>JAHWFO010054599.1:842282-854596 GCA_023313115.1 Rhysida immarginata
TAAAACTGTAGATTTGTATAAAAAACAGACCCACAGACAGACCCACAGAGCCACAGACGCACAGACCCACAAACATCCTTCTTTATATATATAGATAGAAGATAGATTCCTACCTGTCATAGCACTAGAATAAAACACAAAATACATATATCAGCCAAAACATTATGACTATCGTCCTAATACCGTTTTGCTCCACCTTTGGCGCGAAAAACAGCTGCAACCTGTTGGGGCACGGACTCAATAAGTCCCTGTAAGTTCTCTGGAGGAAGTCTGTACCAGATTTGTAAGCAAGTTTTTGATATGTTCCTTCATGAATTTTTCGCCATTCCACCAAAAGTACCTTCGACAGTTCAGTCACAGATTTCGGGCGCTCCGCTCCTGCTTGCAGTCGACGCTCCAACATATCCCAAAAATGTTTGATGGAGTTGAGATCGGGGCTCTATGCAGACCATTCAAGTTATTGCACTCCCCCATTTCATCAAACCATTTGCCTACAACCCTTGCTTTGTGCAAGGTGCGTTATCGTGTTGAAAGAAAAAATGGCCATTTCCATCGTGCTGCCAGAAAGAAGGGAGTGCGGTGTTGTCCAGGATGTATTGGTATCGCTACGCGTTTAGATGACGACTGAACCCAGACCAAACCACGAAAAGCACCTTCACACAACCACTGATTCTCCGCCAAACTTCACTGGGCATTACACAGATGACGTTCACCGGGCATTCGCTTTACCCAAATCCTTCCATCCGATTACCGGATGGTGTATCGTGACTCATCACTCCATTCAACCATCCGCCTTTGCTCCAGAGTCCAGCGACGTCTCTATTTGCGGGTCATTCCACGTCAATTCGATCACTTGCGGACATGGCGATCGAGATGATCCCACAAATATTTAATGGGGTTGAGGTCCGGGGACTTTGGTGGCCATTGGAGTAGCTTGAATTCATCCTCATGCTCCTCGAACCAGTCGTGGACAATTTTGGCAGTATGGTAGGGAGCATTGTCCTGTTGAAAGGTGTCATCACCCTGAGTAAACACTGTCGACATGAAGAGGTGTACCTGGTCTGCGACGATCTTCAGGTAAAGAAGAGCATTCAGTGTACCCTTCAGCGGTATCAGTGGACTCAGACCATACCACGAAAACATCCCCTAAACATTCACACCTCCCCCACCAACTTGTCGTGTCGTCTGCCAACGATGGTGTCGGGATGCCTGTTCTCAGATGCTTCCCGGCGAATTCTCCATCGTCCGTCCACTCTGTTCACCAGAAACCGCGACTCGTCAGAGAAAGCAACCCTTTGCCACTCGACCGAAGTCCAATGGCGATAGTCCATTGCAAATTGGAGGCGTTTTCGGCGATGCACAGGCGTCAACATGGGTGCTGTTACCATATGCCTGCTCCGGAGCCCCAACCTCAAGAGGGATCGTTGCACTGTCTTGGTGCTGACACGCCTAGTGGCCCCACTGTTCATTTGTTGTGTCAGTTGCTCAACAGTGGCACGCCGATTGGTCTTAGCCTGGCGTCGTAACCGACGCTCTCCTCTAGGATCGATGGCCCGTGGGGCTCCACAGTTACCTCTTCGGTTGCTCGAATCTGTCTGGTTCGTCCAGTCGCGGTACACCTTCACAACGGCAGCCCTAAGGCAGTTCACAAAGGTGGCCGTTTCTGAAATGCTGCTCTTCTTGGCCCGATAGTCAATGATCATCATCCCCTTTCGGAGGTCAGACAGGTCACTTGCTCTGCCCATGACGGCGACAATTGCTGTGTTAACGGATGCTTCTAAACTTCTGCTTTTAATGTTATGCAATGATTTTTCATCTGCAACATGTCATATTAATGTGTCCCGACCCTGTAAATATCCGTTCATTATTTAAAATTTTTAAAATTATATTACCCATGCGCAAATATTTGAATTTAATAAAAATATTCTATTTATGCAAATTTCTCAATTGGTGGGTATTTTTTTTTTTCGTTAAAAATTATTAGCATCTTATATATATTTTCATAAGACCCTATTAACGACGGAACAAATATACGTATGTGTTTATGTCACACGCCATAACTTTTGAAAGGATTGACCTAGAGGCTTGAAATTTTGTACACACGTAGGTCCGAAAATTACAGCGAATCCTCTAGGGTGAAAATTTTAGGACGGTGCGAAAATTTTAGCGAATCCTCTATGGTGGCCAGGGGCCCCCAGGGTCCACTTGTAAGAATTTCATGGTTTCTTTTAATCTTTTGAATATAGAGGCCTAAAATCCTAAAATTTCGTAAATTTGTAGTGCGGTTCTATAAAAATAAAACCAATATACAAGTAAAGTGATATAAGCCTCTAGGGCCTGCCGGAAGTCCCGAGGCCCCAAATACAATTGAATCTATAACATTTGAACGAAACGACCTAGGAATCTGAAATTTTGTATTTTACAGTGCGTTACTAAATAGTGTGTAGACAATAACAAGGAAACTGATATAGGCCTCTGAAGCCCCGATAGGGGCCTGTAAAAATCCTCTTAAGATCATTAAATTATTAATCTTCACTGAATACAGTATTACGCCAGTAGGAAACATAGTCCTGCGTGCGAACAGAGTACTGCTTCAACCAGCCGTTAATGCTTCCATGTCTGCAGTGGCGTGATTGGTTGGCGCGCCTGGGTATAATTTTTGAACGAAAAGGCCTAGGATTTAGCATCCATTGTATTTGAAAAATTTGTGCCCCTCCACTTATTATAGTTACGAGCCCCTACTGCTCGTAACATTTTGATGCTAAAACCCTTATATCGTTGGATAACAATGCCTTAACTTATTTTTTATTTGTTAACCGATTTTCAGAATTTTTTTGTATCTGGTACTTACATTTGTCCTCTATGTAATGCACAATTCACTTTTCGACATAACACCCATCCCTTTCCACAAACTGGACCAACATGTGACCACTCGGATGAACCCGTCGGAGAAAACCAGGATTGAATGGCAGCTTTGGAACATCTTCTGCAGCACGATAACATTCGCCCGCAAACAATAGCCACACACTAGAGGTGTTGCAGCGCCTACAGTTCAAAGATGAAAAACTGCAGCTCAAAGATGAAAGATCCTTCACCTTGCTACTTTCACCGCTTCCCAAAGAAGAAAAAGCACCTTAAGGGGCATTCAATCCCTGATGACAAGATAAAAGATGCCATTCAATCCTCTTATCGACAACAACCCCGGATTTCCTTTCCGACGAGTTCGCCCGACTAGTCACGCTTTGGCGCAGTGCGTGGAAAGGGATGGGGCCTATGTCGAAACGTGAATAGTGGATTACATAGAATACAAATGTAAGTATCGGGTATAATTAGAATTTTGAAAATCGGTTAATAAATAAAAGAAGTTACAGCCATGGCGGCATTACTTTTCGACCTCGTATGCAGTGGTTGTCGTTTAATATCGCCAGCTCGGGACCATGCTTAAGTGGCTATATTAACCGATGGCTGTTTTAAGCGAGGTTACCAAAAGTACTTATATTTTTATCCAAAAAGTCGAGCATGTGTTTGTACTTTCATATAATTGCGTTATAAATGCATGAAGGTGGGTATTTCAACAGAAGATCTTTAATGTTTTCCTCCTTCTACTGGGTTGCACTATGCAGGTCCGCATCACCAGCCTCTCCTCTAAGTTTCTTGAAGCTTAGCCCATTGCGTTTTTTCCAGCGATGAAACCAGCCTTCACTTGCCTTAAAGCGTGTGTGGCCTAATTCTTTGCAATTTCATCAGCTTTTTGCCATGAGCGAGGACCGTTCACTAGAACATTTCTGTTTCTAACATGGAAACCAACTTAAAAGACCTTCTTCAATTTGAACATCTTTTCCATTTCGCTACGCTTCCGGCTTATCCATTCACTTGCAGCTTTTTTTCTCAATTCTTGTTCTTTTATCATTTTTCCTAGCAGTGCTCGCGAAATTTGCAAACGTTCAGCAGCTTCACGTTGACTACACTACGTTGATATTGATTGAAACCGCTTCAAAAGGTCAACTTTTTCACTTGCTGATTGAATCACATCTTTTTCTCTTCTGAGCCATTTCTCTTCACCTAACCTAACCGGTGTTGCCAGCTCAAATTTCAGGAAACAATTTCGCTTAATAAACATTCTAAAGGAAACAATTTCCAAAGAAACAAGGAATTTAGAATTCTTTACAAAATTCAAAGAAAGTATAAAACCATTTATACACGTTACTGTATAAAAAGAGAAAAAAAATCGGTCACTTACTTTTGCTGCGAAAGCCTAGTGTCTTCACAAAAGGATGCTGTATTCTGAATTCCATTCACATGTACAGAGTTTATATACACATAATTGACCAAGCAATACAATCTGTAATTTTGGGTAGCAGTGCCCATTGGCTTAGAGGAAAATGAAAAGTGGATATTATAAACGGAATGTTCATTTATCTGGAGTAAGATGAGATGAAAAAGTAGAATTTGTGAACTACCTCTAAAAAAGGTGACCATATTAAGCGGAGTGTGGCTACAAAAAGCGAAAATTTTTGACGTAGAACTACGTCTATCAGGGGTGCAGCCGAGGAAAAATTCAGACGCGATTTTTCGTTCAAAAAGTGATGTACATATCTCAGTCTATATCTTTCTATCACTATATCCTACAACTATGGTCATTATCTCGTTGGAAAGAGGAAGGTTGAGTCTTGAATAATAAGTAAACATTTCACCAAATGAGCCACTGGGGTCAAAAGTTACAGCAAGTTAAAGTTAAGTGAATTTTATGCTCGCCATCGTAATAACGGAGTAGCGCTGCTGCAGCATATACGTGTGCGGCGTGTATTGGAACTGATTGGAGCTAACCACAGCCTACGAGAAAAGGCCTGTGCATTAGGTATAAAAACATGGAAACACGAGCGTTTTAAGATAATATCATGAAATCCTGTCATCTGCCGGCGAAATCAGTACATCATCATTTATATAAAATCAGCGACGGTGGACGTTGTCACAACAAAGAAAAAACCTAACAATGGCTTATTTCCCAATTATACAAACGGGTGGGTTCGCTTCTAGTTTTCTATTAAAAATATGTTGTAAAATAATAAAATATACTTATTATTTTAAGAAATGAACTTTGAAGTTTTGTTAATTTCTTAAAACAAAACAATAAATCTGACTAAAATAATATATGTTTTCAAACATGTTGGTCTTAGTTGTTTGTTTTCAAACATGTTCAAAAATGTTCTTGTTTTCTGGATTAAAGAAATACACCGGCAGCTGCAAGCAAATAGATAAAGAGTTTGAGGTGGATGCGGATATGCCTTTGATATTGATGGGCGAGTTTAATATGGATGCAAACGAAACGAAGGAGCATTTGAATTTATGAAACATCATTTCAATTTAGACATAGTCCCGACTAATTATCCAAGTACATTGGGAAATACTTATATTGATCTGTCATTTACTAGAAATATTACTCCGAAACTTTTGTCATCTGTTTGTTACTTTTCATATCCCAGATCCATTCTTCACAAAATTGTAATGTAATTGAATATAGTAACTTTTTTTTTTAATTTTGTTCTTTTTTTCGCCAAAAAATACACACTAACGGTAACCAGTAATAACGTACAGTAGTAGTTCTACGCCTTAAAAACCCGCGGCTTTGGCAGTCACCAGAGCCTCCGCCAATTTTTTTTTACATAGGAAACAGAAAATTCCGGACTAAGCCGGAACGCCCATAGAAAGCGGGTGGCCATATTAAAGGTGACCACTATATTACTTTTCTGAAGGTGCTGCATCATAATATAAAAATGAATATAATATATGCAATCTATTATATCATAAATGAGATTTCGGAATTTCTGCAGAGTGGCACTATTTCGCCACATCTCATGGGAAAGGTCCAAGTGACGGATTAGGAGGAATACTGAAAAGATTAGTTGCCAAATATAGCCTTCAAATGCCCCAAGAAAATCAAATACAAACTCCAAGGGATTTATACGATTTCTGTTACGTTTCAAAGGAAGAGATACAGACCTATGAAAAAAGATTACAGAATATAATCGATTCAGCCAGAGCTGTGAAACGGATAAGAAATTATCATACGGCGGTACCTTTACCTGAATCACATTTTTCAGAATGAGATGATTCAAAAGGTACTATACAGTGGCTGGTCGCAGGTGGAAATGCCCGACACCGGCCTCACGACATCGGTTAGCGCGCAGTTGCACGTTGTGAAACACTCTGCTCAATATGGTTGGTGAGATATGTTGAATTTCATTTGTGATTTTCTCCTTCAGTTCAGGCAAAGTGTGCGGATTTTTGCATACACTTTACCTTTCAAGGCACCCCAAAGGAAGAAATCGAGAGATGTGTACTCCGGCGAGCGTTCAGGCCAGATGCCACGCGAGATGATTCGATCAGCAAAGACGTCCTGCTTTTATGTGTGCGCTGTATACGTTTCCATGCACTACTGCACACTAAATTTTGAATCACCCTGTATAATAAAGCTTATATCAACTTCAGCTGCCTCTACAATTCATCTCGTCCTTCAGGGTAACTCAGAAGTGATTGACTCTGAGGAAATAATGTAAACTATATGTACTTTCTTTATGACTAACAATTCTTTATTACTAAATTATCTTCAAATTTAATAGGTGCTCAATACTTTTCTGACCTCTGAAAAAAAAATTCTGAAGTTCTAAGAAACATTTTTCCTATTGATATAATTATTATTGAATATTACTATTGATTTTATTCTTTCGTGTAATTATAATTAATAATATTATTTATACAAATAATAAAACGTAAATAAATGATTGGTCCCAAGGTTACACGTTTTCTCTTCCCGGTACGAGTAGTCAAGTCCCTACTACCTGATTCCCGTTGCTTGGAGCTCAAGCTTTAAAAATTAACATCTTCAAAACGGAGCAAAACACAGTTTTGAATTTTTTTGTATAGTTTTTATGAAAGTATGTGTAAGATGTTAATAATTTTTTAATGAAAAAAAAAAATACCCACCAATTGAGAAATTTGCATAAATAGACGCAAGCGTAATATAATTTTCAAAATTGTATATATAATATACATTTAAAGAGCTTTCATATGTCATCAGTCACATCTTTCTAAGTAAAATACAACCTAAGTTACAGTACTTCATAGAGAAGGCCCTCACTCAAAGTTCGAAAATTATAAATGTCCGTAACTTCCATAAAAATCTATAAAAATTAATAATATTTGGTATTCGTTACCAACTCCCTAGGGCCAGTGTATTTACCAAATTTCATTAAAATCCGAGAGGTCAAGTGCCAATACCTGCCTGAACTGACGTAGAATGACCCTTGCACCACTGCTTACTTGCTTCGACAAAGCAAAAGGATCCTCACAAGTCTTAAAATTGTTTGTTTCAATTAATTTTCACATGAGTGCAACTTACTCATGTTTTTCCTATCACTTTGTCTATCACTTCCCCAAATTACTAAGTCGGTGGTCAGTGCGTGAGGTATTGCAATTAACTGAAATAAGCGCTTCATTATGCAGGAATAAACTATAAAGTTTATCATAGAATACTTCAGCTAATTTTTGTAGGACTAGTTAAGTCGATTCAATAAATTAACAGAAACCACAATTCCACAAATGAGATTTTTATGGAAATCCACAAATACCAATTTGCCTATTACTACCACAGATTTTGGCATGATACCATTAGTACTATTGATTCAATAAAGTCAATAATAATTATTAGATAGATGGGCTCAAGAAAATTATTATTATAATAATTCGCTAATTAAACGAAACCAAAAATCCCATCCTACAAAATCTCCAGGTTGCTGTAGAGTAATATGGAGTGAAATGAACCTGGAAAAGGTAAGCCAGAGTAAATAAAAACGTCATTAAATAAACAAATTTTAAATCAAAATAATTATTCATCTCCCTCATGTTGCGTGAAGCAAGTGTTTTATCGGAAAAATATTCATCTTGTATATAAAGTGAATATTCCTGAGAAAAGGTTTTAAACCCAACACAATAAACAATAAAACTAAACATAGGCATTTAATTAACAGATGTTTTTACAAAAATCAATGAAAATCTGCCCCGAACCCTAAAATAAACTTAACTAAATTTTCATGAGAAAGGCAAAAGTAAAATAACGGCGTCGTACGGAAATCTTTTATTTTTTGGTCTACCACTCACTACGAGTGAAGGCCTATGTGTTCGTTTCCGAAACTCAATTTTTTTTATTCTTATATCGACTTAAAAACTCTTGATTCGAAAAGATATGTTGAAATTTTCAAAAAAAATAAACTGAAAAATAAACAACAAGACAAGCAGGTCATAAGAGACTTTCATGGAGAATCCACAAGTAATCTTGCGGGAATGACATGAAAAACTGAGACGTAAAGGTACTAAGTTTTCTATGGAGACAATAAGAAGTATTTTGCTGGAGAAAAACATAAAATGGCAGTGTACTGGGAAGAAATCTTTCTTATCAGAAAACCATGTGAAGAAACGTCTCTAATGGCCACAGGAAAATGCGGATCATGAGTGGGGCAATGTCGCTTTGTCGGATGGATCCTCTTTTTGGACGATCCCCAAATCAAGCATGGTCGATTCCCCAAATTACGTGACTCCCCACATCGAGCATGGTCGTCCCCCACAATCAGAACTTTACACTTTACCGTTAAGCATTCTGCAAAGATCCATGTCTGGGGTTGCTTCTCAAAAAATAGATTTGGGAATTTGCGTATCTTTACTGGAAATCTGAACGCTCAAAGAATGGCCCAAATCTACAGGAGGAGTCTGTTACCAATTGTTCAAAGGTTGTACCAATGAATAAAACTGGGTTGTTCAAGAGGATAATGACCCGAAACATCGTAATAGGCTGTGCACGAATGGAAGGCACAACATATTTCAGTTAGACTGGCCGTCTCAGTCACCTGATGCCGATCCCATAAAAAATGTATGTGCTTACATAAAGCATAAGCCTCACAAGAAACGCACCTAGAGTTTGAACCAGCTGACTCGACAAATTCGACAGATTTGGAAGTTTCTTTACCTCTAGCGTTTGCTGTCAGCTTAGTAAAAAGCATGCAATGGAGATCTCAAGCCATTATTAACAACGGATAAGGAAGATAAACGAAAGAATATTCTTTTACCTTCCTTGACAACGACGGCAATTGGTCCACTTACAAATATACAAGCGTCACTATACAAATATATTCAAGTTGAAGTTTCTCTTCTCATTTTCCGGAAATAAACATTTTTAAAGTTATAACGCACACTCTTTTCTTAGACAGACGGTAGACAATAAGCATTATTTCTACATAAATAAAATAAAATTGTGTGGTTCAGTATTGTTTGGCCCGTTTACATCTTGAATTAATTGTGGTTCATTTCACCCCAAAGGAGAGGGTCGTCAAAAAAAAAAAGGTTTTATAAAGAAATAACAATAGTTTTGGTTCCAAATTATCCACGTGTATGAATAGGTAGATGCTTTTAACTAATAATATAACAATAACGCTTTGAAGCAGTAGTTATTTTTATACATTACATTTTCCACATAATACCATTTTCATTTTACCCCAAACTTCCTAGTTCTTTTATTTTATATTGAAACTAGTAATAAAGCCCGTCATCGACGGTGCCACAACATGTGAATCTGTAAATTCCATTTTAATTATAAAATTTCGTCTATGATAGAACTGTGAGAATAGCAAAAACAAGTCGCTGTCAATAAGAAAGCGAGGCTGAAAATGTTTTCTTATTTAGTTTGCAGACCTGCTTATCCGTAAGCTCGCGGAGGCAGCGCTCGAGATTTTCCGCCATCAGGCGTATGTCCTCAATGGTAATACCCAAGCGACTCGAACCCAGATGCTCTATGTAGTCTAGCCATCTAGTCTAGGCCGACCCCTTGGAGCTCATATGTGACCACCGACTTGGAAAATAGCAACTGTCTAGGAAGACAATTTGCGGCATCCGTACATGAGCCCGCTCAATGCGGAAGACTGCATTATAGTGATGCTGAGCAGTATCTGGTAGGAACACCTGCCAACTTCCCAGGATTTAATTTCGGCACTCTTTTGGTCATTACCTAAGACTCATGACCATAAATGTGAATGGGGACAAAGATATATTTGAAAACAGACAGCTTGGCTTTCTTTCCTAGCTCAAGTTTGTTACAACGAATCATCACAGTTCGCGTCAGACGCAGCTTGCTTTTGATTTTATTCGAAAGCCCGGCGTACGACGGTTACCGCAACAGTGGAAAGTAACTGTAAGTTCTATTTTATTTTAAAAAACTTTGATCTGTGACAAAACTGTGATAATTGACAGGATTGTGATAACTGACAGTTTTGCCAATAGTAAAAAATTCGCTGTCAATATGAGAGCGATCTTAACACCAGGTATCCTGTTGCAATGTGACAAAGTCAAGACAAATGAAAGGAACCTAACACAAAAACACTTCTACCATTGTTAGATGTAAATTTTGTTCTTCATTGAAAATGGCTCGTCGGTCTCGTTTTACCTCCCTCATTGCTTAATTCCCTCGGCAGACTGTTTTGGGGGCATATTGCAAGACTCCTATATTTTAAAACTAAAAAATTAATTATACACGTTTAATGAATATTATAAAATGAGAAAAAATAATGTTATTTGTTGTTGGTTTATTATTATTATTACTACGCACATTTAACGAATATCATAAAAAGTAAAAACTAATGTTACCTATTTGTTACTTGAATTGTTAATCAATTTCAAAATTTAATTTGAATGTTATTATTTTTTACTAAAATTAAAAAATCAGAATCGGATACATGTAATGAATTTCGTAATTTAGGATAGCTAAATTACTTACTTAGGATTTAATTTGATATATTTTTTTTCTAGTGTGCTACTTTTAAAACTGGCGGCTAGCGACACGGCAGAACATGACGTCATGGCGAAAAATGGAAGGGAGAGCGCAGTTTTTCAGAAGTTTTTCTATCAGTTTTTCTGCAGAAAAGACTTTCGCACAGGCCTTTTACTATCTGGCAGGCCGTGTTTAAATTTAACAAACTTTTACCATTCAATGAGGCCCATTGGTCAATGTTTTCCGTTACTCGAACGCCTTCGGCGTTCTGTCTACGACGTCCCCCTCCGGGGGTAAATAATTGATATATACCCCAACCTATTTGGTTACAGGGGGCAGTTGGTTTCCCCTCGGCCGGTTACAGGAACTTGCCATGAAGTCATGTTCTACCGTGTCGCTAGCAGCTTCTCTTTTAAATGTCAATTGATGTATATAGTTAAATCTAAGACGACAATATACTTTTCTGCCTACTAAGAAGATAAGATTTTTTTAATAGTCTTTTTCGCCGGATGCGATTTTTGGATTTTAACAATCAGTGTTTTTTCATTTGTTGGAAACAATGAAGGTTGTATTGTTGCTCGTCTCTATGGAAACGGGCATGGAAACAGGGGGAGTTAGCATTTTATATAACGGGTGATTCAAAAGTGTATTACATTTTTTTAGATTGGTAACAACATTTTCAGTGTTTGCGCGTGCCTCGTGATTCTTATGAAAGCATCGAATTGCTGGAAAGCACGGCCTATAGATATCACGGTCTATAGAAGTAAATGGTCGTTCAACTCCCGTCATTTTCCATTGTTAAGGGAAGCTGGGGAATTCAGATCACGCTTGGAGCCGCATAGTCGCAATAGACTTCCTGCGCTCTATGCGGCACCTAGCGTGATCTGAATTTCCTAACTTGTAAAGTTATTTTATTTATTTAGTTGATGCCCAAAATTAACAGTGAGCTATGTAATGCATTCAGTAGTTGGATTGTCAATTATTTCTTTAAGATTATGTGGAATACATTAATTTCGGCAGTTATATGCCAATAATTCAGGCTGCATTGAAACTGAAAATGAAACTAAAATTTCTAGCTCACGATAGGACGGCGCGGCATGTGTTTTTAGTCCGATTGTACATGTAGCGCCATTGGGAGCTGGAAACTTTAGCTTCATTTTTCAGAAGAGTTGGATGACCATCTACTGTCTAAACCAGCGATGCCAGACCTGGGTTTTTCCACCCAGATCTAGTTTTTTTTCTATCCCAGCGACATCTGTTGAGAAAATGAAAACCCAGAAAAAACCTAGATGAAAAAAAAAAAACAGGAAAAAAACCAAAAAAAACCCAGATGGAAACAAGAATGATTTTACCGCCAAAGCGGATAAAGGGAGCACATTTTCTATTTATAGCATCGTACATGGATATATAGAATTAACCAACATTTTAAAACACTTGAGAGTAAATAAATAAATATGAAAACTAAATTGTAAATTACTATTTAAATAGGCTAACGTATAGA
>JAHWFO010054599.1:854606-951262 GCA_023313115.1 Rhysida immarginata
TTACGAGTCGTTTGATATATTACATGCCATATCTTAGCATTGAAAGTTCCAATGGTACCATTTGGTACCATTAAAACACGTACTACTAAACAATTCAGACATCACTATATACCGTTATATTCATTCATGAGACA
Source organism: Rhysida immarginata (assembly GCA_023313115.1). Classification (NCBI taxonomy): domain Eukaryota; kingdom Metazoa; phylum Arthropoda; class Chilopoda; order Scolopendromorpha; family Scolopendridae; genus Rhysida; species Rhysida immarginata. Next base: position 854,741 of record JAHWFO010054599.1, read on the forward strand.
TCCTTGCACGTACACGTGCCATTAGACCGATACTTGCTATCACTAGTTACTCTTTTATATTCGTTCATGATATGTTATGACAATTTGTTTGATATATTACATGCCATATCTTGTTATAGGAAATGTTTAAGAGGGTATCATAATGGTACCATTAAAGCACGTGCTATTAGAGCACGTACTTATTCCTGCTATCTCACGTTCGTACTTCTGCGTACTCTGTCCCATTTTAATGGATTGGTGAAAACAGACTGTGAAAAAGTTAATTCGTTTTCAAGTTATCGTAATAAATGCTAAGCTCCCTAGGAATAAAAAAATTCTCTTGATTTAGGGACCGAACTGCCCTTTTAATAATCGTCAAACACGTGCATCCTGCACGCACACCATCTCATTAACTTTTAGAGCACGCGCAGAACCGAACCCATGTTCTCAACACGCGTTTTATCAAATGTGAGGATAATTCGTTTCTTCCAGCAATTCAAGACATGATTGAATGAATTGTGAGATTGCAATACATGCAATTCAATACATGCAACGCAATGAATTGTGGGATTGTCTACAGACGGACGGACGGACGGACGGACGGACAGCTGGACAAACCGATCACATAAGCACATTTCTATATATAGAAAATGTGCTAAAAAAAATGTATCACCCGGTATAAGATGATTAGAGAGTTAAATGGCAACCATTAGATGTACACTTATAGAGTGACATAAAATGTAGATACGAATGAATAAGATATTTTTTCTTATATTCAAAATTAAACTATTTATTGAAAAAAAAATTCAGTTAATAACTTTTATTAAGTATGAACACTACTAAGGTATTGATAGCTTCATTTATCTACTATAATTGACTGATAACAAAAACGAAAATTATTGATTATCTATGATTGATAACAAATACGAAAAACGCTTACGGTATCTGATTATCACGCTATTAAATTTGTTTTTCATGAAAAGTTATTTCCGTAAAATGCTTATCTGTTTACTGTCTGAAATTGCGTCGGTATTTTTTTCACTTATTATTTATCTAATATTATTTCGATTTTGAATATTTGAAGAACAGTATGATTCCTTTCATATCTTCATTATGATACAAAAACATAATAATTTATAAAACAAGCCGAGCCTGTATAATACGTTGAATTACTGAAAGGTCAAGTGTCTATTTATAAAAAAAACATCTTTATCTATAAGAAAATAGAAACGTAATTAGAATATTATCTGAACTATAAGTATCAGATATGTAATGCAAATTCCATTCGGTATTCAATTAAAACTTTCATAAAAGATTGATTTTATACTTGATGATTTACTTAGAACATCAGTGAAATAAACTTAGGGAATCCTTTATTTAAACATATCCATTTACTAGCCTGTAAAGAGTATCATCTGTTGTGTGGAACATGAAGGTAAGAAAAATTAATAATGAAAAATTACAAAAACAATACGACGAAATCTATTTTTAACTATTTATAAGGAAAGAATGGAGAACTTAACAAAAGTAATCTATTTATACCTTACTTCTGCATGTAGCTCGTCTGTTTGGATTGTTTTCATGTAATGATTATGCATAGAGTATAGAATAATCGTTTGAATCTGACAGTAGAGAATCTGGAAGGATCTCTTTAAGCTTACGTTTACTATAGTTAATATTGCTATCCATGAAACTCATTTTGAACACATCTTAAGCAAAAGTATTTTCAAGTGTTAAAATATTTTAGAAAAATTATTATGTAAATGTTCTGTTATCGAAGACATTATGTTGTTTTTAATAGCGTTTTTCCTTAAACTTCTATTCATCCAACTGTATGTGTAATTTTCTATGTACCTATCTAATCTATACTCAGTAAATAGGGTAAGTCTAGAAAAGATGACCATAATTTTTTGGACCCTAAAATCATGGACTTGCTTTCATTTTAAAATCACGAAAAAAAAAATTCTCCCTTATATGTTAACCATAACCATTCATAAAATGTGATTGGTTGTTAGAAATGATTACGTATAATTATAGTCAATTTTAAATTTAAATCAGTTTTTCTTTCGAGATGCTGCCTATATGATGTATCCAACTCTGCCAAATGTCCGCCAAACATACAGTGTCCTTCAAATATTCCAAAGAGTAAAATATCAAGCATTCAGTCGTGCTGACCATACAGCCACGTAATTGGAAAATGACAGCTGATCATTCGTTCTTATCAAAATGAGTTTAAACAATGGAGCTATGTAATTACTGGAGGGGGAGTAAGGCGAGTTCAATACACTCGAGCAAACAGCCAGCACTCCGTCATGTTAAAAATGGAAAAACTGATATTTCGTTCTACCTGAATAATAGCTGAAAGCGCCTATTTAATTGATTGAGATACAAATACATGTAGTTAAGAGTTGTGTACCATTTGGTGAATAGTGAATAAAACGAACTTTCAAGACACATTTGTTTCATTTAAATATCTGCTTTTTTGTGAGTTATGAGCTATTGTCTAATATTTTGGTAAATTTCTAAAATAAGACTATATCAATTAAATAAAGCAATTTGAAAAAGGCGAAAAATACGGAAAGGTTTTATTACGATTCGTTGTATTATTGATTCCGTTTGTTTAGATTGATTCACTGTAGGTTATAAAAACTAATATATTAGTTTGTTTTATCCGTATCTGAACTACCATATAAATATAATAAATTCCGATTTCTCATTTTTTAAAGGTCTTTACTCTTATACAGATAAAAGCAGGTAAGAGCTTCAATGCGAGTGCTTAAATCTTTTATTCAAGTCTCCGATAATGATTACATAATAAGAGTTAACGCTTCCCACGATTAATAGCTTTTATTTTTATAGTTAAATATCATACTTCAACTTTTTAAAAACAAAAAAAAAATGGTTGATAAAAAGTAGTTATAATTTAATACAATAATAAATAATAACCTTAATAACAAAATAAATTAACATATCAAGATTTCTTTATTTAACATTTAATTAACTAGTATTAAAGCCCGTCATACGACGGTGCCACAACAGGCAAATCTGTAAATTCCATTTTAAATATAAAATTTCGCCTGTGATAGGACTGTGATAATTGACAGAGCTGCCAATAATAATAAAAATGTTTACTTAGTTTTCAAACCTGCTTATTCGTTAAGGTCGCGGGGCAGCGCTCGAGCTCTTACGCCATCAGGTTCATGTCCTCAATGATAATAACCCAAGCGATTCGAACCCAGATGATCAATGTAATCTAGCCACATAGTTCTAGGCCGACCCTTGGTCTCTTATGAGACATAATTCTCCTCTTCTTCGGCGACCTCCACGGTCACCTGACCTAAACCCATGATTTTTTTTTCTTATAGGCTTACGACCAAGTTCATGTTTTTGCTCCCCCCTACCCCCACCCAGCCCGTTCCTACGTGACTTAACCCAACCACCGACTTGGAAAATAGCCACTACCTAGGAAAAAGCAGCATCCATACATGTGGCCAAACCAATGCACCTGAGGCCTCTCAATGCGAAGAAGGAGCGGTTCAGTACCTAAAGACAGCCGTATTGTGATGCTGAACACTATCAGGTAGGGAACACATGTCCCACCTCTTAGAATCTCATTTCAGCACTATTTTTGTCATTACCCAAGACTTATGACCATAGAAGGGAATGGGGACAAAGATTTGAAAACAGACAGCTTGAGTTTCTTTCCTAGCTCAAGTTTTTTTTACAACAGATCACCACAGTTCGCTTCAGACACAGCTTGCTGCACCGATCCGAGCATCCAATAAATAATGTTATTGCTTTTGATTTTATTCGAAAGCCCGGCGTACGTAGGTTACTGCAATACTGGAAACTGCAAGTTCGATTTTATTTTTTAAAAATTTCATCTGTGACAGGATTGTGATAATTGCCAGGACTGCGATAATTGACAGCATTGCTGATACTAAAAAAAAGTCACTGTCAACATGAGAGTGATACTAACACAATGTGTCCTGTTACAATGGGACAAGGTCACTACTGTCAATTTGACAGTTATAACCGAACACAAGAACACATTTACAACTATTAGATGTAAACTTTGCACTTCAGTGAAAATGACTCGTCGGGCTCTTTTTTTTTTTTTTTAACCTCGCTCATTGCTCTATTCTCCGCAGACCGTTTCTGGGGGGCACGACCACTATATTTTAAAACTAAATAATTAACTATACACATATACTGTAATGAATATTTAAAAAATGAGAAAAAAAAATATTATTTGCTTTTTTTCGATTTGATTTTTTATTTTTCTAATTTATGAATTTTTCCTTTTTATCAATTTGTACAACTGAAAAATTATTAAGTAGCGGAAGAATGGAGCTACTTATTGTTTTCACAATGTCCGTCTGTCTGTCCGTCCGTCCGCCCCCTTCATAATTTCCGCATTTCTTGAGGTAGAAGGTTGAAATTCGGAATGTAGCTTACTATGGGCATGTGCACTTTCACTATTTAGTTTGGTTTTGATTGGCCCACTGGGATCGGAGTTTCGGGTGCAGAAATTAGAGGGGACCAAAAGGTCTACGCGCATTTATGCATATAAAGGAGTCCAAATTGTCCCAATAGGGTCGGAGTTGTGGGGGTGGAAGTCACTTGGTCTTTGGAAGTATGGCAACATATGACATGTGATATATCATTCGATCGGAAATGATGAGAAACGAAAGAAAGTAGAACTCTTTTTCATTTTCTAAATACTACGTTCGAGAAAATCAATTTTTCAATTAAAAATGGGGGGGGGGGTAAAAAGTGCAGATAAAAGGGAAAAAAAAAAGATGACCTCACCGCTTCCGCTACTTTCCTATACCTTCCTCGGGAGGATTAATTTCTTGTTACTATATAAAGAATGTCATAAAATGTAAAAATTAATGCCACCTACTTGTGATTTGAATTGTTAATCAATTTAAAAATGTTATATTTAAATGTTATTTTTTTTTAAATTAAAAAATAAGAATGCATGTAATGAATTTAAAATTACTTACTTAAGATTTAATTTGATTTATTTATCTATTTTAGTGTGCTATTTCTAAATGTCAACAGATGTATATAGTTAAATCTATGACGACAATATACAGGGTGATTACAAAAGAACTTCACACATTTAAAAATTTATTACATCAAAGCTATTCAGAATATAGACACACCACATACGGATTCTTAAAGAAAAACTCTTGAAGTTTATTGTGACACAGTTACAGATGTTCAATATGCCCCCCTGTAGTCGAATTCGTCCCAAACCCGCATTAACATGTCCCCATCAATCGCACGTATCGCTACCGTAAAGCGTTCTGTCAGCACGACTATTTGCTTACCATTTGCTCAATAGAGCACGGAGCTAAAGGAGTGCTTCCTCTATCGTCTTTCACTCCTTAATAGTCTGCTAACTCATTATCTCCAGTTACTGATCATTTTTAAAGATTTTCAAGAAATTGTTAAGTACTAAGAACTCTCTTTTCTAAGAAAAGCCTGAATAACAGGAATTCTATGCATTGTTACAAATTGCATCATCATTTTATGTTCATTGTTATAATTCTTGGAAAGATTGCTTTAACATTACATCATCTTTCTGTGCTCATTGTTATTGGTGAATTGCGCGTTGATACAATTGTTGATACGAACACGATGGGCCTATTGTTGTACAAACTTTGCCTTGCATTGTTGGTCATGAGATATTTCTCATTAATATGCCTTTCTCATTTTTTATCAATATTCATTATTTTTACGAAATCTGAGGTAGATAGTGACCTTCCTCATGCTTTGAAGGTCAAGTATGCAAAATTTCATCAAGATCGGAATAAAACTGTAGATTTGTAAAAAAAACAAACAAACCCCCAAACAAACCCACAAACAAACATTCTTCTTTATATATATAGATAGACAATGTCTAACAATTGAAATCGGAAATTTAATTGGACACGCCCATTCAAACTTTCGCTGAACAAAGTATAGGTAATTTTTTAATTGGCGTTTTGATATAATTTTTGTTTTCTCCTTATTCCGTATATATAAGAGTATCAGTAAAAAATCAATATACAAAATTCTATCACTCTCCTCAACAAAAATCACATAAATTTTCATTTTTTTAACATTTACATGAAAGTCGCAGTATTTTTTGTTTTTGTATTTTTTTTTTTTTGTGACTATAAGAATTCAACATTACCTACTTAAATTTTAGTCGAGTCGACGCCTATCAGGAGCTGCTGCACCGTTACGAACTTGAAGGTGACATCTATTTGGAGCGGATTGTGACTGGAGACGAGTCATGGGCCCATCACTACCAACCACAGACCAAGCGCTCCAGTAAAGAATGGCGGCACTCGATCCTTCACAGATTAAAATTAATTTTAAATATATCTTTTAGTGATATTTTATCAATCTGTATATTAACCTTAACATATATATGTCGTCCCGGCCTTTTTATAGGCCTTTTTGAGTTAGACAACTTTTCTATAGAAAGCCTTTAAATATCTCTTATCGTTAAGGCAGCGCTCGCAAGAAACGCATTGGCTAGACCGTTTTTCGTCGACTTTAGTTGCAAAATTGGTCGCCACGAAAAGCCCTTTTATTTTATCGGGATAATATATAATCTATATCTACCCTGAAAGTACATTCTAAATATTGGTGAAAGAATTTTTGAAATCTGCTGAGTAGTTTAGGAGATTACTACCTATATACAAACTACAAACTTTACCTCTTTATAATATTAGTGCAGATAAGAGGAAAAAAAAAAGGTTTTTTTCAAAACACGCTTTTATTATGTTTTATGAACGGTGCCCATATGCAGTTTGCGCGGTAATTAGTTTTATGAAATTCAGTTCATTCATATTGTTTCGTTTGATGAACTCACATTTTCTCCTTTATTTATAGTTTTGTGATTGATTGATGTAAAAATTGTTGCTCAGACAACAATGGTCAGGTGACTTTTCAGTTCCGGCGTGTTCTTCAAGCCAGCGCAAACAATGCTTAAACCTGCAACAAGAATGCAAAACTGTTTCCGTGACGAACTCACATATTCTCTTTTATTTATAGTTTGATCTGTTCAAGCCGGCATCTAGAATTGTAAAATTAATAGAGCTTAATTTTGCAACAATAAATAACGGATACATTTAACTCTCGTCATAACGAATTGTTTGTTGTGGCCGTTGGACAATTCGTAGTAATGAATTATTACCATTAGAACACGAACCAGTGAACCGATTTGAAAAAAAAAATTAACATGTATTGTCATCGGTCCTGGGTATGTGTGTCATATTTCAGTTCTCTACCTGTCGGAAAGTTGGTCTAATATTGATTACAAGATTTGACCTGACAGACAGATGCGGACACACAGAAAAGCAAGCTAATAAAAGCGTATTGTAACGTGTATTTTAATAAGGTAATTGAAAGTAGAGTACGCAGTGGAAATAAATGACACGTAAACAGAGGGCGTGAAAGTCAAATCAAGTATTTATTTATAAACTGAATAAATAAAATAAGTAATGGAACCTTAAAACTAAAATTAAGATTAGCACCTATCAAAAATAAAATTTAGTAAATCAAATGAACAAATACCAAATGGCGACAAGCTTTAGATTGCCATTTGAACTAAGAAAAGTACTTGGTACACATTTTTCACCAACACGCTCGGATCCACACTGGGATTCCAAATTCAAAATCAGCTTGATTAAGTATGAATCAAGAGCAAAGAATAAACACACTATTCAATGACGTTGCCGGCACTAATAATCATAAAACTTGCACAAAGAAGCATAACACCAAATAAATAGAGCTAAGCACAGAACGGAGCTCTTTTCCGAAGCACTTTAATGTGTAAAAATATTTCACGTATTAAACCCGAGAACAGCCTCTGGCAACATTAACAAGACACACCTCCTAGGTAGCACACACACACACACAAAATGTCACAGTCCGTTGAGGTTTGAAAAAATCAGGTAAGTAAACTCTTAATGAATAGCTGCTGTCGCACACTCCTAAAAGTAAGCAGATAATAATTACTTAATTAGATACGCATAAAAACAAGAATAGGAAACGTGCGTCGCCGACAATTACCGATTGCATTCGGCTCGATGGTTTGACGGGAAAGTCATTCCTTAAATCTTGATTTAGCAACAAAGCTAAATAAATATATCAGCAGGATTAAAGAGACACTAAATAAGCACAAAGCCTAGCCCATCCCTAAGATAGGCGTCCAGTCCGCACGGCCACAGACCTCTTAAATAGGACACATAGGTAAGTCTATATGATTTCAGTTCTTTAAAAATCGACAGCACAAAGTTGGCGTTTAGGAACAACTGAATTCTCACGCTTACCAGGTATTCGATCCGGAGTCCGAATGTCCAACGAGGAACTTTATTTCCTTCGCCCTCGTTCACTATCGCAAAACCTTTGGAGAACGCTTTGCCACGTTGGCACCCCAACGGCTTCGTACAAACGGAGTTCTCTCCTCCTTCGTTGCCCGTCGAACATGCCAAGTCTCCGTAGCTATTCGTCGCTGGTGCCGGTTCAGATATCGCAGTCTCTCTCGCCATCTCATTTAGGCAGCCTTCCACGCTGCCATAACCGGATAATTTTCTATATGGGCTGCAATTCCGCTCACCGCGATTCACACGACCTCTCCATAAGGCTATCTCCTTTCTTCTCTCTCGATCTCTTGGATTTTTCACTTCGTGACGAAACTCCCGCTCTCTCTCCCGATTGGTCTGGAATTCGTGATGACACTTTTGACGTCGAGCATCGCCTCGCTTCCCTTTCCAGCTCGATGAGTAGAAGTAACGAGTGTGGAAAGGGGCGATGACGTCATCGGAATTTTGATGGACGCTCAAATTCCGTGACACGTCATACCAGTTTTTATGTTTGTCCGGTTTTAAAATGCAACTTGGAAGTGAGTTATAAAGTTGAAATTTAACCCACAGTTGTGTAATACTCCACAATGATGGAAAAAATCTAAAACTGGAGATAAATCTCTCAAAAGACGAAGAAATTAATAATCTTTGTATCTACAGGATGTCCCAAATTGATGTACACACTCTTTGAAACGTTATAACTCAGCAACGAAATGAGATAGAAAAATAATGTTGTATTTTATTCCTTAAACTTCCTCAAACCCGTACATGTACAAAATGTCCGCCTTCTGCCAGAGTACAGCCCCAACACCGACGTCGAACAGAGCGACCTACCGACTGGATTGTAGCTAATGGAATATCATTGATGGAATGTCCAATCTGATCTCTTAATTCCGTCAGCGTTTGTGGGGTTGTGGCGTACACCGTGTTCTACCGTTTCCCAAAGGTAGAAGTCGAGAGGGGTTAAATCGGGAGATCGAGGCGGGAACTCCGTAGCACTTCCTCGTCGTCCTATCTATCTTTGATTGAATGTGTGATCGAGGAAAGTTGTCACATCGACAGAAAAGTGAGGTTTAGCCCCATCTTGTTGAAGTAAACCTCATTTCATTCTCGAAGAGATCATTTCCACTTTCCAATAACACTTCAGTATCCACTTACGTTCATCGAATGAAAGTCTCACCGCCATCTTGGTATATAAACAAATGAATAATAATGAAAGTGTTGCTATGCTTTTCCAGCACCGTCTGATTCATACCGAACAAACCCTATATTTCTGTCTCATTTTGTTAATGAGCTTTAACGTTTCAAAGAGTGTATACATCAATTTGGGACTTGATTTATGTTTGTTAACAATCAGCCCATCGTGTTTGCATCAACAATCGATTGGTCGTGTTTTTATGTTGCGTTAACAATGGTTGATGAAATTAAAACATGCCGCAGCCGACGAAAAAGTCAGGCCCCGGCGCTGAAAAGTCATCTGACCATCTTAGTCCAAGCAATAATGTAACCTTCATTGTTTCCATCTTGGATTTTAGCAATCAGTATTTTTTCGTTTGTTGGAAACAATGAAGGTTACATTGTTACTTTGACTAAGAAGATCAGGTGTCCTTTCTGTGTCAGGGCAAAGCCGACGCGATCTAAACCAACACTTCCTAGACAGAAGGGCTGATAAGGGAAACGTCATACATTGTTACATCATCATTAGTCGACCCGGGGGCAACGAAATAACGGGCCCCAGCGCGGAAAACTCACCTGACCATCTTAGTCCGAGTAACAATGTAATCTTCTTTGTTTCCATCTTGAATTTAACAATCAGTATTTTTTTGTTTGTTGGAAATAATGAAGGTTGGATGGTTGGCTTGACTAAGATGGTCAGGTGACTTTTCCGCGCTGGGGCCCGTTATATCGTTGGCCCCGTAGTAGACCCGAGGCTAACGAGAAACACAGGCTCCGGCACTGAAAAGTCACCTGATCAAAATAGGTCTAGCAACAGTCCAACCTTCATTGTTTCCAACAAACCATAAAACCCTGATTGTTAAAATCCAAGATGGAAACAATGAAAGTTACCTTGTTGCTAGATCTATCTTGGTCAGGTGACGTTTCAGTGCCGGAGCCTGTCTTTCTCGATAGCTTCGTAGTCGACCAAATTTAGGGCTTATTATTGGTAGAAATTGGATTAACAATGGTGATGTAACAATGTATGGCTTTTCCGTTATCAGGCCTTATGTCTAAGTGGTGTTGTCTAAACAAGCCGTATCACTGTTTTTGTGGTATCATGCAAACGGATGGATTTTTTGTGACGTCATGCAAAAAGAAATTTAAAAACAAAATAAGGATATTTAAAATTTAAGATAAAATGATTTAAGATAAAATGATTTATTAAAAGAGTAAATATGCTTGGCAATAATTGATTTTATTATATTGTATTTACTTGTTTATCACATTTCAAATATCCCGCCGGTTTTCGTGACTTTTCAACAAGAGAAGTGACGTAGTGCCATGGCTTTGTATCACGGTCTATAGATACATGGTCATCGAGCTTCGTCCATTTTCCATTGTTTCGAGAAGCTAAGGAAAACAGATCGCGCCAGATGCCGCATAAAGCGCACTAAGGCCGACCGTGATCTGCGTTAGAGTTTTTCATTGAAACTGAAAATGACAGTAAAGTTTCCATCTGCTGATAGGGCGGCGCTGCAGACGCAGATGGGCCGATTGTACATGCAGCGCCACTTTTTAATAGAGTTCCCGCCCTACCGGGATTTAGAAACTTTAGCTTCATTTTAACAACGGAGCTCGATGATCATGAATATCAACGTATACAGGGTGTATCATGTTCGATGGTCATAAAGTACCTAGCATGATCCTTTGCATGATTACAAACTTAAAGTTCTATATCGAAAATGTTTAAAACAAAATTTAAATTTGTGAACTTTCAGCACCAGCAGTTCATTAAATTCAAAAGGGCGATTACAATTAAATCGGCGACAATTGTTGAGATCGAGGCCAACGAGAGACAGGCCAGGCAACACCACCTCTACTCAAAGCCTGAGCGCGAAAATTTCATACATTGTTACATCATCATAAGAAGTCATCTTTAATCGCATTTCTACCAATAATAAGCCCTAAATTATGACTTCGTATCATGATGTAACAATGTATGACGTTGCCGCGCTCAGGCTTTCTCTTTAGGTGGTGTTGGGCCAGGGCACTCAAAAGTCACATGATCATCGGGGTCCGGGCAACAATTCATCTTTCATTGTCTCCATCGTGGATTTTAACAATCAGTATTTTTTCGTTTGTTGGAAACAATGAAGGATGGATTGTTGCCAGGACCCCGATGATCATGTGACTTTTGAGTGCCCTGGTCTGTCTCTCGTTGGCCTCGGTTGAGATTAAATGACGTTTTCGACAGGTGTTCAGCAAACTTCGCGTGATGTTTAGACCCTTAACATTTGAGTTTTGAACATTTTGTATAAGGAACTTTTAAGTTTGTAGTCATGCAAAGGATCACGCTAGATACTTTATGACCATCGGACCTGATACACTTTGTAGATCGCGTCGGTTTCGGTCAGGGCCTGTCTTTTCCGTCAGCTATGATGCTATGATGATTCACGTTTTAAGGGGGATAGTTATAAAAGGTAATAAAGTAATAAATAAATAAATAAATAAATAAATAAAAATCATTATTTTTTTTTATTAAAATCTTTGGAGAGATGTAAGAAATTATTCCAACACAAATAAGAGAATACAACTTTTCATCCTTATGGTGAAAGGTGAAGGTACTCTCCCTAATGAGCTAATAACTGGAGGAAATGTATTTTTCATAATGTAGTAACTTCCTTTAGAGAATTTATAGATAATGTTTATCTAAACATATTAGAAAATTATAAATATCTCAACTGATTGTGTGAGAGGGCAGTCCTTGCTGCTAAAACTGAAACTGTCAATATAAACAACCATATTCACGACATAACTCCAAGCTCTTGGACTGAATACAACTCTATTTAAACGGTTATACAAGGTGATTATAATTAAAGTCCCTTTGTAAAAATGCTATAAAAAAACAACCATGAGTCCGAATGACTTCAAATTTGGACTGAGCATTCTTGAAGAAGGGGCATTTGATATGGATAAGAAAAAAAATAGTTCCAAAATTTATCACTAGATGGCGCTGTAAGCGGCATATTATGCCTAGGAGGATTTGTACTATGCAAATTGAAAGATACGCATGCGCATGAGACATTGCATGTGTTATAAAAACATCATGCCATAAACAACTCATGCCAAAGCCGTCGTATTTCAATTCAAAATGTCACTTCTAGCTGAATCCGCTTCCGTTATGCCGCTTACAGCGCCATCTAGTGATAAATTTTGGAATTATTTTTTTCTTATCCCATATCAAATGCCCCTTCTTCAAGAATGCTCAGTCCAAATTTGAAGTCATTCGGACTCATGGTTGTTTTTTATAGCATTTTTACAAAGGGACTTTAATTATAATCACCTTGTATATTGATGAAGGATGTTGATCAGGCTAAACAGATCATTCCATCTATGAAGTATTTTTAATATAGACAGATATAATTCAATACCCATAGCCTTTCTTTGATATTCTAAAATGTTAAGGATGCAATGCCGAGTTTTCCTGGGGAAACCCAATTGAACACAAAATTCCTGTGCGAGCATTTTAAAGAATTCTTTTCGTTTTTGCAAAGTTGAACATATACTTTATTAAGGATGTTTCATGTGTTCTCATTTATATTCAAATTAAGAAATTGCTAAATTTCATCAAACAAATAGCCCGAGCAAATTGCCAGGCATACATATCAGCTAGTAATAAAATAATAAACAATAAACACAACAAAAAGATAATTTAATAAATTCGGTTTCGGAAAATTTCTACGTGTAATATTTCAACAATTAGGTTAGAAAACCGGAAAATAAAACCCGATATGAAATACCAAAAATGCAATATTCTTTTTGAATTTAATGGCTTTAGTTCTCTTAAAGTTTAAAAACATCTCGAGACTAAAAAAAATACTTTACTTAAATTCTTGTGCTAAATATATTTTAAAATGATTTGGCCTTTTATTTACGTGTTTAAAATAATTAATTTTTATTCTTTTCTTCATTTACCCTGTACAAAGTAGTTCCATCTTTATATCCCCATAAGAGAAGATCAAAATGTCTAACTTTTCGGGAAAACTGAAATTATAAATACTGTACATAAATTATACCATTAAAATCTGAATGTGTTATAGGCATATAACAGTACAGGGTGCTTTTGTAAAGGATGTCGTGAGATACCTAGCGATGTTCTGCACCTTAAAATAAACAGAAGTTTCCTCATATGTCTTGTGGAAATTGCATTCGTTAAAGGAGTAAAGAGCTCGTGAAGTTTGGTTAAACTCCACCCATAACGTAAACAAAAGCGCATGGTAAAAAGTAAACACCACCACGTGTTCCATTAATAGGTTTCTGTGAACTACCTGTGCTCTAATGTGTTGGCCCTAAACTCAACCACTATCACAGCAGGCCAAATTAGGCTAATGGAAACTGCGTGATCGCACACATACTTCAATTAAACATGCTTTTTTCAATTGTCACTCGATTTTAAAACGAAGAAATCTTGCGTTAACAAAATCTCGTCAATGACTACTTTTCGTAGGCCTAAATGAGATTCGGACAGAACATGCATTTTATACTGAGATACGTTTCTTGATTGTCGAGGCAATTACTTGTTTACCATCTTATCAATCAAAACAAACAAATCATTTATTAAGTCTAGTATATTACGAATCTTTTGTGGTCGAGAATGTTCTTGAGGTTTACCTTTTTTTCATGCGCTTTTGTTTACGTTATTGGCGGAGTTTAACCATATTTCACGAACTGTTTACTCTTTTAAGGAATGCAATTTCGACAAAGCGTTTGAGGAAACTTGTGTTTATTTTAAGGTGCAGAACATTGCTAGGTATCTCAAGACATCATTTTCAAAATCACCCATTTATACAGAGAAAGTTGTTTTGGAAGAACCTATGAACTTTTATGTGTAACTTTATTTCTTATTAAATATTAATTTCAAGTATACTTAAGTTTTTACATTTATAAACGAGGTATGTTCAAAAGATAACCGAACCTTTTATAATTACGCGGCAACGGATCATATCCTTCCACGTATTTACAAGTTTTTACATGTTGTATAGTTTCCGAGTTATAGCCATTTGAGTACAACGTGTTTCAGTGTTCATAGCGATTTTTGCAATGTCCAATTTACGAGAGCAACGATGCAACGTGAAATTTTGCGTAAAACCTTCACGGAATCGCAAAAAAGGACCACTGTTGTGGCAAGACAACTCGTGGTTCCTTCATCATGACAATGCGCCTGCCCCCTCAACCTTGTTAATTCGTCAGTTTCGTGCCAAAAATCAGATGACTGTCCTCTTCCAGCCTCCCTACTCTCCAGACCTAGCTCCCCGCGACTTTTTCTTGTTTCCAAAATTAAAATCAATGCTGAAAGGATGCCGTTTTGACTCTATTGATGACATTAAGAAAACTTCATCACTGGCATTCCAAAAGAAGTGTAAATAGAATATTCCAAAAGAATATTCCAAAAAAAGCTTTTTAGAACTGCATGGTAAAGTGGGAATACCGCTGGAACAAGTGTCTAAATAGAGGGGAGTATTCTGAAGAGACAAAGAACAATAAGCTGTAAATTAAATTTTAAAAAAATTAAAAAAAAAAGTTAGGTTATTTTTTCAACAGACCTCATATACTCATGTACAAGTTAGAATTAAATGATTTTATTATTATTTTAGGGAGAGTTCATTAGCATTTATGTTGGACAAGCTGGTGTGAAAATCGGCGAAGCTTGTTGGAATGTATATTTACCGGAACATGAAATTACACCAGATGGGTACAAGGATTCAAATAATGGGGAAACAGACACGACTATCTTCAAAGAAACTTCAAATGGAAAATTCGTGCCTAGAGCAATTTTTGCAGATACAGAATCGTCGGTTATAGGTAAAATTCACTTTTCCTTATGACTACAAAGAATTTAAATTACAGAATAAAATAATTGTATACGATTTCACACACTGTCATGAAGGGGAGATGTCGTGAATTATTAGATCTGCCGTCATATATCAAAGGGAAGGAGAATGCAGCAAATAATTACGCTAGAGGTAAAATCTGGAAAGAAAGAATAGCATCGGAATATTTACCATGTTAAAAACTAATTTTTGACTGAAATATTTATAGGTTTGCATAAGGTTAGAGAAGACATCATCGAAAATGTCTTGAATGAGATTCAAAGACTTGCTGATGATTGTAATAACTTCAGGGCCTTTGTTATTTATCATAGCACCGGCGGTGGAAGAGGCTCGGGATTTGCTTCATCATTGCTTGAAAAACTGTCCACAGAATATCCAAAGAAAAGTAAATTGGATCTGATCGTTTTATCGTCATCAAAGGTGCTTATAATAAATATTTAGAATGCCTTTATATATTTATCTAAGTTCTGTATTCTAATAAAGGAAACATATTTACTTAATAGATATCAACTGCAATTGTAGAGCCATATAATGCAATTTTGTCAGCCCATTGAACTATGGAACACACAGAATGTCCTTTTATCGTGGATAACGAAGCTATTTATAATATTTTAAACGAACATCTTTCAAGACAAGAGGCGACTTATAAGGATTTAAATAATCTCATTGCGAAAGTCAACGCATCTATTACTTTATCCTCACGATTAGGAGGAGAGCTAAATTGCCATCTGGCGGATTTCGCAACAAATTTAGTACCATATCCAAGACTACATTTCTCATCGGTAAAATAATTTTGATTACATTTAAAAAGCAATATATCGGGTGTAAGCATATCGATGTCAAACGAACAATGCCGGGCATTTAAAGAGAAACAAGGAAATATGTCAGACATTTAGCTCTAGAGATATAATGCGTGCCGAAAAAACTAATGAATAGCTCACATGAAGAATTACATGTAATTTGAGACATAAAAATATTTTCCGGGGGCATATAAAATTTTTTACGTGTCGTTTTATAGACTTGTTAACCTGTGTCTTCGTGTCTAATTTCGTATACGAATATTGCATAGAGCGCCATTCCATGTTGGTGGTGACCTTTTGAACTAATTTTTTTGTTGGTGGGTATGAACTTCCCATGCCCTCTTGTATAATATTACTAAGTATTATAGCTTTTGGTCCAGTAGTTTTTTTATGGCCATGTCAAAATGGAACTTTAATTATAAAGACCTTGTACGTTAGAAAATGGTCTATACACTGTTATTTCATTTAGTATAACCGCATTTTCTTGTTTCTTAGCTAAAAAGGCATCTTTCCAATTTAAACATCTATTTGTTCGCATCCTCTGGAATTTAATATTATCACCAACTCAAGTTGTTATTAAATAGGTATCTTATAGTCCAATATCTTGCAATGAACATTCTTGTGTATCACAAATGACAAGAAGCTGTTTCAGTCCAGAAAATCAGTTATTGAAGTTCGATACCGATAGTTCTAGAGGCAAATTCATAGGCTGCTGTGTCTTATGCAGAGGTAATTGCCTTCTACAAGAAGTCAAGCAAGTACTATATGATATCAAACAAAAGTATCATTTCGTTGAATGGGCACCTACTGGAATTAAGGTTTGTTTTTTTGTTTTCGAATCAATATATAACCACTTTGGTATTATTTGAAAATAATTTTCAGTGTTTACACATTTTCTATAAAGGGGGCGTTCAATAGGGGCCCACCTAAAGTCAATCCGGAATCGGACGATGGTGAAATATCTCGAGCTGCCTGTATGGCTAATGTGGAAATGTTTGGGCCCACATCTCAATAGGGGCCCACCTAATATGGGCATGGGAAGACACAACGGCTATTGGAAATGTTTGGTCCCGACTGAATCAGAATTTCAAATCTCTCTACAGTAGGAGAGCTTTTGTACACTGGTACGTTGGAGAAGGTATTGAAGAAGGGAATTTTCTGAGGCTATGGAAAACATAACTATGTTAGAAGAAGAATACAATAGAAATTAAAATTATGATTCTAAAAATATGATCAGCGTGCGCTTGTGTCTTGTGTACGTTCATATGTAGAGGAGAGTTGCATAAGTTGGGACGTTTTCAAGAAAATATTTTTGGTATCGCACTGAATTAAAAAAGTCACTGTAATTTATTAATCATAAACAGAAGGTATTAATCAAATACAGTGTAAAATTATGGACACTAAATGCCAAAAGAATCGTAAGTTATCTATAGACTTTATAATTTTAACAGTATCTCATCTTATGGAGGCAGAGGGTGAGACGGGACATATCAAACTACATACAATATAAAATGAGAAAAAGTACCTAACTTTTCTTATGTTGAAATATGATATGAACTTCTAGCTTTTGTTGCTGCATGAAAAACACGTAGAAAAAGATATTAATGGAAAAAAGTTATGCAGGTTTTTTGTGCCCATTTTGTGCACTGGATACACAATAGGAAATTGAAACTAGCACCATAAGTCGCACAATATCTAGCACCATAGAAAATCTACTGGCGGCATGAAGCACATGTCGTTCTTGAAAACAACCCATCGATATACCAATCAAAATAGAATATTCACAGCTGATCTGCGGTCATTTTTTCTTCCGACAGTTAATACGAGATATTGGCGACACATTTTATTTAAAAATGACTAAAAAATTTTGGATCTTTTGGGAAAAATCGCCCTTGACAATAACACAACGGCTGTTTCCTTCTATGAAGTGGTGAAAACTGGCAACAAGTGGAACCGAGAATTGTTAACATTTTTTTAAATCGGTTTATCCAAACTTATGATGCGTCCCATCTTATGCAACTCTACCATGTATATACCTAAGTTCCTTCACGTTTAGTCAAAGTGCAATGTATTTTTTGAAAACGTTCACTTCCAGAACTTTAGACTGTTTATTATGCTTTTTATCTTAACTTAAAGTTCATAATAAAGTATAAGAAAGTAATAGGATACGTTTAGAAGTTCTTAAATATCTCTAATAAATGAATAAGTACTAGGTAACCACAAAAGTTCTTGCCGGTTTTAATTCCGAAAAAAAAAATAATGTACACAAAAAGTAGCGCATCGCTAGTGCGCAAAGTAATCCCCATTGGCATCTAGTTTCTTCTGCCAAAGTATCTCCAGTTGATCAATCTCCTGGCTGCAAAATTTGCCGGTCTTGGGCTCAAAGAAGTTCGCAGATCTGTATAATTGGTGTCGGATTTTCCACGAAGATGGTTGTCCAGAGAACTTAATAGGTGATAATCCGTTGGAGCAAGATCTGGTGAGTAGGGTGGAAGACACAAAGTTTCCCAGCCAAGCCGCTCTATGGTTTCCCTGGCCATCAGCGCCCCTTTGCGATTCGCTAATGCTGAATCCTGCTGCTGGAATGCCTGTTGCACACGTTCCAACTGCTGGGAGTACAGGTCCCTAGTGCTGGCTTGGCCAGTTGATAGCATCTCGCAGTGAACCATTTGGCGTCTATTCCACCAGACACACTAGAATACGGGGTTCATCAGAAATGGCAAATTCTCCCGACCTGAATTTCTGGAACCAATACCTTGCGGTGCGTTCATTCACAGCATCATCCCCAAACGCAAGACACATTCGGCTACTTGATGCTGCTGCTGAAAAACCCACCTTGAAGTCATATAGCAAACAACAACTAACCATCTCCTTCGATACCTCCATTTGTCTTCACTTCTGCACGAGATGAGATTGATGTGAATGCCCAACAGCCTTGTATTTATACAGGCTAACCTTCCTGCTCCTCGCTGACAGATTATGGCACTGTACACTCATTTGCATATTTTCTATCACTTCCTTTTATGGCAACATAAAAACGGCAAGAACTTTTGTGGTTACCTAGTATATATTTTTTTTTCAGTTTTGTATTTTCAAACAGATTTTTGTATAAAGCAAGTAAATAATTTTAATAAATATAGTTATCTGAAAAATTCTTTTTGTGTTGCAGTTTTTCCTGTTTATTTCAGATAACTTGAAATCATCTTTTTTAAATGTGTGAAAATATCAGCACTCCTTTTTTGTTTAGAAATAGAATAAATCATTACATATATACGTAAATTTTTTCTCAAATGTTCACTTCTGTATCGTCCCCTCAGGGAGTTTCTGCTCCAACAATTTCAATCAAATATTAAGAAAATTTTAAAGTATTCCAGATAGGATGAATTGTAAACTCAACAAAGAGGATTTCGATTATTTAAAGAAAAATAATATAAGATCGTCTTTAAGAAAAATAAACCATTAAGGAATGACATAACCAAGTACCGAAAGGTTAAACTAAACTATTCGCGGAACTATATTTTTAAACCACCCTATGTTAATATTGGAAGTTTCTAATGGACCATAATGATACTATTAAACCATGTAACTTTGAAATAATTTCAACTATCATTAATATTACGTTATATTCATTCATGACTCATCATTCTAAGTCGTTTGATATATTACATGTCATATTTTAGCATTGAAAGTTGAATGGATATTTATAAGAGAAAAGGACGAGACACAAAAACCCTGGAATGCAATAAATAGTTAATAAATACAACTGAAAAATAAAATAATAATTAACAAATAACAAAATAATAAATATATAAGTATAATCAAAATAAAACTAAAAAATCAAATAAAGAGCTGACGTTTCGGATAGAGCCTATCCTTTATCAAAGCAAAAAAGGATAATTCTCTAAAAGCAAAGAGAATATTAGAGAATTATCCTAAAGTTATGAAATTAGTACTAACGGACGGGTTTATATATAGTTTGCATGGGGAATAGTAAGGCGTTATTGGCTGACAAACAAGAGAACAAATGAGATTAATTAGACGAACTGTTGGGATAGGACAAGACGGAGGACAAATAGGAAATAATAAGGGGGCGGCGAGAAAAATGTAATAGGATGAAACATATGAAAGTGAAATATAAAAACGTTTAGGAATGATAGCATTGAAAGTTCCAATGAACCATAATGGTTCCACTAAACCAGGTTCCTTGAAACCAATTTCGAATATCATTAATTTTACGTTATATTCATTCATCACAACTCGTTCCAAGTGGTTTGATATATTACGTGCTATATTTTATCATTGAAAGTTCCAATGAACCATAATGGTTCCACTCAAATTTCAAGTGTTTAGGTCTGCTGGTATTTGATGATTGGTCAGTGAGTCCGTGTCTAAATAAAGAAAATTTGAGTTCTTGTGTCTTATGAACTAGTAAAGATAGAAAGATTATATTTGAAGGTTCAGTTTCATTTGCAAAGTACTCCAGATACAAAAAGTTGCAGGATTCTATTGCAAGTCTGGCAATTCAAAAGTACTCCGAGTTGCTTCCTGAAAAGAATGTTACGGCTGTGCTTGCTCGACTTGGCGAGGGGACTACCGTGCCCTCCAGATAATTTATTAGGAGCTTTAGCATAAAAGCTACTTATAAGAATGCGCCCTTGGTCTGTTCGTTTATCCGGCCGTCCGCCGTTTGTACGATAACTTGAAAACGGATTAACTTTTTCAAATTCTGTTTTCAGAAATATGACCATCAAAATCTTAGCTCGGCCGTGTCAACTTTTCAGAATTTTTCGTAGACCCCTTCAAGTCGAGTGATGCACTTCCTAAAACAGTGAGTGTAAAGAATTCAAAGATACTGGCATGTCATATAACAATCGATTTGTTAAGAAGGAATACATTGTTACTTTCTGTTCATCTTTTACGCATTATTGACATCGGCACGCGCACGTGAAATCGCTTTGTCGACGCACGATTGCTCAAGTGCTCATAATCTATAAGCTTATTATTATGTAGCGGAAAAATGGAGCTAGTTATTGGTTTTATTTTACACACGATTTGAATCACCCTTCATCATTTCTACATTTTTTGAGGTAGAACGTTAAAATTCAGAATGTAGCTTATTACGGGTATGTGCACCTTCACTCTTTAGTTTGGTTTTGACTAGCCCACTGAGGTCGGAGTTTTGGGGGTGAAATTAGAGGAGACCAAAAGGTCTATGTGTATTTATGCATATAAAGGAGTGAAATTCGGTATGCAGATTCCTATAAGCAAGATCTCCATTATTTTTATTTATTTTTTATTTATTTATTTATTTAGGTATAATAAGGCTTATCGATGTATCTCGAAAGAGTAATGAAAGCTCACAAGAGACAAGATACATCGAAATTAATACATAATTGGGAAAAATAAAATTGTTTCTATAAACGAAAATTATTACAGATGTATATGGACATTTTTCCCCCTAGATATCCATGCCTTCCCGATTCGATGGCGGAGTGCATCGAAAAGATGGGGACTATATTGAAAAATAGTGTACCAACTCTGTCTGTAATAAAGGAGCTATAAAAAATATGTCCGATTTCCTTTTGACTGACCCTCGTAAGTAGAATAAGAATGGAGCGACTTATTGTCAGTCCGTCCCCTTCATAACTTCTACATTTTTTGAGGTAGAAGGTTAAAATTCGGAATGTAGCTTACTATGGACTTGTCCATCTGCACTATTTAGTTTGGTTTGGTTGATATACGGGGGTCGGAATTACGGGGGTGGGATTCAGAGATGGAAAAATATCTATGTGCTATTTTGGTACGTAAAAGCGTAAAATCCAGTAATCAGATTCCTTTAGGCAAGATCTACATTACTATGAAGTTTAGGCCCAATTGTTCTAGTGGGATCGTATTTGCGGGGGTGGGAGTCACTTGGTCCTTAGAACTATGGCAACATATGGCATGTGATATATCATACGTTCGGAAATGACGAGAAAGGAAAGAAGATACGAGGTTTTTTACATTTTTTACATATTACGTTCGAGAAAATCAATTTATTGATTAAAAAAAATTTGGGGAGAGGTAAAAAGTGCAGGTGAAGGGGTAAAAATAGATGAATTGCCTTATCCTACTCGGGAGGCGGGGGGGGGGGGGGGGTGAATAATTTCTTTTTAATAAACGTATAAATGTATTTCTGCTTCACTGCTAAAGCTCCTCCGTGGAATGTTTACAATATTTTTTCTATTTATTAGGAGCTTTAGCATAAAAAGCTACTTATACAGGGTGATTCAGTCATTTTCTGACCATTTCAGTACTATGATTTATTGACCCATTAATGTTTACAAACTTAGCATTTCAGTATGATATTTTAGGCAGTTCGGAGTTTTTATTCCCGTGGAAAAGTGTTGATCATATGCTCTATGTGGCCACTACGAACGTTTTGAACTGCTCGCAGCCGAATAGTGAAGTTGTTCATAACTCTATCCAGGAATTTTGCATATACAAGGGTGCAGCAGTCGACGATGCTTTGTCGCAGCTGGGGGTCTAGGCTGAACTCATCGACAAGCTGTCGATCTCGACAAAATCTAACCGTCGATAAGTGGCATATTACACATTTATACATAAGTTTACACGCGTATGGCTAGATGATATACATTGATATACACAAGTTTACAAACATTTACACATAATTTTACACATTTATCCATGTATACATACATAAACACATACCTGTAGACACAGTATATTATTATTATTTTTACACTTCAAGTTTCGTAGCACAAGAGTGCTTCATGTATGTAAATATTTTTAAACAAGTTTTTGTTAATATTTTTAGAAAATGTGTATTCTTGAGCTATGTGTATTTAGCCTGCAGGCCGGAAACGAAGGAAAAAAGATTTTAATAAGAAATCTGTTGTTAAATTCTGAAATAACGATCGCCAAGCGCAAAGTCGACTGCTCTTGAATTGTAGACAAGAATGTGCATAGTCGACTGCTCTTAAGGCAGTTGTCGATAGTCAAAGTCTACACTAGAAAATCGACGGTGTAGAGTCTGTACACTGTAGACTCTGTACACAAGTAAACAAGTCTACACTGTAGACTCTGTAGACACTATAGACAAGTCGTGTTCATGCTAGCTCGAATCGACAGATGCGTCATTAACCACGTGACCATCGACATTTGTCGACAGTCGACTACTTGTCGATGAGCTCAGCCTAGACCCCCTGGTATAGAGTTCTTGGTGTTGTAGTGAACATACTGTCTTTAAGGAACCCCCAGTGATAAAAATCACATGGGTTTAGGCCAGGACTCGCAGGGGGCCAAAGAAAGCCACCCCCGAATCAATATGGAAACCTATTTGAAATGACACGATTTCCGAATTTCTGATTGAGAAAGTCTAGCACTTCATTATGGTGTGAGGCCTAGCCCCATCCTGTTGATGTCGAAGCGGTATACGCCTCCTTCGCAGCTCGGGGATGAAAAAGGTTTCCAACATGTTAAGGTTACAGGTGATTTTGTCTCGAAATACCATTCGACAACCTTGCATTTCTGCTTTATTGATAAAGCGGGCGCCATTTTTCAACAATACGATTTTCATGCAGCGCCGTTGCAACAATACAATCTCCAACTATTTAGAAATTCGATATGGCGCTCATATTCTTTCAATTGTTTATCCCTAATGCACGTCATTCTAGTGAAATTGTCAGAAATTGACTGAATCACCCTGTAAGAATGCGCCCTTGGTCTGTACGTTTATCCGTCCGTCCGTCCGCCGTTTGCACCATAACTTGGAAACGGATTAACTTTTTCAAATTCTTTCTTCAGAAATATGACTATCAACGTTTCAGAGTTTTTCGTGGACCCCTTCAAGTCGAATTCACATGCTAAAACAGTGAGTGTAAAGAATACCAAGGTTATTACATGTCATATAACAATCGATTTATCAAGAAGGAATACATTGTTACTTTTCGTTCAATTTTAAGCATTACTGAGATCGGCGCGCGTACCTGAAATTGCTTTGTCGACGCACAATTGCTCAAGTGCACATAATCTATAGTATTCAGTAGCGAAAGAATGGAGCTACTTATTGGTTTTATAATACTTTAACTGTGTATCCCTTCATAATTTCTACACTTTTTTAGGTAGAAGGTTGAAATTCGGAATGTAGCTTCCTATGGGCTTGTCCACCTGCACTATTTACTTTGGTTTTGATTGGTACATTGGGGTCGGAATTACGGGGGTAGGATTCAGAGAGGACAACATATCTATGTAAAGGCGTGAAATTCAGAATCCAGATTTCTCTAGGCAAGATCTACATTACTATAAAGTATTCCATTGGGATCGGATTTGCGGGGATGGTAGTCACGTGATCTTTAGAACTATGCCAACATATGGCTTGTGATATATCATACGTTCGGAAATGATGCGAAAGGAAAGGAAATATGACCTTTTTTACATTTTCTACATATTACGTTCGAGTAAATTAATTTTTGATTAAAAAATTTGGGGAGAGGTAAAAATTGTAGATAAAGGGGTAAAAATAGATCACTTCAGCATCTGCTTCTTGCTTTACCCTACTCGGGGGGAGGGGGAGGGGGAATTAATTTTTTTTATAAATGTATAAATTTATTTCTCCTTCACTGCTAAAGCTCCTGCTTGGAATGTTTACAAGATTTTATTTATCAAGAAGATTAAATAGAGTATAAAAAAACGACTTTAATGAAACTTTCACTATCGCCTAGCTATATCTGTCCATATCTTGAAATCAACTGAACCGATTTTGATGAAACTTTGATTTATCCCTAAGTTGAAAGATACTTAATCCAATAAAAAAAGATTTATTGCAATTCGATTTCTAGTTTCTGAGAAATACGTGGACAATCATACATACATACACAACACTTATGAAATTTGGCATACTTGTTTAGAAGCCCGCATACGAATATTGTGCAATTCCAACAATATTACATACATACGCATCGAATTGATAACCTCCTTTTTTGAAGTCGGTTAAAAAAATGTAAATTAATAAATGGCCAATAATTTGCAAATATTTTTACAAATGAAATGAGAATTATAATTTTTCTGCTTTTCGCTATGAGATATGTATCGAAAATAATATCAAGATTTAATTATCTCGTTTCTTATTCTCAATTAAGAGACTTGCTAATTTGCTTATCTGCCCTAGGTCATCGATGATATTCAATCACTGTTCAAGAAAATTTCAAAAGTGAAACTCATAAAACATTCTCTCTCACCTGAAGCAACACTTACGTGCATTGTTAAATATAAGGTGTCTTAACCTTAAGGATCAAAATTCTACAGATTGTAGAGGACTGTAACATGAGTATTTGGAGATATCAACCAATGCACAGTCGGCCAGAATGCTTAAAAAGCTGGACAAAAAAAAAACCAAACTTAGAAAACTTTAATAAAAACTATTTTTTCTTGTAGGAAATTGTATCCCCTTTCAAGCCTTGTATATAAGAGATGTAGGAAAGTTGATGTTCACGTGTTTAACGTTTCTCTGTGAGAAAAAAGCGAAACTAAGTTACATTTTATTCCGTAGTCAACTTTTTTTGCAAGTATATGAATGGATGAGCCTAGATCTGGTAAGTACCTTATATTGAAATGCTATACTCTAAGTTTTAATAAAATATCAACGATCCGGATGCTTTTTCTATACCGTGTCTTCCAAAAGTTCCCGATCGCAGAAGATGACTTTCCCTGGATAACGTGCTGTTGTGCAGGTATGCTGAAGGGCTGGTAGACAGGAGCCACTGTCTCTCAACCTCTTTTTTTCAATTAATGGATGCTGCCAGTCGTTACGAATCCCGCTATTTATTTTATATAAAAGCAAATACGTGAATATGAGAGTGAAATAAAAGGTTAAAGTAAATAATACTAGAAGTTTTATTTATAAAACCTATGGTATAGGTTTAAAAAGCGTTACAGTATATGGTATTAATCTTATACCAGTACAGTAACAGTATAAAAAACGTTTATTTCGTGAAAAGAAACAAATGAAAAATAAAATAAACGCATTTGAGAATCTCTGCCACTATGTAAAACTGATTTTATGTAATTTATTTCAGCACATGGTTTATTTTAGTGGTTGGCCGAACATTACTCCTGCTGTCATATGTTAGGCTTTCCGTACATTCAGAAGGGGAAGTTCGGGAAAGTTTGAAACACACGGTATATCTTTGTAATTTCGTATAGTCCCTTTGAGATATAAAAAAACTTAAGCGTACTTAAGCTCTTATATTTATATTAATAGGTCCTGGACAGTATTCTGAATATCCAGTAAAAAATTGCCTGCTAATAACTGCTAAATGGGTCATTCCACGTCAGTTCAGGCAGAAATTTTATAGTTTTGGCATTGACCTCTTGGATTTTAATGAAATTTGATATATACAATTGCCCTAGGGAGTTGATAATGAATGCCAACTATTATTATTTTATTCATTTTTATGGAAGTTACGGACATTTAAAATTTTCGAAAATTAAGCGGGGGCCTTATCTATGAAGTACTGTAACTTCGGTTGAATTTTACTTAGAAAGATATGATTGGTAACTTATGAAAGCTCTTTAACTGTAGATTCTATATGAAATTTTTAAAATTATATTTCGCATGCGCAAATATTTGAATTTAATAAAAATATTTTTGTTTATGCAAATTTCTCAAAAGGTGGGGTTTTTTTTTCGTTAAAAAATTATTATCTTACACATTCTTTCAAAAAAACAATACAAAAAAATTCAAAACTGTGTTTTGCTTCATTTTGAAGATACCGTAAAATCTTGAAATAATGCCGGGTATTCAAATACACGCCTGTCTCAAATAAAAGCCGGGTGGGGTGTAAAAAATAGATTAAACGCCGCGTCTCAAATAAACGCCGGGTCTTTTTTCGGATCTTCGATATAAATTCCGGCGTTTTTCCTCACTTTCAGATTTTTAAACGTCTTTTCGTTTAAAACTGGGAAAAATCAGGGAATTTAAAAAATCAGCAAAAAAAATCGAAATTGGAACGAAAAGAATTACATAATCAATCGGAAAAAGTCAGGGAATTTTACGCAATCGTTTTGGGACACCCTGTTATTGGGAATAGCCCTTAACGCCAGGACTCAAATAAACGCCTGGTCTCGATTAATCGCCGGGGGGGGGGGGGGGGGCCCCGGAACATTGAAACAAATAAACGCCCGGGCTTGTATTCAAGATTTTACGTTATTAATTTTTAAAGGCTTTAATATCTATAGATTCTTACTTCTAACCGTGCCGTCTTATCTCGCCTCGGAATTATCCAGTCATCGGAACGCCCAAGAGAATTGGAAGTCCCTACGAAGGTATGAAAAATTTCCTTTGAAGCATTCAAAGCATTAACCTCTTCCTCCTATTCAACAGTTGCTGTGGTTTTATATTTGAAATCGGCTGCACACCCATTGGCTAACTTCCCTCTGCATTATGCAGGGCCAATGAGTACACAGCCAACACCACCGAGAAACAAGGCCTGAGCGCGGAAAGCGTCATACATTGTTAATCATCATTAGAAGGGTATTGTTATTCGTATTTCTACCAAAAATAAATCTAAAATTATCCCTTCTTAGGATGATGTACCTCTTCACCTAATATTCGTGAAAATAAGTCATTATAATTAATCAATCAATCAATTCCATTACGCCATTCCGAGATGGAGCGGGCAACGAATCGGTACCCTGCACCTCCGTCATTAGATACACTTCCTTCGAACACGCAGGTTAACAATCTGCTTGCTTTCCAAATAACGAGTTATTTGATCCGTCTAGTTATTCCCAGGAAATGTCCCGCGGGCGTCGGCCCACCACAACACCATTGCACACCTTTTTGCGTACTTGTTCCTATGGTATTATAGCCACATGTCCAAACCGTTCAAACAGTTCTTCTTGATCCTTGCCACAAATTCCACAATCACGCCACACTGCGCATGTATAGAGTCATTGTTCACTCGGTCCGTATATTTCACCCCGCACAGACGTCTCAGATAGCCTATCACAACTGCGCAGATAAGACTTTTGTGTCTTACTTGCATAATCTAAGCCTCAGACCCATAATGGACAGTAGGCGCATAGACACTGATGTACCGCCATTGTTTCTTCTTTTATCAGAACAACCCTCTTAATCAGTCGTGCATAGACACCCGCTGCGATTTTACCCGCATGTACTCGCTTCGTAATTTCTCCGTCCATGTGACCATTGCTCTCAAACATGCATCCCATGTATACGAACTCAGACATTTGTTCCAGCATACCCTCATTTACCTTTGTATCTGAACCCAACAGATATACCGAATCATTTGTATCTGATGACAACTCATGACTACTCCTATGAAACACCATCATTTTCGACTTTGCGGAGTTCGGTTTCATGAATATTCTATCACATGCTTCATACATTCGCGACACAGACAATGCAGATCAGACTCGCTAAATGGGAAACATCACGGAGTGATATAAAATTCCGAACCGAAACTAACATAAGGTGCGTCTCATAATTATAAACACACTATCAAAATGTTACTTGAAAAAAAACTGTTTGTTATATTTACATCAAATTAATGCGTAAACATCTCTAAGCACATTAGGAT
The DNA here is from genome assembly GCA_023313115.1 of Rhysida immarginata. Lineage (NCBI taxonomy): Eukaryota > Metazoa > Arthropoda > Chilopoda > Scolopendromorpha > Scolopendridae > Rhysida > Rhysida immarginata. The sequence continues at coordinate 883,540 of JAHWFO010054599.1, forward strand.
CATTTCAAACAGTTGAAAAGATTTTATGCAAATTATGTATCAAGAAAAACAATGAATTACAAAAAAATACAACAATCACTGTCTCATAATTATAAACACACTTGCTTTAATTTTAAAATCATTAATTGGAATAATTACAAAAATCAACAACAGATGTAGTAACTGGTAATTGCAAATGGCTGCCACCATCAATTACTTTTTAATTGATTTAAAACTTACCTGAAAGAAAAAACACCATGCCAAGAGGCCCAAAGCTGACTGATTATGAAAAGGGGCAGATAGCAACAATGAAGGAGTCTGGAAGTTCTGTAAGAGCTATAGCTAAGGCCCTTAACCGCTCTACCAGAGTTGTGATCAACTATTTTAATTTAGGAATAAGATATGGCACTAAAAAGCGACCTGGGAGACCAGAAAAACTTACACCTCGGCAAAAAAGAGCAGTTATCCAGGAATTAAAACAAGGATCATCATCTCTGCGAAGTGTATCAAGTCATCCAAACATTGGGGTCTCAAAAGACACAGTTGCCCGTGTTGTGAAGAAATCAAATACACTTGTGTACAAGAAAAGAAAATGCCAACCAAAGCTAACAGAGTGCCACAAACTGAAGCGGCTGGAATGGGCTGAAGAACATGTGCATTGGAGGCACCAATGGCAAAAGGTCATCTTTAGTGATGAAAGAAAGTTTAATTTGGATGACCCTGATGGATGGACACACTCCTGGTATGACATCAGAGCTGAAGAAAAGATATTCTCCAATCGACAGCAAGGAGGTGGCTCGGTGACGGTGTGGGGAGCTTTTTCTTTCAATGGGAAAACAAATTTAGCCTTTCCCAAGGGTAGACTTAATGCTCTTGCCTACCAAAATTTACTTGAAGAAAATTTGTTGCCCTTTGCAGAAGTAATTGGAGGTCCATTCTTTGAAGTTCAACAGGACAATGCACCAATTCACTCAGCTCAGTCAACTTGGAAGTGGTTTTTGGACAATGGTGTTCAGGTGATGGACTGGCCTGCAATATCACCTAATTTGAACCCCATGGAGAATGTCTGGGCAATGTTAGCTCGAGCAGTGTATGCAGGTGGAAAGCAGTACAATTCTACTGCTGAATTGCAAGCTGCAATCATTTCCAGTTGGGAAAACATCCAGCAGATGCCCCTGAAGTCCTTAATAAACTCATTACCCAAACGTGTTTACAAAGTTCTTGTAAAACAAGGAAAATTTATTGGAAAACAAGGAAAATTTATTTAAAATTTACCTAAAGTTCTTGTGTTTATAATTATGAGACAGTGATTGTTGTATTTTTTGTAATTCATTGTTTTTCTTGATACATATGTGTCATAAAATCTTTTCAACTGTTTGAAATGATCCTAATATGCTTAGAGGTGTTTACGCATTAATTTGATGTAAATATGACAAACAGTTTTTTTTTCAAGTAACATTTTGTTAGTGTGTTTATAATTATGAGACGCACCTTAGGTAACACCTATATCCAATACTATATCGATTATAAAAAATTACGTGCCAAGGTTAATTTCAAAGATTTTCAATAAGAAAAACGTTCAAAAATGATACGGAAACAATAGTATTTGTTGCCTAACGCGTTTCGATGTTAGATCATCGTCGGAGGCTACCATGTTACAAAGTGTAACCGGGAGACCATGTCCCTTATACAGGGTGTTCAAAAAGCCTGGTAACATGGCAGATGTCTCAAAGCTGCCAGGTAGGCGAGATCTGAAGAGTGTGGTGTATAGGTAATGGGGGGAGGGAATTCTTTGCCGCACTCAAATTTGTCTTTGACCCACAAATTTAATGTCATCCATTTGCTAACTCGAAAACTATTAGAGAAAAATTTAGGATTGCTACCCTGTAGAGCAACACCACATTAGTCTAAAAACAATTTTTAATCACACCCTTCCCCTTGAAAGATTTTGCAAAAATGGGCGAGAAAGAGTCACTCAGGGTCAGTGTTACAACGAACAAAACCCCGCTGTAACAAAATGAGAATCTTCTGGAGAACGAGAAGAGAAGAGCGGGAGAGTCGATTTTGGAGACTAGGAAGGAGGAAACGAAAAGGTGGAGGCGAGAGGTAGTCGGTTGGTGAACGAGACGGAGACAGGATGCTATGTTTAAAAAGGAGGAAAGCAGCCAAGCTGTGGGCAATGCCATAGAGGCTGAATATTCTATTGTGGGGCGAAAACAACGGCAAAATTTAAGTAATGAATCCTTGAGACGCGGGAAACCATGGGTGGCGTAGGGAAGTCAACAACATAGAAGCGAGGCCGTGCGAGTTAGCGTGGAATTGTCGGGCCAAGCAGCTGAGCAGTCGTTGACATTAATTAATGCGCCTACAAGTATTTTGCCCTGTTTAGTCTCCGCAGTTTCATCCTCACACATCACGCTGTTGGACATGGCGTTCTGGCAGGAAAGGATTCGACGCGAGAATGGCAGCCGGACTTGCAGAGAAGTCGGCTCGTCGAAATTTTTCCACAAGGTTTGCGTGCCTTCGCCGACAGCAACCTGGGGAGCTTATACAGAGGAAGCTAAGTTCGCCGGACTTCAGTATTTCTATGTGACAGTAAGCTACTTTCTGTTGTTTTGTTTCACGTATACGGTCAAGCTTTCAAAGTGCTCAGTAAGACGAGATATGAGTAGTTGAAAGTTTACTGCTAAGGCCTCCATATAAGTTTTATTAGTGACCAGCTAGTGACTAGATTCTACGGCATTCATATTTTAACGAATTCTAGTTAAGTAAAGTGGTCTAGCTGATATATATTTGTGACCGTTTTTTGTTCAGTACATTTGTACCTGGCAATTTATGGATAGCCTATATAGGCGTGGTACGTCAACTGTGAGTCAAACGTAGTGCTTATGAATTTGCTCTGACTTTATAACTTTCTCAAATGAACCCGTCTAACAAATATTTTGAACTGGTCCAAAATATTTATTGTGTAAATGTTTTACTTACCTACTTACAAGACGCAGGTCTTTGTTAATTCCTTTTCCCCCACATTCTGAATATTAGGGGCTGAAATTGTGTATACAGTATAAATGAATAGCTTGTTTAAGCAATTTACACACTAAGATTTATTGTTTTGAGGCACCGAATTGGACTTTATTCCATAGATGGTGTCTAACGAGTGGTGGACTGTATTAGATAATTAGTTTTATCACTCATGGCTATTTCCTTACAAATATTGGTAAGCTTTGTGTCGCTTATATTATGGGTTATGCGTTTACTCGGTTAAGAGCCTTTGCGCATTTACAAGAATTAATATACCGGGTGGGCAAGAAATAACGTGAGGTGTTCGGAGCTCGCTAGCGGGAATTCTATTAGGCCAAATGCAGTACATTTTGGTGTATATACTTAGTGGAACATGCAGTTTCGATTTCTGCAAAAAAAAAAAATAGTACCAAAGTCGCCAAAGGGGGCGCTTATTTCAAGAAAACAATGAATACATTTGCATAAGCGCGTTCCGTGTTGAGCAATCATGACAATAAATGGCAAGGCTGAGGATTTCCCATCATTCACGAACGAATGGCCTGACGATGACGCTTACTCTGCCTGACCGGGCGTTATTAGTAAAGTTGTTTTATCAGAAGAGCGACAATGCAAGTGCTGCCCTTCGTGAATTCCGGCGATTGAAAACGTTACGAAGAGCATAACTAACTTACGGAAAATGATTGAACGATTTGAATCTACTGGAACTCTAGGAGTGCAACCAGGCCGGGGACGCAAACGAATCAGGCAGCAACACATTAAAGAAGTTGCAACTGCTGTTGTGGAACAGGAGATGACTACTGTGCAGGGTACTAGCAGTGCATACGCAATAGCACGCCAAACAGATATCCCATATTCGACGGTGAGGAAAATATTGCATAAGATATTGACATTTGATCCCTTATGCAATATTTGAACGTACCCGAACACACACCTGTTCAACAATTGCTTCCTGGAGATGAACGTACCCGAACTGACTTTTCGTTGAGATTTTTAGCAAGTATGGAAGTGGAAGATGCATGGCCATGGCAAGTTTTATGGAGTGATGAGGCACATTTTTATTTGAATGGTGATATCAATACCCACAACTGCCGTATTTGGGCTGCATCAAATCCACAAGTGTGTCTGCCAACTCCTATTCATTCACCGAAACTAACAGTATGGTGCGGCTTTACTGCTTCTTTCATCATCGGCCCGTACTTTTTTGAAGAGATTCGTCCCCGTGGACCGGTGACTTGTTCCGTCAATTCTGCCAGGTATGCCGATATGCTTGAGAATTTTGTGATACCACGATTGCAGGAAAAGGGTTGTCTGGATTCTACCATTTTTATGCAGGATGGTGCGCCACCGCACATCGGACGTCAGGTGCAGCAGATCTTGCGAGAACGTTTTTCAGACAACAGAATAATTAGTCGTGCATGTCCCATGGTATGGCCACCCAGGTGGCCTGATCTCAACCCTTGTGATTTTTGGTTATGGGGATATTTGAAATTCCTTGTGTATCAAGCACATGTTCCTGACCTCTCAACCTTAAAGGATCAAATAACGTTACATATCAGACTAATTAATGCAGATATGCTGCGAGCTGCCGTAGAAAATGTCGTGTACCGCAGCTATTGGAACAGCACACTGGTGGTCATATTGAAACACATTTGTAATTAAAAATAAAACATTGTTTATTGTTGTTACTAAAGTTGGTTTGTACGGTATTTGTTCATATGACAATTAGGTATTCATTGTTTTCTTGAAATAAGCGCCCCCTATGGCGACTTTTGGTACTATTTTTTTTTGCAGAAATCGAAACTGCATGTTCAGCTAAGTATATACACCAAAATGTACTGCATTTGGCCTAATAGAATTCTCGCTCTGAACACCTCACGTTATTTCTTGCCCACCCGGTACTTGAATTGAATCACCAAGATTCTTAGAGTTGTTTCTCTGTATTGGATATATTTATTTGATAATTGCAAGTTGTTGTGAAAAGTTTTTATTTTATCCCATAAGACATAGGTTAATATTTATTTATACTTATTTATATTTATTTATATTTATTTATTTTACAGTATTACAAAATACAGCCCTAGAGCTGGGTCTATTGTTTAATTGTGTTGATGTATATTTGTTTAAGATAAGCAAGGCATCATTGTAATTCTTTGTTTAGTTTGTTCGACTTGTTTTTATTAATCTTTGAGGAATTATCTTAAGTGTTTGGCTGTGTCTCGTTGAATTTCATTGAGGGTGCCATTATTCTTAATTATCTTCCACTGCCTATAACTTGGCACGTGACAGTCAGGTTGGGCTAGCCAGGTTGGCTGAGGTTTCTAACACGTTTGAATTGCAGTGAACTTGTCTTCCGTGTGGTTCTTCCTGGCTGGATTCAAAACGAGCTTGGCATTATTGCATTTTCGAAACGCCACACCGATCACATGTCTCCGGAAGAGATTGGCAATCCGGTGGACATTATGTCCGCTGTTTGTGAACGTGGCATAGTCTTTAGGTCTGGTTCCTGGTCCGCTCTCTTTCCTCGTTCTTCTCTTTTGACATGCTTGAAGACAGGAAGCATTTTTGATCCTCCTGGGGAACTTGTTCGGCCTCGCCAACTCAAATACGCCATCTCAAAGATTTTATGGGCACATTAAATACCCATATACAGAGTGTAGATAAAATTCCCGAAACAGTTGAACAACTTAATTAAAAATGTGCGAGAGCCATAAAATTCAGGTCTGTTTATAGGAAAGTGGCCATGCCCCATTGTATAAAAGTATTGCCAGCGCTTCTAGTGTAAACGCTAAAAAGTTACGGAAACTAACTCTTGTACCATGATATATACAGATAAAATTCCAAATACAGAGATGTAGAGCGTCACCCATTTAATATAAATCCACTTTTTGTATAAAGAAAACAAAACTCGTAAAATGGTGGACAAAAGGTCATGTATGGAACATCTTCTGGACACCGTACCTTTTGGATATTCACGTGAAAAATAACAAACGCACGAAATCGCTTCTCTTTAATACTTGCCAAAGTTGAAGATTGAATAAAATTAAACAAAGCAATCACTAAATGCCATTTTGATTATTCTCTCCTATCCATAACATCGATTTTCTGGTAATTTCTGATACAAAATGTATTCTTTAAAATCCTTGCAATAATAGTAAAAAGAGTAGAAATGGTCAAAACGTAAGTAACTTTTACACCATGCATATCCAAATTCGGACGCTTATCGAGATTACCGTTCTTAAAACATGCAGATTGGAAATGCGGTCTTGAATCTTGAAGAAGAAAACTGATTGTGTATTAGGGAATGGAATTCACATTTTTCATTCTAATGAAGCATTACCTGCTTTACCTGCACATAATCTGAAGTATTTCTGTAAAATATTTTTCAAGGAAGCAATGCAAACACATCAAGAGGTTGAACTATTGAGATTGTTCCAGGGGGTATTGTGAGAATTCGACTGATTTTCCATCTGGTCTGGCGTAAAAGACACGATGAGTTTTTCTTAATTTTGGCTTGAATAAGAATCAATGAGGTGGGCTGTTTCATTTCCCATTTGTCAATAATTTTTTATATTATTCTTGGTCACTATTCCTGAAACAAAAATTTTCTCTTGGTCTCTTGGACATAATGTTTTATCTTGCAAGACGACCATCATAGGCGAAACCGCGTCGCTATCAGCACTTAAGATTGAATCAGCGAGTCTCTACCTATTCCGGGTTGAATTGTCATCGCGAGGCTGACTGAATAATTTACCTCGATATTCTTTACTCCCTTTGTTTCGAGCGTCCTGAAATGTTGAAATGCTGGAAGTGATTGTTTTGTTTAATTTTATTCAATCTTCTATTGTCGCAAGTATTAAATAGCAGCGATTTCATGCGTTTGTTGTTCTACACGTGAATATTCCGACGTACGGTGTCCAGAAGGTGTTTCATACATGGACTTTTCGCCCTCATTTTACAAGTTTTATGCTTTCCTTTTTTTATGGAAAGAGTGGATTTCTACTAAATCTGTGACACTCTACATCTTTGTAATTGAAACATTTTCTCTATCTATTATGGTTCAAAAGTTTTCATAACTTCCTCAGAGCTTACACTAGGGGCGCTGGAGTATCATCATTCAATCGGGTATGTCCACTTTCCTATAGATAGAACTGACACTTATAGCTCTAGCACCTTTTGTTCTAAAGTTATCCGAATGGTTCGTGAATTTTATCTACACCCTATATATGGTTATTTAATGTGCCTATAAAATTTTTGAATGCGAACCTAGTCACGTAATTTTTTAATCGACATATTATTGGATATAAGTGTCACCTCTATTAGTTTCGATTCGGGCTTTTATTATCACTCCGTGATGTTCCCTAATCAGCAAGAAGACGGCATATGATGCATGCAACGGACAATTCACACGCTCAGAACACAAGACTTTAAAGTATTTCAAGATCTCAGTGACTTTATCGATTGTCTTGGTCGGGTGTTTCTCTTTCGTCAGGTGTTCAGCGTAATTCGATTTCTTGTCATCTTTTACGTACGATTGGATGTGTTCTTCAAACCTTGTTCTAAACGAGCGGTTCGTCATTTCGACGCAAGCGGCGTATACCGCCTAAATTGTATTTCATGTGAAAAGTTTTACGTAGTTTTTCCAATAACCCAAAAAATACCCCCATACTAGAAGAAATAGAAATTTATAAATCATTAAACAAACCAGAAAATAAGAAGGCACTTTTAAATTCCGAACAATATTTCGACAGCTACCATCTCTTACGCCAGCTGTAAGACTTTTTGTAATTTATCCAATCGCAACCTGTAATGTTCCACCAATCACGAAAATTTGCCCTTCAATATGTTATGATTCTTTGAATATCTTGTAAAGTTCGACCAATCACAAATATTTAGCCCTTTAATTTGTTTCTTTGTATTGTTCAACCAATCACATAATTTGTCCCCCCCTTTTATGTTGTATTTTACAAGCCAATCGTGTACCGAGATTGTGTATATAAAGCATTGTAACCCCTCTCTTATGCGATTTGGCCATGTATCTATGGGTTGCACGGAATCCCCCCGTTGTAACAAATGTGCTAAAGATCATCAGTCAAAAGACTGCCCAAATGTAAAAGGACAAGATCCCCCAAAATGTATTCGATGTGGTGGACAGCACACCTCCAGTTACACAAAATGTCCTAAATATCCGCAAGTCAGGAGAGTGCAAAGTGCTAAAGTGTCCCCGGAGATTTCCTATGCCTCAATGGTCTCCAAACAAGATAAGAGCATTAACGTGAATGATTTTCAAGAAATGTATAAACAAATTGGCAGTGTATGTAATTTGTTAAACGAACTGGGCAAGAAAATGCCACTGATGAGTGGAATACCTACGAATAAAAACTGACAGTATGGCTGATCGATGCTATTCTATTACAAATCGTGGTAAACTTCGTTGCGTAATATGGAACGCCAGGGGGATCCCCCGGAGGCGAATTGAGTTTTACAACTTCCTAACCGAATGGGATATAGACATAGCATTTCTATGTGAGACACACTTAAGACCAGACCGCGACTTCAGGCTTCCTGGTTACTGTGTGCATCGTAAAGACAGAACTCTTCCCACTACAGTAAAGACCCCGTCAGGTGGGTCAGCTATTATTATTAAGAAAGGCATTCATCATCGGGAGGAACCAACCCGAGACTATATGGGAATGGAAGCTGCCTCTGCTATCATTACTGATGCCACACTGGGAGAGGTGAAACTAGTGGCTCTTTATAATGCGCCCAAGCATAAATTCGATGCCAATGAGCTCGACGAGCTGTTTTCCGGGAATATTCCCGTTATTATGGCGGGAGACCTGAACGCTAAACATTCGCACTGGAATTCAAGATGCCATAACCAAAACGGTGTCCTTTTGTATGGCTACGTGCAAACGCAATCTGATATTATTGCAGTAGGCCCTGTGGATGATACATATTATTGTGATCATTCTCCTTCAAGCGATGTACTTGATATTGTGTTGTTGAAGGGCTTCTACAAATCATTCAGTATCTATACTGTCAATGATCTATCCTCAGACCATAAACCAGTTGCACTAAATTTTGACAACGTAAACATTGACCTCAAAGAAGAACTGAGGCTCAAACAAGACTGGAAGTTTTTTAGAGAAATTCTCAAAAACGATGACGACCCACTAAATAACGTACATAATAAGAGCGACATAGATACCAATGTGAAAAGGCTTACTAAACGTATAAATGCAGCTATTGACTCTAGTGCTTCACCGTTAGAGTCGAAGCGAGCTGATCACCTTGATCTCACCCCAGAAATCAAACAATTAATTGAACAAAGGAATAAGGTTAGAAGGCAGTGGTACCGAACTCGTGATTCATGGCTTAAGACCAAGTATAATAGGCTCACAAGAAGAGTTCACGAAGAGGTAAAAGCACTTCGTAATGACAGGTGGAATGATAAAGTTAAGAGTCTGTCGACCCACGATAACTCTATTGGTGCATGGTTCGAGCCTTGCAAAACAAGAAAGCCATTAATATCCCACCCCTGTTAGCCCAAAATGGCAAATTCATCACGAATGATGAAGATAAAGCGCAGCTTAGTGCAAGTTCACTTTCAGAACAGTTTGTCACGCCTACTGATGGTCGGCAAATAGGAATTGATATGTCTGAGAAAGTAAAATCCTGCATTACTGGCTTCTATAATATTCACGGCAATGAATTTCCAAAACATAGCATTGATGTAAATGAAGTCCAAAGCATCATTAAAAATTTAAAAACGAAAAAAGCTCCAGGTAAAGACTCTATTAAGAACAGTGCTTTGAAAAATTTACCTCAAAATACAATTCAAGATATTGCAAAAGTAATTAACGACTGCTGGAAGAACACTTACTTCCCGGATGCTTGGAAGCAATCAGTTGTCTTAAGCATTCCTAAGCCAGGACAAAATCCTGCAAATCCTGTTAGCTACAGGCCCATCAGCTTGTTACCATCAATCTCCAAAATCCTGGAAAAAACAATTCTCAAGAGATTCATTGAGTACTGTGATGCCAATGATCTCATCCGCGATGAACAATTTGGCTTTCGCTCAAACCATTCCTGCCAACTCCAAACATGGAGCTCGCAGCGGATATGAATGAACCCCTTAATCTCTCTATGTATTGTGGGGTCGTTTTCCTCGATGTACACAAAGCCTTCGACCAAGTCTGGCACGATGGTCTTATTTTTAAAATGATTATGGATGGATTTCCTCAAGACATAATCACTCTGATATGCTCGTTTCTCTCCAACCGGTTCTTTCAGGCCAGAGTTGGAGATAGTCTATCTCCTATGTATGAAGTAAAAGCTGGTGTCCCACAGGGTTCAGTCCTGGGGCCAGTATTATTCAATTACTTTATGCGAGACTTTCCAAGTCCTTCCAAATGTAAGCTCTTTTTTTACGCAGATGACGCTGCTATACTGACCTGTGCTCGTCAACCAGCCGTAGTAGTCTCGCGGCTACAGAAGGCTCTAAAGGAGTGTGAAAGCTGGTTTAGCAAGTGGAGGCTAAAATTGAATGTAGACAAATGCAAGGCGATGTTTGTTTCCAAGAAGAGAAAGAGATCATTAGATTCTCTAACACTATATGGCAAAAAACTGGACTGGGTTGAAACTTATAAATATCTTGGTGTTGTCATTGACTCTAAACTTACGTGGACTCCCCACGCAACCTATGCGTTGAATAAGGCCAGGAGAGCCAAGTTTAGCTTGATAGCTCTGCTGGGCCGAAATAGTGCTCTAAACATTGATAATAAACTCCTACTGTATAAGGTCATTGTTCGGACCATCCTGACGTATGGTATGCCCGTCTGGGCCACAATATGTAAGACTAGGTGGAAAGAACTGCAAACGTTCCAAAACGTTACCCTTAGGACTATTGCGCAAAAAGATCGGAGAATTGTTCGCAATTCCTCCATTTATAATGATTTCAACATGACTCATATTGGCAAATACGTTCAAGGGCTCATGGAATCCATGCTGCCCAATATAGAAAATCATAGCAACGAGCTAGTCTCGGGCATTTTAAATCATCCTATACATAGAAAGAGATATCGTGATCCAAGGCATATACTTGATATTAATTTTGAAGACATTGATAATGTCATATTTCCAGATTACTGGACTTCATAGGTCGTGTTTTATCTAATACTAGTGGTCTGCTTCTAGTCTAGACAGTCGTCAATCAAATTTTCCTCCACCAAGAGGAGGCAATTTTCTTTCATACTTTGGATGACCTTTGTGGGTACATCAGGCTTCTTTTCTAGTTCAGTGTATTTCCCTTGGAATATGATTATGAAGGGTGAGATTATGGAAGCTATGCTTCAAGTTCCACACGAATACCGATACACTACACTGTTCGATTGTCGATTGTCGATTTGAGAAAGACAGGTAATAAAGCCGAAACTAGTCGTCGTTTTTATAATGCAGTATTGTAAAGCCTCTTTTTTTTCGTTAAGAAATACAATACTATGACCATTCCACTACAAAAAAAAGCTTTTATTCAACTTGCTTTTCTGTAGGTTTGTGTATCCGTCAAATCTTGTAACCAATATTAAGCCAACTTCCCGACAAGCTGGAGAGCTGAAACTTGATACACACACACAGGACCAATGACAATGCGTGTTAAAAGAAACGTTTTTCAAATCAGTTCGCTGTTTCGTATTCTAGGGCACAAATTCTTTTCTGTCGTCTCTCCATAAGTCGGAGGGACAATTGTTATACGAATTGTTTAATTGTTTCGACCAAACAATTAGTTTTACAAATTGTTGACGCCGGCTTGAAGAGATATTATAATAAAACATATTAAAAGCGTGTTTTGAAAAAAAACCCTCTTTTTTTCCTCTTTTTTTTATAAACTTGCATTTGAAAAAAAGGAAAGAAAGCTAATCCTAATTGCGTTCCCAACAATCATAGAGTGGAGTCAATTCTTCGGCTAGTTGCACGTTTCAGTTTTTACTCTTTAATAATGTCGGAAAAAATACAGCAACTGATGATCCGCCTAATTGGTTCATTCTTCAACCAATCACAAGTAAGGACGCATGATGATCGCCTAAAAAAAGTTAATTGTGAACTGCCTCTGAATTTCTCGCGTCCGACTTTCAAGCGAGGCGGTTTTGGTATGATTTTAAGAGAGGTGAACAGGGAATAACGTTAATGGGAAGGGAAGCTCCCGCTGATTTTTGATGTCCGGAAACAAAGCGAATGAGGCGAAATCAGTGACGTATATTAAAGATAGACTCCGAAGCAATTGTGGTAATTTGAAGCAAATTGGGAAGCACCATGCCCAGAATTGTCATGGCCGAAAGTGAGTGAAGACGATGCAAAACACATGGCTTAACATGAGAGTAGCTGATTAATAATTCTTTTATACCCCGATCACGGACTGATAAGTTTATCTTTTCGTTTACTTTGTATTTGAAGTATTTTATTATATTTTATAAACAATTTTTCGATCATGGTTTCAATTTCGATTTCGTTTCGATCCTCTTTCAGTTATGTATTTTCATTTTAGTTACGTATTTTTGATTTATGCTTGTGGAAAATGATTCCTGATCCTTTTTCGTGTGTACAGTTGTACGCACAACAACTTTGAGGAATGATTTTTAATTAATTATTCCTCGGGCCCAAAACTTTCAAAAACAAAGCAGCCAGACAGCTAATTACTCCACGGCTCACCCCTGTCCAGAACAGTCATGGCTCAATTTGCTTCACTTTTTGCCGCTGTTAACATTAGTGTTAACCGAATCTATCTATAATATAAGTCATTGGGCGAAATGGCTAAAACTGAAACCGAAAGCAACAACATGTTCAGTGACTTTCGCTTGGTCCATGAGAATTACGGTCCAATCAAAACAAAAGGTTTAAATAATTTCAGTTTTCAAGCCGTGCATTCATATCGTATTTTCGTATCATTAACAAAATAACAAAGAAATTATATAATTATTTTTAGAAATTATTTTTAAATACACATGTATACAGAAAAATGTTCAAATCATTTTTATAAAGAATATATATATTTCATGCATTTTTAAACACATAATTATTGTTTACTTATTTGAAACAAAAATATATTTTAATTACATATCTGTTCTTAAAAATATAATTTTTCGTATCAAATTTCATAAAAAGTTATTAAATAACATTAAATTTCTTTATAATTGCATTAAAGATACGAAATACGCTATGAATGCACGGCGTGCAACTGATTGGTAGTTCTTCAGAGACTGAGCGCAAATCTCAAAGCCAGTAGGAGTTCATGTCCAACGGATGTCTCTGGGCGAGGTCAAAAATGCAAACACCGAGTTGAGTTAGTGAAGAAAGCCATTGTTGCTACAACAGTCAACAATACGTTAACAATCGAGCAATAATCATTGCTTCACCAACCCAACTCGGTATTTGCATTTTTGACCTCGCCGTCTGTCATGTAACGGGCTTCACGGCTTCAGGGAATAGAAGGTAGAAGTTCGGCAAGAATTTTAACCTGGGGGTATTTGGGACATTTCGTGTAGCTTGAAGTGTGCTATCCACTACATCTGACGCACTTTGGGGGGTTTTGTCCTTTAATCGTGGAGCAATCTCTTGACTGGTGCCCCTCTGCGCATTTGTTGAAAATTGTGCATTCGAACATTATCACTATTAACTAAATTATCGGAAGCATAAAAAGAAATACTATAAAATAGGAATAAGATCACTACAGGAGGTTGAACAGAGCAGCCCACTCTTGAACGCTCATGGGGAGGTTGTCCCGCTTGTACAATAGCGGAAGCTGATACCTATAATCGCCAAAACCGCTGCCGACTGCTGGCATCAAAAATTTAGCATTGGAACAGTCAGAGCTTCGTTTCCAACTAACGTTCTTCCCTGCGGTGAATGTGAACCGGCCTTTATACTCTATATGCTCGCAATGAAGTAAAGTTCAACATCTGTAAACACTTAAAGATTTCTTAGATTATTTTTATTTAGGTTCATTTAGGTTACGCACAGAATCGCATAACCCTTGACAGGATGAAATGACCCTTGCAATCGTATTACCCCATCAACATCCAAAAACTCGAAAATAATGCTCCAAGAAGGAAACAACTAATGAAAAGAACTTTCGATTAAAAACATAACCTTACTGTATAGTGGGCAGTATAACCTGATCCTGTGGCACTAGTGCTGTTTTATCAAAAAAATTAACTTAAATAAATTCGCTTTCGTCAGAGCATGTCTTATCGGGAAGACACAGCACTTTATCTGGCCTGCTATATAATTCATTAATAAAAATAAAGAAAAAAGAAGACGTATCTCTTTTTCTCCGGAAATGATTATTTTCTCTCTCTCTCTCTACGGCAGATTTTTATCATTAAATTCATTACAGTTTATGATAATAATCAAAATAACTTTTGCAAGTTATAAGCAAATAGTAAAAAATAATCATAGCAGAAACTGCATGAGGCAGCTTCTCTACCGTCATCTAAGGTCATGAAGCGGTCTGCGAGTATTTGTAATGCACGAAAGCCTTTACAATTACAACATTTCTTGTAAGTATTGTGTCAAAATGCTATAGTTATTATTCAATAGGTTTCTTTAACATAAAATCTACGACGGTTGTTTTTAAAGTAAAGTCCATTTGGTAATAAAAACGAAACTACTATTTATATTTTCAAATTTATTCTTTACTAGATTTTGCATACTTTTAAATATTTTTCTGCATAGTTTCTAACATTATTTAAACACTTATCATAGCGCTCAATGAGCTTCTGCATCCGCATTTCACAGAAGTCTGCCGCCTGTGATATAAAGCAACGCAGTTTTCACTCCTTCATCTTCGCTGAAACGCATGCTGCCGAGTATCTCTCTTAGTTACCAGAACAGGTGGTAGTCACTGGACGCGAAGGCCGGACTGTAAGGAGGGTGGTCAAGTAGTTCCCTTTGAAGCTTTTAGGGTCAAAATTCAGATAGTAGACTGCTGTAGACTGAGTATTACTCGTTCACGTGCTGAAATATGCATTTCCGACCGTTGGTTCCATATCTCAAAATACTCAGACTTTAGTTCTCTACCTCTGTAGAATTTTGACCCTAATGGTTTCAGACACCTTAATGACCATAATATCCGTCAGAGCAATTTCTAAATCGGCTGCATCTTTTTTCGTGTTTTGAAATCATCCCAAAAGCTAAATAAGTCAGTACAATCAATTAATCAATCAATTCCGTAATACCATTCCCAGATGGGAGGGCAACGATTTGGTACCCGGCACCTCAATCACCAACCAGATCCACTTCACAATCTTATGCCATAACACACTATCTTTGCTTATTCAACTCACTTCCTCAACATTCCTAATACTCATCCTTCGAATACGCAAACTAAAATTCTGTTTGTCTTTTAAATGTAGTCATTTGATCCGTCCAGATTTTCCTAGGCCATTGTACACAGCACCATTGTACACGGGCTTGCTGTAGCGTTCCCGTGGGGGCGCTCTCATTTTTTGTCAGTTCCGACCGAAAAGTTGTCCGAGGCAGGCTAGATAAGGGTTAATGTGCTCTCTATTATGCATGAAAAGGTGCATAATTATTTCTGGATTATGCCTTTGCCGCGGAGGCGCTAGGCCTTTTTTTCTGACCAGGCACCTCACCTGCGATCGTCCAAATTTTTCCTTCGGTTTAGAAGGGCGGTCTGTAACACGGTTTGATGTGTTGGAGAGACAGGAGAGGCTGGTCGCCAGTCCTTTCGAAGACATGGTAGTGAAATTAGCCTCTTTTAGAACTCCGGTTTGGTTTCAAGAATCAATTCTCCTGTCCCGTTTGTAAAATGCGGAAACTGTTTGCTGGAGTTTTTTTTTTCTTTTTTTTTAATACGTTGTTAAGGTTTTTGCTAGGTGAATGTTTTTCCCTGGCGTTTATCAGTGAAATTTAAGAAAAGAGTGTGGCTCTGGTAAGATTTTATTTTTTCTACCGTTTAATTTATTTTATAATTAACTTTCCTCTTTAGCAGCTGAATAATTTTTTAAAAGGAATGTCGGCCTGTGTTTAACGTCGCGGATTGTTGCCCTTGCTAAGGGGAACGTGTTTCGCTATTGTTGCGAGTTCTGCGCGCTGCGCTTCATTTTTTTTAGCTTTGTTTTTTGGCTTCGTCAGGAGCGTCAGCAGTTTTTGAATTGATTGCCGTGTGACATGGACTCAGAGATTGCGGCCCGGATTATCCCTAGTGAGTAGATGGGATGAGAGAGAAAGGCCTTGGCCTCGGCAGTCCGTGAGAAAGCTTGATTCTACGGGCGATGTCCAGCAATTAATCAGCATTGAACGCATAGAAAATTAATGCCTCCAACAACTGATGGGCAATCTAAGTGGGTTTCACTGGAGGATTTATTGTTTCGCCGTCAAGATTGCTACGTGCAGTGAAGAATGGAATTGCCTCGGCGAAAGGAATCGAACACTTTCTCGGGTTGAGACCTACGTCATGTATGCTCCCGGCGGTTAAGATCCTGTGGCCTTAAAAAAACGAACTGAAGGACTATAGTGCACTCCAGATAAGTTATAGCAGCCGCCAGGTAAGTTGAACGACAGGATGACGTCATTTCTAACGCCAGCCAATAGATGTTAACGGGAAGTAAATCGCTTAGTTATTCCATGAAAGCATCCGCTTTCGTTTTCGAAACATTGTTTTCGTATTTATAATTAATTTCCATTTTCGTTTTTTTTTAAATAGATAAATGAAATTAATAAATGAAATTAATAAAATAATAAATTAAATAATGATGCAGAATAGTCGATTCGAAGGCAATTTGTTTTATATTATGACTTTTAATAGGCTTTCCACGTTTCAACGATATCTCCGCCTTTACTTTAGTAGAACAAGGCCATCATGGGTAAAACCCAGACAGAGCAAATTGATGAGAAGACTTACTGCGCAAGTCAAAAAGTTCGTTCAACTTACGTGGCGGCAGCTATAGTTTTATCGAGGCCAACGATAAATACAAGGCCCTGACGCGGAAAAGTCACCTGACCATTGCAGTCCGACCAACAATCAAAAATTCATTATTTTCAACAAACGGAAAAATACTGACTGTTAAAAACCAAGATTGAAACAATGATGGTTACATTGTTATTCGGTCTTCTATGGTCAGGTGACTTTGCCGCGTCTGATAATTGCCATTTTTCATTAAATTGTTTCGCCAATTGTATAATGCCTGTTGGAGCTGAAGGGAGACACGTCTTTCTCCTTTGCCTCCACGTCTATCTCCTTTGCTAGGGCCTGTCTTTCTAGTTGGCTTTATAGTTTTATCAGACGTTTTGTCTACCGTTTACAATTGTTTCAATGTCTTCCGATTTGGACAATATCTTCCTTCTATGCACGACAGGATTTCAGCGACAGCTCAGCCGCGGAATTTCCACGAGCCTTTTTTGAACCTTGCGCCTAGTGGATGGAAGTCGGTTCGAAATGCCGTCAGTTTTCTCTTGAAGAATCTCGCCACGTTCGGATTCGCAATTTTTGGAAATCCCTCGAACTCCGACGGTGTGACATAATACTCGGCACCACCCGAACTTAATTGTGTTCGTTATCCGTATGTCTTTTTGTGTGGTTAGTGTTTATTGGCAATTTGTTAGCTTTGTCTTTTTTTTTAGGTTTTCTTCCCCCCCCCCCCCGTTGTTTTCTTTTTGTTTAGTCTTGTCGTTGCGTCACGTGTGTTTTCTTCGAGTGTCCGTCTTTCACGTTCAGCGGAATCTTCACAAGCGGTTACTATTCCGTTCGGCTTCCTTCACACCGAGGGACGTTCTATTTGATTTATTTCTGCTATGTTGGTTCGTCGCAACGGCTAATCTGGAATAGTTCTCTTCTCTCGCCACGATGGAATGCAGTAATGGAACTTAGTGATAGTTTAGTGGCCAAATATGCTTATGTTTGTCTTTTTTTTAATTTGAAATGTAGAGTTATCAATAACACACTCAATTCTTCACGATTGTAGACTGTATTTTGCAATCATTCTCTAATTCTGTTGCGATTATTTTCCTGGTAATATCTTCCTATTTATCTATGTTCAGGTCACCTCTCTTCAACAAGAGACGTTGGGAGATGTTCCTTTTCATTTCCCAAGAACAGGTCCGTCCTAAGTCTCCAGCGGTTCAGGCCGGTCCGGATTCTTTACTTTTGAAAATAGATTTGATTTAATTGTAACCTTTGCCGAATAAAACCTTGTTATACCTTGTTCTTTCGGAATCACCTGTCTCACTCTTCTGTCTCTCCTCCTCTGCATTCTGCCCTTCGCACACCTCGTTTACCTTGGGGAGGGGAGGGGTCTGGAGAAATTTACCATACAGTTATATTCTGTAAAGGGAGGGTAGGAGCGATTGTGTAATAATTTACGGATATAACAATTGGACTGGGATCATTGGAGATCTGTTCTGCTAACTTCTTAGTCGTGCTCAATAATTGCTTTGGACGCAACTGCGAAGTTTGAACCCTCAACGCGTTATAGTTTCTTGAGATTTTGCCGATTGGTCACGGGGCTTGATTTCAAAACCGAAACCCTCCGTTCAGGTTAGGTTGCCCCACAGCTTTCCTGTGCGGACGCTTTAAGTTTAGTTTCCATTAAGGGAAGATGGAATTAATTTCCTTTTTCTACCATGAGTGATAGCGCTCTAGCGGTTTGAATCGAAACCGCTATATTGCGTACATATTCCTGTTGCATTATTACCACATACCCGAACAATCTCAAAGAGTTCTGTCTGATTCTCTCAAAAATAACCACAGTCACGCCACACTGCGCACGTACAGTTAATGTTCACGCGGTCCGCATGTTTCATCACAAACAGACTGTCTTAGATAATCCATCGCAATGGATAGATAAGATTTTTGTGTCTTACTTGCATAACAAAGTCTCAGGTAAAGAAACAAAGACAGTGATGTACCGCCATTATTGCTTCTTTTATCAGAGCACCACTCTTAATTTCTCCGTTCATGGGAACATTGCTCTAAAACAGATATTCCATATAGACGAACTTAGACACTTGTTCCAGCATAAGCTCATTAAATACCTTTGTATCTGAAACCGACAGATACGGAACCAACGGTAACATACGAACTCATGGCCACATTTATAAAAACACCATCACTTTCAATTTATCAATTTTCAGTTTCATGTAGTCTTTCACACGCTTCATGCATTCGCGACACAAGACAATCCAGATCAGATAAACTCTCAGCAAGGAGGATGACATCTTTTATATACGACAAACAATGCAAACGTTCAGAACCCAACACCACCCCATTCAGACATCACAAAACCTTGACGAAAAGTTATATCCAGCTCAAAACTCTCACACAAGCCATAACGTGATTGTACTCTATAACGCTTTCGAGGCCAACAGTAAGCGATTAGATACGCGATACTTTTTCAGATTAATGACCTAATGTTTACTATGCTTCATTCTGTCATATACTTTCTCTTACTCAACGAAAGCAATGTATTAATTTCTATGTACAGCCAAATATTTCTCAGCAAACATTCTTAAACTAAACACATGATCAATACATCCCCTTCCTTTCATAGAGCCACATGGAACTTTCTGTAACTTTTACGCGTACACGGAATCACCTGCTTCACTAACAGATGATTTTTTTTATTCAACATTAAAAAATTCTTCAAAATTAAGAATTCACAAAACATTTTAAGATTTTCTAAAGTTACACTTACAAAATATATACATTAAAAATAATATCTTGTAAACATTCCTTCTTGGAAGGAAGCAGAAATACATTTATTAGCAGCCTTCAGAAAATGCTAGTTATAAGAATGCACGCTTGGTCTGTACGTTTATCCGGCCGTCCGTCCGCCGCTTGTTTGATAACTCGAAAGTGAATTAACTTTTTCAAATTCTGTTTTCAGAAATATGACCAACAAGGCTGTATTAAATTTTAAGGATTTTTCGTGGATCCCTTTCAAAGTTTTTTTTTTAGCGTAGCCATCTTAGCACTTTGGAACATGATTAAGGCAAAATTAAAAAGAGCCGCACCAAGAAAATTTAACGATTTACAATTATATAACGTGAATGATTAACTATCTGTCTCTTTTATGCAATATTGACATGGGCACGCGAACGTGAAATCGCATTGTCGAGGCTCAATAACTCAATCATTCAATAATTGTACTGCGTTGAGCAATAAAATCGACGTCAATTTGGAAAGAATTAAACGAATTTCAGTTGGTTGTTAGTAACTTTAGCTAGACTTTAAATTCTTGAATTTAATATTACTTCTACGCCACAGTTAAAGATCCTTCTTGGAATGTTTACAAGATTTTATTAATTTATTATTAGCATTTGAGCAATGGTGCCTCGACAAAGCGATCGTCGCATGCGCGTGCTCAAGTCAACAATGTTTAAAAGATAAATAGAATTAGTATTTTATTCATTCTTGACGAATCGATTGTTATATGACATGCTATTATCTTAGTTTTATTTACAGTCACTGTTTTAGCACGTGAATTCGAATTAAAGGGTTCCAGGAAAAAGCCTGAAAACTTGATATACCCGAGATAAGACATTGATGGTCATATTTCAGTAAATAGCTTTTGTTCCAACTTAGAGAAAGTTAATCCGTTTTCAAGTTATCGTGCAAACAGCAGACGGTCGGATAAGCGTACAAACCAAGCGTGTATTCTTATAAGTAGCTTTTTGCTAAAACTCCTAATTAACTGAATTAAATTCAGAGGATAAAGTATTCCTATTGACTGACGATACCATCTGCAGTAAGTTCAAGACATACATTTTCATAAAGAATAGGTTACTGAGAAGAAAAGTCGAAGTTTTTTATTTATAATTTACGAGCAGTGTTCTGAATGTAGCACGAATGGAAAGAAGAAATTCGAACGCACCGTCTTCAGGGTAATGGATGATCAAATCGTACCACTACATATGAGGATCGGCTATGATAGACGTTACAAGTGTATGCTGCCCTCGCACTACCTCAAAGGTAGAATACCCTCACCAGCAGCCGTTGACTTCTAGCACTGTTTGACGTCGTCTATTCGCTGTCCACGTAGAAACAAACATCAAAAACTTATTTTGAGTTTAATACACTTTGCTTCATCGTTCATTAGTTTTCTCCAATAAAGTGCATCGGTTCAATGAAGAATTGACAGAAACCAGCTGTGTTAAGAGTTTCGTGCAACAAAAACATCATGATCTTTGCGATTTTCATTGATCATAGTCTAGAAGTCATATTCTGCAACTAAATGTAGTACGCCGACAGTGTGATCCTGAGTTGAAACAGGTGGGGGCGTTTCTGTTGATTCGCGATTCAACTGCACTACTTATCCGAATTCATCGCAGTGAAACATAATATAATCTGAAACCTTACAGATGCCTTATTCACTTCACAATTTTTCTTTATGTTATATTGTAGGTAAGGTGAATAGCCATCAAACATGACAAATATTGAGGAGCTAAAGTGGTACTATTCACTTGGACAGTTCCTGATGTCATCTTGCACTAAGTCAAGGCACGCCTACAATTGGCACGGTCTTTAAAAAGCATTTCTTCTTTGCTATCTTACAAACGTACCTAAACCAGTTGAAAATTCTGAAGCTAGCTTTAATAAAAACAAAGAAGTCAAAATCCTTATGAGCTTTAGATTTTCAACTCATTAGGGAACCATCCGAACCTGTACTCCACATTTTTACACCTGTATCTCACCTAAAGCTACTATTGATGCTTGCAAAATTAGAAATTGCGATGTTCAAAGTAAACCGCGAAAACGCAAATATTTTAGCGACAAAGACTCTAATATTACTAAAAACTAACTTGTTTTCCTCCTCCCTTCCGAAGCATTTATCCAACGATGTCCTTTCCATCTTACCCGTTATTTCCACACAAAACTACTTCTCTTTCAACGACATCATCTATTTCTAGACTAACGGCCTCGGCATGGGTTCCCCCCCCCCCAACAGTTTCCTTTCCGAAGTCTTCCTCCAACACCTAGAATAGACTAAATTTACTCCCCTGTTATACAATTCCACTATCCTATCCTGTCATCTATACGTCGATGATATACTGATAATTTTTAACCCCGCCACCTTGTTCAATTTTTTCTCCTCCCATGCACAATTCACTTTTGAGTCCGAATCCAATAACTGCATCACTTTTTTAGACGTGATTGTCTCCCGTAACTCACACACCGACCTTCTTTCCTTCAACGTCTACCGTAAACCTACGAACCTCTCCAGTCTGATCCACGCCTCCTCAACCCATCCTTTCATGAGCTTGTCCCTTTCCATTTGCTTGTTGATTGTGCCCTTAACATTCCCCTAAGTCCTTCTGACAGATCCAACGAGTTGCGCAACATCCACTTCCGCGCCTCCACCAACGGCTACTACCGCTCCCTTATTTCCAACATAATACGCTCCAAAAACGTTCCCTATGCCCCGCCTCTCTCCCTGCTAGAAAACCAACCAAATGGGCATCTATCCCTTTCCTCAGCCCTCATTGCTACGCCTTTCCAAGTTCCTAGTTTTCTTCAACCTGCGTGTTTCCTTTCGAACCCCTCCATCCTGCAATTATTCTCTCAACCCAACTTTACCTCGTACCTTTGATATATACTCCTAATCTGGTGTATACCGAATCAACTACAGCCAATGCGACAGCTATTATATTGATTTGAGCTCTCGCAATTTCGCCATCAGATACAAGAAACACATCGATTGTTACCTAAAGAAAGATAAGAACTCACAATGTGGCATGCACCTTCTGGGCAATGGCCATAAGCCCTCCATCCGGAACGACGTTATGTTCGTTGTTCACCGATACAATGACCCCTTCAGGACTGCTGTTTTGAAAGTCATTGAAATCTTCAAAGCCAAACGTAATACACCTGACGAACTCATCAACGCTCAAACAATTTTCGACGTACATTCCGTACAACCGCCCATTGCCGACTTGATTTACCCGTTCTTTATTTTTAATTCTTTACACTTACGTATGTCTTAGCGCTATTTTTATATTTGTTCTATATTAATAATTTCTCTTTTTTTTATTCTCGGTATCATTTATTTTATCCCTGTAATTTTACCATGTGTTCTTATTTTACTGCCAATTGTTTCTATTTGTTATTATTCTTATTTTTCTGATTTTCTCATCACGTTCTACCAATCACAACTATTTTACCAGCATAGTTTTAGCAAATTACTTTATTTTGATCCAACCATCCATGACTGTAAATCTAATCAATCATCGACTGTTTATACCATCATTCCTGGAGCTCACTCCACCTGCTTTTATATATATATATATATATATATATATATATAACGGCACCTCGCGTGCCTGTGCGACTATATTTAAAAGCAGGTGGAGTGAGCTCCAGTCGTTCCAGAATGTTACGCTGAGGATCATTGTCCAGCTTGGAAAAAAAAAAGGACCGTGAAAAATCAATACATCTACTCGGATTTGAACATGACTCATATGGTAAAGTTCCCCCAAGATCTCCTGAGGAGTATGGTGCGGACAATGAGGATCCAAGGCAACGACCTGGTGGTTGGAATACTGAAAACTCGATGGAAATGAAGGAGCATACGAAGTATACAAAGCCAAGGCATTTTCTTGGCGTCAACTTTGAAGACATTGGCAACGTTTCCTTTCCCGATTATTGGAAAATGTAACCACCCCCTTCCCCAATCTTCTGATAATCGTCAATTGTATCTTATTATTTTTTCATAATGTGGAAGATCTCTTGGGTTAGTCAGGCTTCTTGACTACCTCAGTGTATTTCATTTGTTATTTAGTCTCGAGGGGTGAGCCTTATGAAAGCATTGCTTTCGTCCCACCTGAAAAATCTACACTTCTCCTGTTCGATTGTCGATGTCCTCTTCATTTGTCTGCACCATATTCATCAGAAGATCTTAGATGAACTTTCCGATGTGACTCATATTCAAATCTGAGTGGATGTATTTAGAACGACTGGAGCTCTCTCTACCTGCACATATAGTCGCCCAGGCACACAGGATGCTTTGGTTATTCTCCATCCTACACAGGCATGCCATAGTGGAGGTTGGTCCGAATCATCATCTTGTACAAGAGTGACTTACGGTCGATGCTGAGGTCATTCTTCCGTCCCAGGAGAGCTATGAGACTGTACTTACACACTTCGCTTTGTTCAGAGCGTAACTCACGTGACGGTTCCAGGAGAGTCTTGATTCAATGATAAATCCAAGACGCTTGTAGTTGTCAACCCATTCGACTTTCTTATTGAATAGAAAAAGAGAATCCGGGGGACGCTTCAGCTTTTTACTGAAGTACACGGGTTTGCATTTTCCGACGGTGAGATTCAGCTTCCAGCAATTAAACCATTCTTCAAGTTTCTTCAGGGCATTCTGCAGACAAGTGTTAACGTGAGATGACAGTATCATCAGCATAGAAATATAAATTGCACTTTTCGGGTTTTGGTAAAACGTGCACAAAATAATTAAACAGAATGTCGTTTTGGAACACCGGCCTTTACCTTACGGGGTGTGGATAGATTTTCACCAACTTGGACTTGATAGAACTTGTTGGTAAAAAAGGATTCCACCATCGAAATCAAATCAGGAGGAAACCCATCTTTAATAATCTTGTAGACTCCTGTCACACTTGGTTGAAAGCTTTACTGACAAAGTTTTTTTCTTGGAAAGGTTCAGCGGGGTGTTCAGATCTTCAACGAGCCTCCATAACTGCATATGACACGAGTGGGCAGAATGAAAGCCGACAAGATCTTTCCGAACTAGACCATTGGTGAGACAGGAGTCTTTAATCCTGGCGAGGAACGTTTTCTTCAAAACTTTAGACATCGACGGGAGCAGGCTGATAGGTCGACAATTTCCGGAAATTGCTGGATTTTGCCCCTGCTTGGGAATACTTAACAAAATAGATTGTTTCCAAGAATCCGGGAAGTAGAAAAACTTCCAGCAGTCGCTTATGATATTCATGATGTCCTCAATAATGTTTTAGGGGCGTTATTATTCATCTTGTCTTTTCCTGGAGCCGTATTCTTTTTCAGATTCCTTATGATGGTGGCGATCTCTCCAGCTTCTATATTGATCTTCGTTAAATGTTGCGGAACTTCATCAAAGTTGATAATATCATCTTTCATAGACAGGGACATAAGTCAACTCTTGGGATTATTTTACTATGAGAAACATACTATATATCCAGCGATTCTGCAATGACTTTGTACTGATCAGTTTGCACGTAATTACCTTGAGGAATGCGAAGTGGAGGAAACGAGTCGTTCTTCTTCTGTAAAGCTCTATACCATGCTCCAAATGGAATTGTCGCGAGCAGATAATGAAGACCCATGACAACGTCCTGGTGACCGGAATACTGGAAAACTCGTTGGAAATGAAATTGCATACAAAGTATAGAAAGCCCAGGCATGTTCTTGACATCAAATTTGAAGACATTGCCAGTGTTTCCTTTCCAGGTTATAGGAAAATGTGATATCCATCTCCCCCCAATCTTCTGACAAGCGTCAATCTTATCTTATTATTATTTTATAACGTGGAAGACCATTTTGGTTATAAGCTTCTCTACTATCTCAGTGTATTTCATTTGGCATTTTATCTGGAAGTGGAAATAAGCTCCCTAAATTCAAATCTCTAATTACTTTTTCTCTGTCAGGCACAGTTTCTAAGTTATACATAGTTCAGTGTTGGTTGGTTGATTAGAATTTTTGGCGGAGACTACTAAGATCATTTTACGCCTTTCACACAAGTTAAATCTGTACCCAGCCCGGGACAAACACAAACATCCATGCCCACGGTGGGATTCGAACGAACCCACGACCAGGTAGAACTCGAGGACTAGAAAGCCTACGCCCTAGCCCTCTCGGCCACCTGGCCGGCCCTAGCTTGATAAGAACAGGAGGCAGCAGAACATCTTCACTGGCTACCCATTTCTCATTCTGTATATTTTTTTCTCCCACTTTCCATTACGTTGAGGCCAATTCTTTTTTTCATAGTGGGAATTTCCGTCACGACTACCCCACTCACAAAGAAAACATCCATATTTCGTGTAGCTTTGTTGCACACCCAATATCATGGCAAATATTTTCAAATCACCACATATTTTCCACTTATGTTCTTCAAATTTACATAATTGCTGCATATTTTTCAAAACATCATATGATTCATTAGCCATATTGGCATAGGCAACTGGAACAGAAGGCATTGTATTTCCTTTGTGGAGGAGAACTCCCTTTAGACTGTATTTGGAACCATCTATGAAAAGTCTCCAGTTCTATGACTCGTATTTAAAGTTCAAACCACTCATGAGGCCACAAACATCACTACTGTATGTCATCGTGCCAAAATGGCGAAGTTTAGTTTAAAAGATCAACGTGTAATCACACATATATATTCTCGTATAACTTAAAAACTGTGCCTGATAGCGAATTTCTGATTTCAGATTTGAATTTACCACATGAAAATCCTTCGGAAACACATATTTGCATATGAGAAAATTGACCCTTGTTGAACAGTGTTATTCAACAGAAACAGTACGAAGTTAATTACACTGCTCAAACAATTAAAGGAACACTTGTAGAATCCCCTGCAGAGGGCGTAAATAATACTTTTTAGCAATTTCGTCTTCTGCAACATGAAACCTACTTTCTCCCTCATAGGAAATGGTTGAAGCCAACACATTTTGCTGCCAGATGTTCTGAGAAATTTGCATCTGAGAAATATAAGACCCCGGAAAACAAAGTGGTTGCATGCCAATGCACTCTTTGCTTGGAGATAACGGTCGAACATTAGAAGGTGCAGGCATTCCTGGAACGTTGTTGTTAGTGCTCTGACATGCCACGAAGGCATCTTGAAGCAGAAGAAGCTGCGAGAGCCGTTACATTGCTCCAAACGGGTCAATCATTTCGAACTGTGGCAAATGCCCTCAATGTGTCCTCTTCCGTCATTTTCCGACTGTGGACACGATTCCAGGCGACTGGCCAGTACACACGAAGAGCTGGGTAAGGTCGCCGACGCTCAACAACCGCCAATCAAGATCGTTATGTGCGGACTTGTACCCTGCGCCGAAGAACCTCAACGGCCAGAGACCTGAGAAATGAACTGCAGATGTCAACTGGGGTAGCTGTTTCAGATCAAACAATCCGGAACAGGTTACGTGAAGTTGGCTTGAGAGCCAGACGACCAGATCGAGTGCCTAGGCTAACCCGCCAGCACATACAGGCGTTACTAGAGTTTGCACATCAACATGTTACCTGGCAGCTTTGCCACTGGCGTTCTGTTCTCTTTACAGACGAGTCAAGATTCCGCCTGATCCGCTGTGATGGCCGTCTACGTGTCTGGAGACGACGTGGTGAGCGACACACCGACGCAACAGTCTATGAGGCTGACCGAATGGGACGTTGTTCCATTATGGCCTAGGCTGGCATCTCAATAGACCATCGAACTGATCTTGTGGTCGTCCGAGGGCGAATGACCGCTGACGTTTACATTCGTGGCATTCTGGAAGAACATGTGATTGTTGCTGCAAATGGCGTGGGGCCTGGATTCCTTCTGATGCAGGATAATGCTCGTCCACACACTGCAGCTGTCACTCAAGACTTCCTACGGATGCATGACATTCAGACCATGAGGTGGCCTGCAATGAGTCCAGACCTAAATCCCCTTGAACATCTTTGGGACATGTTTGACAGGCGAATTCGACACCGCCCTTCAGCTCGAGAAACACTGCAACAGCTCATCGAGGCACTTACTTTGGAATGGGACCGGCTTCCCCAAGATCACATCCGTCGACTGATACGGAGCATCCCTCGAAGGTGCATGGAGGTTACTGCCACCCATGGTAGGCATACACATTACTGAGTGGTGCAAAAACTTATCCCTGGAAGAAACAGGGTATTCTCCTCACAACGTCCAAAGGACATTTCACTTTGTTTTAGGCAGGGGTCCTGCAGTTTCCTGTTTTTTCTTTATGTTTCTTCACCAGTTGTTTCAATAATGCATTCTAGTATTAAATAAACCGTCTTTTAATGATCACATACAGCGATTTTGTCCATATTATTCGTAGTTGCTTCTGCACGCTGCTTAATATAAGTGTTCCTTTAAATGTTTTGAGCAGTGTATATAATTTCATTTATTTAATTTAAATAACTTTTTTCAGGATATGTTTATCATTAAAAAATCCCAGATAGGGTTTACGCACATTTTATTAAATGAAACGAATATCAATTCCTTAAATCGTATCTCTGTTTACTGTCTGAGATTGCGTCAGTATATTAATCAGTTTACTCATTAATATTTTTAGTTTTCAGATATTTCAAGAACAGTTATGTTTCCTTTTATATTTTATGATATCTTTGTATCTTTATTAAGTTACATCACATCTTTGTTTATTTAACAGAAGCCTAACCTAACCTGCATAATACGTGGAATTACTACAGGGTTTGTGTCTATTTATAAAAAATGCAAAAAAACTATTGTTATCTATCTGAGAATGGACGTTATTGAGAAAATAAGTTTATCTCATTTCTGACAGATAATGCAAATTGATAATTCTCATTCAGCATTCAAATGAAACTTTCATAACAGATTGATTTTTATTTGATAGCGTACACAGAGTTTTACTAAAATAAATTTAGGGATTCATTTATGTAAACATCTAAGTTAACAACCTATAAAGAATTTATCTTGTATGGGCATATAAAAGTAAGAAAAATCTATACCGAAAATATAGCTAATTAAATCAACGTCAAGTATTTTCGTAACTATTTATAAAGAAAGGGAGAGAATTAAAAAAAATAACAATTTTTATCATTCATCCGTACTTTTGTGCTTATAACTTGCTTGCCTAGCCGGCCCGGTGACCGAAAGCGCTAGGCGCAGGTCTTTTCGCTCTGAAACCGACGATTCGCGGGTTCGAATCTCACCGAGCGCTAGGCGCAATCCTCCCTCCAAGAATCAGTACCAAGGTTATCGTTGGCATTGTACAACGATAATATAACTTACTTTAAGAACAATACGAATAGTAATAATAAATTTATAATAATAATAATTGGAAAATGGTCTTACGAGGATTTTTTCACACCGTTACCTCCGATATTGATGAATAAATAGTGAAAAATAGTAAAGAATTCCAGGCCGATGAATTTTCTTTACTATTTTTCTCTATTTAATTAATAATAAAGTTGCTTATCTAGAATGACCCATGAAATGTTATGCATAGAGAATATAGTAGTTGTAGCAAAGTGAAGAACAGCAGAACATCTGAAGAGATATATTTAATCTTATATTGGTTTTAGTTATTAGCTTAGAAATACATTTTGAAAGTATCTTAAACAAACACTATTTTCAAATTGTTTCAAATGTTGTTAAATATTTCTTAATTAAATGCTCTTTAATTTAGAAAACAATATTTATAAAAGCGCATAATCTTAATCTTTTGTATACCTAGCTGTAACTTACGTCTATACAGGATGTCTCTAAATGGAAGGACAATAAGTACATAGGGTGGTTTTTGCGTGATGACTGTTTTGAAGTTAAAGAATAACTCAAGAATGGTCAATGAGAGTTTATCCTACGCCACGCCTCAGATGTTTAAATAATTGATGAAAATGTTCAAAACTCAAATTTTTTAGGTCTATGGGTCACGCGAAATTCGCTAGAAAGCTGGCCGAACTTCATTTAATCTCAACAATTAGCGTTGTCTTCTCGTGGATAGCATTATCCATTTAATGAACTGCTGGTACAGAAAGTTCATAAATGATAAAAGAAGCAATTTTAAGACCCCAAATTTTGAGTTTTAGACATTTCCGATAAGAAACCTTTTGGTTAGATTAATGCATGGAATCACACTATGTAATTATGTCCTTCCATGTAGAAACACCCTGTATATCTATCGTAAATCTCTAGACATCCTGATCAGTGTTAGATGGAAATTCATTAAAATCTAGGCTTCATACAGTAGTCGTTAATCCAGGTTCATCCAGGGACCCAACTCGTCGGCCTCAGGCCATACAGGCCCTGGATAGACATATTAGATTACCGGTACTAATAAAATAAAATAAATAAATAAATAAATAAAATAAATATTGCTATTGTTACAAGCCGGATTTCTAAAATATTGTACATTTTAACTGTATTGTGCATAGTTATTGTAATCAACATTGGTTTGAGCAAGAGCAAGAGCATTAGCGCTTATTCTAACTACAGGTCTGAGACGCTAATCAACGGAAAATTAACATTTACTGTTTAATAAAAATGAAATAAAAATATATACTGAAGCGGAGCAAACTATTCATCGAACCTCTGCCTCAATAATCTTAGGAGAAGAGTAATCTCAACATTGAGAATCATATCTGATGGGCATAGACAACTCTTCCTTCCCTTCCGGGCATCTATAGAATGTACACACGTTAGGGAGATTTTCCATCGCCTTGAACCACGGCCTCCTAAAATCTACCAGGCCTGAACATGACGTCAATAATGTATTGTTGAAGCACTAAGATTGTGACGTCGAACTAACTTTTGCAATAGCACTACCAGTTCGACGTAACAATGTTTTATCTTTTCCATGTTCAGGCCTGGTAGTTTCTAGAAGGCCGTGCTTGAACTCGTTCAATTTCCTCAGATTATGATGTTGCACACAATTTCCTTTATGCTTATGCATCTCTCATTCTCAGAGAGTAGAATCTCCTAACCTAATATGATACACTCCTAACTGCGAGTATTTAGCACTCTTAAACTCAATCAATAATTGTAATTAGCGCTATCCCACCTGTTCATCAGCGCTATTAATTCTGCCTTTTATAACCCGAAACTACCGTCGCCGTTGCCTAAATTTTTTAGGTGTGAAATGCTGCTATTCTCTTCCTTCTGAGTTCCCAGTTCCGTTTACTTACAGATTTTCGCGTTTTTGTTACAAGCATTTAAAACGTTTTGCTCTCTGCCTTACCCCAAAGTTTCAAGTTTCATTATAATTGATAGCCTATCGTCTTTTGTTCGTGTGAGTTTGTTTTTTCACCATAATCTTCCTTAAAGTGGCCATTTTTTAAGGTTGTAATTGTCCAGCTTATATATCCCTCACTCCGATCCTTTAAGGTAGTTGTTATTATTATTATTATTATTATTATTACAACGCTTATATAACTTTCGCCATTTGGGTCATGTTTGGTGGATAAAATCTTGTGATCAATATTTCAACCCCTTCCACTATTCCGATCTTGCTGAAATTTTGTACACATACGTAAAGTTGGTGACAATGCATGAATCTAAAAAAAGTTTTCAAAAAATCTAAAGGTGGGAGAGGAATTAATATGAAATAGAATTGGCTTATGTTTGTTAGTTTGCTCAAGAGATGGCGCTATTTTTACCTAATTTTGACATTAGCGTTGTTTTTGAAAATTTTTGACGTAGAATACGTCTTACGTTTCGAGAATAGGATGCCACGCTTAAATCGTGAATGTCACGAAAAGTTTTGATCACGAAAACTTTAATAACGTGAAAACTATTAATGATGGAAGAATCATCGTTATCGCATTCGATAGAGTATAGAACAAAGCATGTTTTAGACCGTCAATGATTTCGTGTTGACCTCACTGGCTGACGCAATCGCAGTGCAAAGTTGAGTCAGAAAATCTGCTCTATGGCGGATATTAAATTAGTCTAGTTCCGGCTTCCTTTGTGCTACCGCGACGTTTGAGGTGTCATTTGTTTTATCTTTCTGCGCTTTATAAAATGGCTTAAAATTTAAACCTCAATATTTAATAGTGTCTAAGATATCTGCCTTCGAAGTGTGGAAATTTCGCAAAAGTTACAGAATTTCCAAATTTATGCCTAATAAACACGAGAAAAATTATAGAAACCGTCACAGAAATATAGATCGAGAGATGGGGAATCCAAAAAGACCCGGATGTCCGATGTTGAGCGTCAATGGACTCAACAGGAAAACCTCAAAGTTGAGGCGCCGCGCCGCCAAGATGAACTATAGCTCGATACGAATGAGCTAATAACTGAAAGTTCGACGTAAATAACATATCTGATGACATAAATATTTCTACATGGAGTGATAGAATTCAACCAGTGGAAGTTCATAACGAGACATAACCGTCAACATTAACAGCATCTTCATCAAATATGATTTAAGTAAGGAGCGACATAAATGCGAAAATTTGAGAGACTGAATTCATATTTCGTTTTATATTAATTAACAATGAATTTGGATATTCATGTAATGTTTATAATAAATTTTAGTTTGAGAAGGACTTAAAGCACCCACATAACGGTGGTGTGATATGTTTGCTCCATCACTTTCATCAGCCCAATGTGAATGATTTCATGGTGTGCATTCATTGTAGAACAAATTTAAAACTATTAGACACGCTGCAGATGTGGGCCTAAGACGCAGGATGTAGTATCTTCTGCGTAAACCATTTAATGAGCCACATTTGTAGACTAGTCGCCAACATTTCGACCGTTTTGCCAGAACAGATACACAAAGCTAAGAAGAGACGTGCAGTGATGGACAAAGAAGATTTAGATGAAAATTCAACAGGCTAAATCTATGAATCAAAAATACGATGAGAGACCGGCAGAATTAGATAGCATTAGTTTAGCTCATTTTTTTGCATGGTATACACCAGTAATGAATACAAGACATATAAAAAGAAAAGATAATGACGATACAGATGGCCATGAAGCCACTGAACAACAAAATACTGAAAATGAAAACGATGGAGCCTATGATATTTTTAGTTCAAACATCAATACATATAGACGCAGAAATGTGGGCACAAAGTGGTTAGATACCGTCATTATAGCATCGATGACACAATCAATTACAAGCCTGAAATGGTTACATTGTTCTATCCATTTCGCAATGAAGTTGCAGACGTATTAGATGTACAAAAATTCATCCAATTGTACGATGCGAACGAGATGAACATTTTAGCCAAATTGAAAGAATACGAAAGTAACAGATATAGCTGCATTGATGGAAGAACTTAGAGAACTGTGCAAGAAAGACCATGACATCGCAAACAACTTGCAGAGAGAACAAAATGAAAGATGAGTACATGCGAAATGTTGTTGGCGAGGCGGGTTATGAGAACAACGATGAATTCGAATACGAGGCCGGCAAGGCTATCGCACTTGTAAGAAAGTGTAGGAATGTGATGTCCAGACATCTGCAGAGTAATGTGAACAGAGAGTTGATCTTAGAATTTATACCCAGAATATGCACACGCGATAGGGAATGCATACATGTGTACTTGGCCCGTACTGCTGGCAGTGGCAAAATATTTACGATAGAAATTAATCATGGAAACAATAAACCTAAAATTGATTCGGACAACGGCAGAATACAATTCGTAATGCTTATATAGTCTGTGCGTCCACTGGTAGGAATGCAGGTGAAGCTGTACATATACGTTCTCATATCACTGAATTATGACCACCCGCTTAGTAATGGGAGTAGCCACCCTTCACCGTTATAACTGCTGCTAGGCGTCGTGGCATGGACGCAAGAAGTGCGCGGTATGAGTCCGATGGTATGGCAGTCCATTCCGCTTGAAGCGTTGTCCACAGATCTTCCAGAGTCATAGGTGGAGGGTCCAGCTGCCGTATATGGCGATCTAGCTGCTCCCACAGATGTTCGACTGGATTGATGTCTGGCGAATTAACGGGCCAGGGAGCATTCGAAAGTTAGTAGAGTGTACCTCGAACCAATCCAGAAGGAGACGTGCCTTGTGGCAGGGAGCATTGTCCTGCTGGAACGCACCATCACATTGGGGGTACATCGTGAGCATGTACGGGTGCATCTGGACCGCTAAGATTGACAGATAGCCACAGGCATTCAAATTTCCCTGTAATCGGTGGACCTAACTGCTCCCAACAGAAAATCCCCTACACAAGCACACTTATCCCCACCAGCCTGTTTCCGGCCCACAATAGTCCCCTGCAGTCTCTTCATGGTGCTCACGACGCACTGGCCATCGCCCGTCAATCTTCTGGAGCAAAAACCTTGATTCGTCGGAGAAGGCGACCTTAGCCCACTCGTCTGTGGTCCAATGGCGGTGCTCACGTGCAAAGTCTAGGCGTTGTTGACGATAACCCTTGGTCAACATTGGTGCAGCAACCATGCGTTCAGGCCCATCCGTAGCAGGGTGCGTTCAACGGTAATATCGGATACACGTCTGTTGGCACTACTGTTGAATCTGGTGGTCAGTTGATTGACTGTGGCTCTCCTGTCACCTTTTACGAGTCGTCGTAGGCGCCGCTCACCCCGTTGGTCGATGGCTCGTGACCCGTTACAGTGATGGCGTTGGGACGCGATTTCTCTCCCTGCTGTCCACTCTTTGTATACCTTCACTACAGCGGACCGTGAACAGTTCATGAATCGCGCCGTTTCGGAGATGGTGCCACCCTTGCTGCGATAGCCCGTTTTGGATGTCCGTTACACCCATCTTGAGGCTCGTGCACCTGCTGCCGTTTGATGCACAGCTTTAAAGCTTTCTCAGCTTGTTATGCAAATTTTGCAATGTGTAATCGTTGTTGAGGCGAACCAAGCGTGTGCCTTGAAGGGGTGCTGTTTATAATTCATTGATATGTCAGTGTAGATGGATTCGAGTTTAGGACACAAATGAATCAGTCTGGTTGTATTAGATCCGATGCACTCACCAAACATGGCTTAATTAGTTATAGGAAAACAGGCGGTGAGGCGATCTTCAGAAATATTAACTCTTTAACCGAAGGCGAACATATACTGATAGACTGGTCAAACTATAGATGACTGATTGACGCTGGTATCGGTAATATTTGTATGGTTAAGGTGTGGTGAGATTTATACTAGGCATTGTTTAAAATCATCCTAATGTTCGATATCTGATATGGCAATGTTGTTGTTCAGTGCGATGATGAAATATTCACCAACTAGACCAATCAAAGACAACATGGAGGTGGATACTGATGTGCAAATTATGATATTTGGAGACTTCAATGTAGATGCTATATTAAACTTACAGTTCTTGGCTTTGTGAAGAAACGCTTCAATTTAGATTACATGTCCATCGAATCACTTACTACATTGGGTGGCAGTACTACAGATTTGATATTGATTCTAGTATATTGATATTTGTATCATATATTCACAGACCACTGATTTGTAAGTTGTGAATGAGTTATAATTAAGGTTCGGTTAAAAATGACGAGTCTGGTCAAAAAAATTATGATATATTGCAAGGATTTAATTTTAATTTTTAATTTTATTTAATAATAATTTATTTATTATATTTATTATTTATTATCCAATACGTCCATCCAGGACCTGTATGGCTCGAGACCGACGAGTTGGGTCCCTGGATGGACCTGGATTACGACTGCTGTATGATGGTTGCAGCAGCCGGGGGGTGAAGATCGTGGCTCACTGATGGTCGCCCATCCAGAGACTAGCCGTGCCTGATGTTGCTTAACTTCCTCTGAAGTTGTGTTCAGTTTAAACTATATTGAACATTTTATGTCAGAAATTAAAAGTTTTGAATTGTGTTATACAAAATGATTTCTTATTCGTCATGTAGCCACAAGACGTATTCAACGACTTAACTAGTGGCCGTGTCCCAACACAGCCCCGTACAATTTTTTTTTCTTCACTTGTTTTTACTCTAATTTTCCCCTTATTGGGCAATTTTTTTCTCCTTTTTTCCATTTTCTATTTTTTTCAATTTTCTATTTTTTAATTTTAATTTTTAATTTTTTTCAATCGCTAATTTAAACTTTATGTTTATTCTCTTTGTTTATTTTTGTTTTCTAAACTTAATATTAATTTCTTATTTTTGATGTTTTGCAATTTATGTGTTTTTATTCTGTTTCTCATTAATTATACTCTTTGTTTCTTGTATCGTTGTGGCTCCCTGTGACCTCTTGTCAGTCAATCTTGGCCACCCATGCGCCAGTTTCCTTTTTCTTTCGTGCCGGGCACCACAGTCCCTTGTGACACAAAGATTACTAAGATCCCTATTTTCCTTGTGTAAAAAATTAATGTAAATATGGTAAATATTAGAACATAATTACATATTGTTTTACAAATTTTAAGACCAATACCAAATACACCTGAAAATATACGTACTTATTTTTATTATAATTTATAGATATACGAAGATTTTATTCACAAAATAATGACACTGGAGAGCATTATTCGATGTTATCTTGCCTAAGCTAATGATGTTAGATTTCACAGAATTGAAGGCTATGACACCCGCAATTATATAAAAATAATCCGGACGTAATTTCAATTTAGGTCTTTGAATTTTGAATTCTGTTTTATTTTACATTGACAGGAATCGACGTTATCATGAATTCACCGAACGGAATAAAAGATGCAGGCACAATGATAGATTTAATTTTATATGAAACACATGATACTGATTCCGTTGATGGCGCCATACCTTGCAAAATTGATGAGCATTTGAGCAGATATGTCGAAAGTTTAATGAAAATGTTGGAAGAAAGTTTAATGAAAAAATTAGAAGAAACCTTTTTTAATCTAAATAACGTAATTTTAAATAAGCAGCACACAAGAAATAGCCCTCAAGAAAAATCTTTTCAAGAACCTGCAAACTTATATTCTGAGACTGAGAATTCTCAAAAAATTGAAAGCAATTTACAATCTCATTGTAAGGACACACCATATATACAAAACAATGTAAAAACAAAAAGAGAAAATAGACTGGCGCCAAAAGACAATGTTAAAGCACATGTTGAGGAAAGGCCAGAAGACAATGTTAGAACAAAAGTTCAGGAAAGAATGGAAGAAAATGTGAAAGAGAATGACGGTATCCTACATGATAATTCGAAAAATGAAGTTAGAGTAAATAATAATAGTAGTCCCTACGAGGAAATCTCTCAGGTAAGATTTATTCAATAATCAACAATATATTAAGATAAATGAATAAGGATAAAACAATAGTCATGCGATAAATATTTTTAATATACATACAATGGCGAGGATGTAGGTCTGTCAAAAGAGCCAAATTATCTGTTCTGCTATAGACTCGGCCCCTAATAAGTGGTGCCCAACCTTCTCTATATTTGGACTCAACATTTACTGTAAAGGGCGAATGGAGCAGGATTTGGCGTCACATTTTTGGATTAAAATATATATGTTAAGAAAGAGGAGATACAAGATCCACTTGATCACAAAAAGTTGACTTTTATTGACATAGAAATACATTTCAATCAAAGTTTTCAGTCAAATAGATCGTGCATCTGCATTAAGTATCCATAGCCCCAGAGGTTTATTTATCCTAAATTTTTAGAATATGCATAATTAAAATTTACTTTATTGTATATAAATTGGTTCTTGACTAACATTATTTTATATCCATACTGCTCTTTCTACGTGTAAATAGATAAATAATAAACCATTAAGGAATGACATAACCAAGTACCGAAAGGCTAAATTAAGCGCCGGCTAATAAACTACTTGAAACATAATTTCAAAAATTTTTGAATTGCTTTTGGAAACCTTAAAACAAGTTCCATGATTCAAATTCGATAATTTATTAATTTTATAACTATTCATATACAGGGTGTAAATTTTAAGTTGACAAAGCAGAATAACTCGAAAAATAAGCTTCACACGAAAAAATGCGTATAATCCAAAGTTGATTATTTTCGAGGGGGCATCTGCTGGTGCTAAAATTAGCCCACCCCCCCCGGCCCCTGGGGGTGGGGCGGGGGGCAACTTTAAAATTTCAAATGGGAACCCCTATTTTTTATTGCAGATTCAGGTCCTACATAAAAAACTACGTACATTTTGTCTGAAACATTTTTTTTATTTTTGGTAGATGGCGCTGTAATTCAAGAAAATCCATTTTCTCATTTTTGCGTGGAAATAACTAATTTATTATTCATTTCGATTCCTACATTGTTTTAACTACAATGTAATTTGAAGACATTTCGTCAACAAACAAATAACGTAAACATTGGCATTTTTTTCAGAATGTTTACATTTTAAATTCTGATCTTTAGAAGAAAAGATTGTAATTTTTCAACTGTTTTTGTGAGTGTACAACGCCGTATTGCTTTTGAATTTACATTATGAATTATCTTTCTGTGGAAGAAAAAATTGAGATGGTGTACATTTATGGAGAAAGTGGGAGAAATTTTGATAATGCAGTCGCGCTTTATGCTCAGCGTTTTCCTGGCCAAACGCGATCACGGTCTTCTTTTGTTCGAGTTATTAAACAATTTACTGCGGAAGGTAGTGTGAACCAGAAAAAAAGAACCCGTGCAGCTACTGTTTGTGGAGAAAACAATCAAGTGTCAGTCCTAGCTGCTGTGGCTCATAATCCACATGCGAGCACAAGAGAAATATCAAGGCAATCAGGAATTTCACATATGAGTGTTTGGAAAATGCTGAAGCTCCACAAATTTCATCCATATCATGTATCTATGCATCAGGAACTACATGGCAATGACCACCAAAACCGTCTAACGTTTTGTCACTGGGCACTTCAGCAGATGCAAACAAACCAACATTTTTTTGCACGAGTTCTTTTCTCCGATGAGTCAACATTCACAAACCACGGGGAAGTTAATCGACATAACATGCATTACTGGAGTGAACAGAACCCACACTGGATTCGAGAAGTCAACCATCAGCGACCTTGGTCAATTAATGTTTGGTGTGGGATAATTGGCGATAAACTTATCGGTCCATATTTTATAGACGGTAATTTGAATGGCAACAAATATCGTAACCTACTTGAAAATGAACTACCAGATCTACTTGAAGACCTGAGTATTGAACTTCGACAACACATGTGGTTTCAACATGATGGTTGTCCAGCGCATTATTCATTAGTAGCGCGCGAAGTACTACATCGACTTTACCATGGTCGCTGGATCGGCAGGGAAGGTCCTGTGAATTGGCCAGCCAGATCGCCTGACCTTACATCGCCAGATTTTTTCTTATGGGGTTACCTCAAAGATATCGTTTATAAGGAAACGCCAACCACTCGCGAAAACATGATTCAAAGAATAAGAGATGCTTGCGCTGCAATTACACCAGACATGTTATCAAGATGTGTTCAGGAATTTACAAAACGAGTCAATAAATGCATCGAAGTTGGAGGTCATCAATTTGAACATTTAATTTCATAAAACGGCGAGATGCAAGGGATTTAAGGACAACAAGCAGGCCGAAAGTGAGAGGCGAGGGGACTCACTGGAAATACAAGCACCCCGAAATTCATTTACTTGCAAGTATTTGCAAATAAGAAAAAATAAAACGAAAACAATCGGTCCTTTTAAGGACCACCAAATCTTAAACGGGAATAACTTCATCTTTACACAGTCTTTTACTTTTTTACTCTGTTAGTTAATGAGTTCACTCGTTAGTACGTAGGATGTTCGGTTAGTTAGTTAGCTAATCAGTTGATTTGTTTGATAATTATAAAGTTGTGTGGCCTCATGACCACGAAACAAAACAAAATTATCCTAATCCGCGGCAAAAAATAATAAAATAATAACTTTGCGGCAAAATTTACGAAGTAAATAAGTATTTTTTATTTCTCCGTAACCATTTCCACGCAAAAATGAGAAAATGGATTTTCTTGAATTACAGCGCCATCTACCAAAAATAAAAAAAAATGTTTCAGACAAAATGTACGTAGTTTTTTATGTAGGACCTGAATCTGCAATAAAAAATAGGGGTTCCCATTTGAAATTTTAAAGTTGCCCCCCGCCCCACCCCCAGGGGCCGGGGGGGGTGGGCTAATTTTAGCACCAGCAGATGCCCCCTCGAAAATAATCAACTTTGGATTCTACGCATTTTTTCGTGTGAAGCTTATTTTTCGAGTTATTCTGCTTTGTCAACTTAAAATTTACACCCTGTATATTCATTCGTGGCATGTTGTTACTTCTTGTTTGATATGATACGTGCCCTATCTTGGCATTGAAAATTTCCAGTGGTACAATAGTGGTATCATTAGCACAGGTACCCCTGAATAAATATTGACCATCTTCGAACTCTGTAATTACTCTTATACTGTATATTCGTTCATAGCATGTCGTTACAAAATGTTTGATATATTACATGGCATATTTTAGCATTGAAATTTTTCAATGATACCATAGTGGTATCATTTTAACATGTACCACTGAATCAAATTCAACCATCTTAGAACTTTGTATTAGTCTTATATATTTGCTCATGACAGGTCGTTCCGAGTCGCTTGATATATTACATGCCATATCTTAACAGTGAAAATTTCCAGTTGTACAATACTGATATCATTAGCACAAGTACTCCTGAATAAATATTAAACATTCTTCGTACTATGTAATTACTCATATCTTCGTTTATAGCATGTCGTTACAAGTTGTTTGATATACAGGGTGAATACAAAAGTCTGAACCCCCCTTTTATGTTTTGAACCGAAGCAGATATGTCAATTTGATGAATCCAATGAATAGGAAGTTGTGGGTGGCCTATCCCATGGTGCACTTTTCATCATCCCAAATATACAAATTAGGACACATTCAAAATTTATCTCAAAAACCGTAAGGGATAGAGAAAAAAACCCAATTGCAAACTTGTTCAGCATAAAAAAATCAAACAAACCAAAAAAAATCATCCAAATCGGACCAACCAATCACCCACAATGACGTGGTGAACTGTTTGTAGCTTACAAACAGTACACTGTACAAGGAAAACTGAATGTTGATATTTCCACCATGTAAAGCATGCAAATCAAAAAATTAACATAAATTACCATACTCACATTCACTTTCATGCGGAAAAGCAAATAAAAGGCATGTTTCAGCACACAGAAGACAGAACAATTCCAGGATGGCAAGATATACTGTTCCGGAAATGGTCAACATGATCCTCTGCTTCGGAGAGGCAAGGAGAAACCTACATGCTGCAGTTAGGTTGTATCGAGACAGATACCCTAACGAACACCATCCATCTCGTCAAACAATGCGTCACATTATTCAAAGATACGAGGCTACAGGGAATGTTAATGCAGAACGAGGACGACCAAGGGCACAACGCGACGAGGATACAACAACACTAGTTCTGGCTGCAGTTGCTGCAAATCCCCACACAAGCAGCAGAGCAATTGCTGCAGATGTTAGGTGCCATCACAGAACTGTTCTCAACATTCTACACGCCATCATTTTCACCCATACCATATTCATTGTCGCCAGGGTTTACTGCCATTGGATTAAGTTGCTAGGGTCGCCTTCTGCAACTGGTTACTTACCTGCCTGGATGACGATCCAAACTTCATTCATGAGGTGTTGTGGACAGATGTTGAGTGTGCCTGTTGAGGGATGGAGTTATCAACAGGCACAACCATCATCATTCGGCAGACGAAAACCCACGATGTCTGCGAGAAGCAACTCATCAAGTGAACTGGAAAATCAATGTGTGGTGTGGATTGTACAATGACACTGTGGCGCGCGCGATCCATATCCATCAGGTTTTCGCAAAAAAAATAAAGTCGGATACTTTTCTCACAGGCCTCGTATAGTAAGGGTGTCGTCTCCCATACAAGTAGGCTTATAGGAATTTTGTTTTCTTCACAGAACGCTGCGAGCGCCGATGTCGCCGCTGTAGCTCGCTGATTGGCTCTTTAATTTCCTTGGAAACATGACGCAATCATTAAATGGACTAGAAATGCTTTAACACGTGAAATAAAAGGGTTAAAACAATTAACCTTTTGTTAGGGTTAAAAGGAGCTAGGAACCATAAAAATGTTTGCAATTTTAAAAATGTTTTAAGTTTTGATTTATTTTATTAACATTTTTTTATTATTAAAAGTAAATAAAGAATGGTCTGTGAGGCTTTTTACACGCCAAGCCTCAGATGTTTAAATTATTGATGAAAATAGGAAAGAAATTTTTTTGTGTTATAACATAAGCTCGTTTTCCATTAATTAATTTATGGAAAGCAAAAGCATATTCTTTCTTGAATATGAGAGAACAACAATGCCATTTTCAATACATTTCAATTCAATAAAAACTGGCAATTTTTTGTAATACAGATTAAGAAAATTAGGGCATAACTGCTTGGTGCTAAAGACATCACGACTGGATTGGCTTCCTGCAGTAAACACACAAAGAAATAAAACAAATTACCGTAATTATCAGCAAAATTTGAAAATAAAATTTACCGAAAGCAAACAACGTACACGAAAATGAAAGCGGTAGAGACTGTGGTAATGAACGTGTCAGGCGTGAGCACTTGGCAACTCATTGTTACGTGAAAAACGGACACAACAATCGACACCATTTCACCTTTCATCTCTTGAGTGGCGACATCAGCGCTCGCAGCGTTCTATGAAGATAACAAAAATTCCTACTAACTGCTGCCATAGAAGACGATACCCTTACTATATATCCCTTTGGAAGTTATCCCATAGTTCTTCGTAAACTCGTTATCAAATTTTCCTTTATACATTCGTGTATTATTTTCAATAAAATAAAATTTCGTTTTGCTCATTTGTGATTCTTTTCTTTGCCTCCATACTGAGCGATCGTTTGGGAACAGTTTCCGCTTATTTGATTGGTTCTTGATGAATAGTCTCGATTCCAGACGCTTAAAAATGTCGAAACTCGTGTGAGTGTGACATACGTACTCACCAGTCGTGTTCGTTTTGTAGTTTGAACTGCAGAATAACAATCGCCTGAGTCGAAATCTCACAAGTGAGATAGTGTATGTGAGATTGATTGCAACACGAAAATTTCGAGAATAGGACCACAGGTAGCGTTTCGTTTTTAATTCGACGGCGCCTGCTCTCCACAAACCAGTAAATGTCCGCCTTTATACTTGAAGAACAAGTGGATATTTATTTCATTTCTTATTTACCCCTACAATGATTGGTAAAAGAAACAAGGATGGTATCATCAAGAAGAAACGTTGAGTGAACAGCGAAATAAATACAGGGTGTAACAAAAATGTACGGCCAAATTTTCAGGAAACATTCTCACATGTAGAGGAAGAAAATATGTTATACGGACATGGGTTCGGAAGTACTTTATTTCCATATTTTCTACAATTCTACATTAATTACATTTCTCATGGGGAACACAAAGCAACAGAACGTACCAACATACCACATTAAACTCTTTCTTACATGAAGTGTTCAAAATGAGTCTTTATTTTTACTTAACATGTTAAACACCTTTCTTTTTTTACCTCGAATATAAAATTTAATTAATAAAATTGAAAAATCCTTGGCAAAGATCACGATTTTACACGCATTGAATTTTTTTTTATTATATGAGGACTGTTTTTAAAGTAAAGAGCGTTTGTAAATATCTTTGGAAATCTCGCACGCTCTTAGTAAAACACATGCGCAGAGTCTCGCAGCATTTCTTGTGAACAGGTAGATGTCATTTATAGCCGTGGCGTCGGTGTTTATGTTTCGCACTGTGCCATTAAAATAAGATTAAAGATTACTGAAGTTGCCGCGACTGAGAAATGCGTTGTCCGTTTTTTGATAGCTGCGAACATTCATTTCCATATCAGTAATATGTAAGGACCAGTGGCGGCTCGTAACTAAAATTTCTGGGGTCCTTCGTCAGAAAATTGTAATTTTTTCACGAACTATGGAATAGCTATTGACATTAAACTTAAGGATTATATAATATACGTGTATAAAGACAGTATTAAAGAAAAATGAAACATTATATTGAGTGTTTTCGATATCGAAAGTAAAACTGGGGGTGCTGCAGTTCCGCACAACCCGCCACTAGTAAGGACTCAATGCAATGGACCTGTAATGTTCCTGCTCCACGACAATGCAAAAACACACTCTCGTACTCAAACGGAAGCTCTAATCAGATCTTTTTTTGATGGGATCAAATTGATCATCCGCCTTACATCCGGACCTCGCGGCTGATGATTATCACCTGCTCCGGTATTTAAAGGACTTCATCGGCAGCCTCCGTTTCAGCGACGATGATGAAGTGAAAACTGCGTGGCTTTCCTCACTGGCGGCAGATGTCTATGAAGTGGGCATGCAGAAGCTCATTGAGCGCTATGACAAGGGTTTACATAAACTTGGAAACTATGTGAAAAAATATTTAAAAATATATATAGAATCTAATAAACAATAAATTTTGAAAAAATATATTAGGTGTCTCACCTAAAGTGAATCAACAGCCAATTTCTAAAATACAAATCGGACAGAGTACATTCAGCGAAGAATTATTGTACTTTTATGCTTTTGTTGGCATTTGATTGACTGCTGTTGTTTGTACACGGGCTTCTGATTGGCTGATGCAAGAATGATGACGCAACAATATTTTCGTGTTTTCTTTTGTCGCCTTGGCAATAGAACCGTACATTTCCAAGAATTATTAACAATCAGCAGAAGATCAGTACAGCCGTAACCACCGATAGAGAAGGCCTCCGCAATGAAACGTAATACCAAAGCCAACTAGAAAGACAGGCCGGGGCACTAAAAAGTCACATGACCAAAGTAGTTCGAGCAACAATCCAATCTTCATTGTTTCTAACAAACGAAAAAACGCTGATTGTTGAAATCTAAAATGGAAATAAATCTTCTGTCTAGGTGGTGTTGGCTCAGTCCTTGTCTATCGGTGGTTACAGTTAAACCTATTTCCATATCGTTGTGCTCGT
This sequence comes from Rhysida immarginata, assembly GCA_023313115.1. Taxonomy (NCBI): domain Eukaryota; kingdom Metazoa; phylum Arthropoda; class Chilopoda; order Scolopendromorpha; family Scolopendridae; genus Rhysida; species Rhysida immarginata. Next base: position 928,189 of record JAHWFO010054599.1, read on the forward strand.
GAGTAAACTACAGAGTTTGCACGTAGTTTTTTCCTGTGCGTTTTGTGCACGTAGGAAGTGTAGAATCTGCATTGAACCGAACGCACATTCGATGCCGAACAGCGCCGCCGGGAATGCAGAATCTCATGACGAATAGATTCTGCGCGATGCCGAATGCGCCTCTAGACAGAAGGCCTGATAACGGAAACGTCATACATTGTTACATCATCATTAGTCGACCATTGTTAATCCTATTTCTAATAATAAGCCCTAAATTTGGTCGACGAATGATGATGTAACAATATATGACGTTTCCGTTATCAGGCATTCTGTCTAGGTGGTATTGATCTAGGAAGTGTTGCCTCGGCGCGAAAAAGTCACCTGATCATAGTAGTCCGGCCAACAATCTAATCTTCATTGTTTCCAACAAATGAAAAAATATTGATTGTTAATATCTAAGATGGAAACAATGAAGGTTACATTGTTACTCGGATTTGTATGGTCAGGTGATTTTTCCGCGACAGGGCAACAATCCATCCTTCTTTGTTTCCAACAAACGAAAAAATACTAATTGAATGAATGTCTGAAAGAAGGGCATATGTTACAATTTTAAAATTTTACAGGAAACTCCAAAAACTAAAGGCATCTCATTTCGGGATCATTTCACTGCGAAAATCATATATGCCTTTCTTCCATTTTTTAACTTTCAGAAAGGACAGGTACTATCATGGAATTATAGTGATTAGAAAAAGGAAGAGCTTGAAAGGGAAAGCATTTTCACAGTCATTTATTCATCAAAACAAGAATATGATAACGATTCAAAATTCAAAATTTCTTAATCACAATGTTTTTATATTTGCGACTAAGTTTGTAACATCATATTTTAATTTTTTCCATTAAAAAGAGCATTTAGGAAAAATGTATCATATGCCCTTCTCCCAAAGATCCCTTCAATTGTTAAAATCCAAGACGGAGACAATGAAGGATGGATTGTTCCTCGGACCCCGATGATCATGTGACTTTTGAATGCCCTGGCCTTCTCTCGTTGGACTCGAGATAGGGTAAATTTATGGCTTATTATTAGTAGAAATACGAATAACAATGCCCTATCTAAGATGATGTAACAATGTATTACGTTTCATTGCGGAGGCCTTCTCTCTCGGTGATTACGGTGCAGCAGGTGATATAGATAGTTCAGTCTCTCTCGAGGGATCAAAGGAGATACGCGTGTCTTCTTTGCGTGTATGTGTGTGTATGTGTTTATTGGTGTGTTTGTAGAATATGTGTTTGTGTTGAGCTCTTTAAGGTGCTCTTTAATAATGGATCCCAGTAACAATGCTTCAGAGGAAGCTTCCGTGACAACAAGAACAGACGGCACTCCGGTAGCAAGAGTGACATCAGGAATGTGAAGACCACGAAGCTGTAATGCAGCTGCAAGGGTTCAAGCGCAAATGACGCTAACCGAGAGGCACGTCGAACAGCAAATGCCGCTCGCATCAACGTGACCAAGTAGAAAATAACATAATATACGCATAAAAACTCAGGTGCTTTCCGCAGCTCGGCCCCACCTGGCCCGGATACCGGGCCTCTTTAACTATAGTATCATAATAACGTAAATATCCCATAAATAGTTTCTTAATCTTTTTCTACTTTCAGGGAGAAATCATCAGCATTCACATTGGCCAAGCAGGTGTTCAAATTGGGGAAGAATGTTGGAAGTTATACTGCTTAGAACATGGGATAAATGCGGATGGACAAATATATTCGGAGGAATATATTCCTTCATCGCCTATTTTCAAACAAATCTCAAATGAAAAATGCGTCCCTAGAGCGCTTTTTGCAGATTTAGAACCAGGAGTAGTTGGTAATGTAAGATGTATTCGGAAAGTATAAATACACGTCTGCAATCAGGGTTTTGAACAAAATAGTTTTATAAACAGAAATTACATTTTGAATGCCTGCACTGTAAATAAAAATATCACACATTTATGACAAATATTTTTCGAATGGGCAAAAATAGGAAAAATGCAGAATTTTGCTGTTAAGAAATTGTAAATACACCCGTCAAAACATAGCTCACCACATTGAATTAATACTTACTTAGCTTGAATTAATACTTAATGAAGCCATCCTTTGCTCCAATCAATTTAAATACTCGATCAGGCATGCCTTCAACCAAATTTTTTACTGGGTACCCTTTATTTTGTCCCAAGCACGTTAAAAGGGTGCTTTTAAATCACTGAAATGGAAGAGTTCACTTTTCGCGCTCAATAGGTAGGGATAGGTAAGGCAGTTCAACAATAGGCTGCAACGAGCGGTTGCGAGCAGGCTTGAGCAGGGGGGGTGCAACTTCACATTTCTCGAGTCTTTTCAAAATGGCGGAGCGTGCAGTCCAGGTCCGGTTCTAGAGAGCTATTAGCAGCGCAGATACTAATCTCTACGAACTGTAATTATCTCTTTTAATCTCCATAACCGAAACAACGGTAAGCTCTAATAGCTATGCTACTGCACAACTTCTCATATTTTCTGTAAAAACTAGACAAAAATAAAACAAATTCAGTCTTCTTATCAATCGTCTTCTTTTCTACTTTGGACAAATATACCTATATAATATGTAAATATAATATAAATAAAGATGTGATTAGTTCACTTTGTAAAAATGAAAACAAAAGAACTTTCAAATGATAACTTAAAATATGTAAAACGAAAATATAAAATATCTGATTGAAAAATTCGTATTTTTGATTCTTCTGTATTAATTTAATTTTAGGGGTTTGTAATGTAGTCTAGAAACTTTTTTTAAAATTTGTTCGTATAAATCATTCCAATTATTGACATCACTTTTTTTTAATGGCAAACTAATTTCCCACACCTTACAGAAACTGACATATTTTATAATTTGGAATAATAAACTTTTAAACGCAACATTTACTGAAAAATAGCTTCAGTTTTATACTAAAACAATACAGTCGTCTGCTATTCAAGACAGGATTGGTTCGCAGCGCCGCCCTGGTGAACAAAGGACTTGTGGCGCCACTGAGTTTCTACCTCTGGGTATATTTATCTATCTCTATGGGCTTGAGTGAAAAACAAGCAGCTCACAGATCGCGCGTGAGGGGATAAAGTGAACTTTTCCATTTCACCTTAGAGTCCAACCTTCCATTCACTGTAACAAGATCTGTCTTACCATCCGAGCCGAATGCAACCCAAACCATAACACCACAACCACCCATTTGCCTACTGAAATGTATCAGATCCAGGGGAAAGTTTTTTCGTTTTTGCAAATATTACAAATGGCGCTCAGATTAATGCATAAATGAATTTTTTATTCATCAAAATAATCTCCATCATTATCAACAATCTTCTCACAACGAGATACTAAATTATAAATTCCTTTTTTATAAAAGTCATGAGTTTTACAGTTAAAAAAGACACCCAGTTAATGTTTTAGCTCTTCTTCTGTCTTGAAGCACTTGTTTCTCAAATGGTAATAGAGAGATCGGAAAAGGTGATAATCTGTTGGAGAGATATCCGGAGAGTACGGTGGATGAGGTAACACTTCCCAGGCAAATTTGTTTATTGCCTGACGAGTCAGCTTTGCCATATGTGGACGTGCGTTGTCATGAAGAAAAACAACACCCTTACGGTTTGCAAGAGCTGGCTGTTTTTGCTTGATTTTTTCATGTGTACGTTGAAGCTGTGATAGTTTGTCCTGGATTTTGGAGCTCATAATGGACTACACCAGCTTTTGTCCACCAAACACTCAAGATAATCTTCCTAGGGTGGAGTTCTGCTTGACTCGTTTGCGAGGAGGTTCATCTATTGATAACCACTATTACGAACGTTGGTTATTATCATATAAAACCCATTTTTCATCACATGTAAGAATTCGATCAAGAAATGGGTCGGAATTGTTACGCGATAGCAGAGAAGTGCAAATGGTGATTCGGTGATGCTTATTGTTTTCAGTCAATGCATGGGGCACACATTTATCCAGTTTTCTCACTTTTCCAGTCTTATGCAGGTAACTTCTCATTGTCCAATCGTCACATCCAAACTTAGAAGAAAGCTCTGCACTATTGAATCCGACACAATTTCAGCTCTCAGATAATTTCAGTACGTGGTTTATTTTCAAGACGCTCATCACTAATTCTAAATTTTATGAACTAATTCTGTGCCCTCTGGTCAGTGACAGAATCATCACCGAATGCTGTACAAATGTTACGAGCAGCCTCCTCCGCTTTATGGCCATTTAAATTCATACAATAGGCAGGCTCGAATTATTGGTGATGTAGGTGCCATTTCAGACGTTTTTTTCAAATTAAAATTGAATGTTTTCACTTAGACAATTAAGTGCAAAAGAATGACCAATCTTTTCTCTTTAATGTATAAACAATTTGCATTATTAAAATCATCCTACGAGAAGATTGTAACCATTCAAAAAGTAAGGGTGAAGAAACGAAAAACTTTCCCCTGGACCTGATACTTTAGGTTCCGTTCTTAAATCGTGCCAATACCCCTTATTACCATCCGGCCCATCTAAATTGAATTTATTCTCATCGGAAAAAAGTACACAGCTCTCTTTATCATTCCAGTCCACGTATGTTTTGGCCCATTCCAGACTCGCTTGTTTGTCTTATAGTTTGATGTATGCAATTATTTTGTTGCTTTTCTTTTCAATACATTTGCCACAGTAACATGAGACACTTCAAAGCCTATTTCATTCGCAATTGACCTTGTCGACATTCCTTTTCTGCTTGCTAGATCAAAACTTTCCTCTTGGCCCTTTCTGTCACTTTTGGCTTTCGTCCACTCCTTTTGTTTTTCCCATATTGGTCACCTTTTTTGAAGATATTCTGAATGGCATTAAAAGTTCGCCCCACTTTTGCTGAAATATATTTTTATGACTTCCCTTGTCCTTTCAGAAAGTTAACTTTTCCCGCTTCTGCTGGATTAAGTGTGTATCACGTGGAATTGTGAAATTTTCGTTTGAAAACAAAACAAAACAAAACAACTATGTGCCTTTAGGCTTACCATGAATTGATTTGCTTATGTTGTAGCCTACTGCAGTTGGCTGTCACCTCTGGAAGGAGTGTATTTATAATTTATTGACAGCAAATTCTGCATTATGCCTATTTTTCCCATTTATTCGAAAACTATTTGCCACAAATGGGTAATATTTATTTTTTTTACTGTGTATACATTCAAAATATAATTTTTGTTCATAAAACTATTTAGTTTGAAATAACTGTTTCAAAACTTTGATTGCAGACGTGTATTTATATTTTCTAAACACACTTTATTTACAAATAATATTACATTCATTTAACTTTTTCTGAAATACTTATGCATATATTTTTTTTAGATATGATCAGAAGGGGTCAGTATCGTAACTTGTACAATCCTCAATTAATCATAAATGGAAAAGAAGATGCGGCTAATATTTATTCACGAGGTAAATAATACATGTATATTTTATAGCAGAGAAAAATGGAATTCACTATTAGATTATCAATAATTTTACCTCTTCTTCCCCAAAATAAAGGTTTATATACACTCGGAAAAAAATTTATTGATCCTGTCTTGAGTGGAGTTAAAAAAATGACCGAAGAATGCAACAATGTAAATGCGTTTGTCATTTATCGCAGTTCCGGCGGTGGCACAGGTTCAGGATTTGGTGCGTTACTCATGAAAGAACTCACCGAAACATACCCAAAGAAGAGCATCTTGGAGCTGAATATCTTTCCTTCGCCTGAGGTATGAGCAAACTGCAATTCACCTTGTAATAGATTAATGAAGTTTTAGGGAGTTGCAACAACTTATACCTGAATTGCTTACAGATATCAACGGCAACGGTTGAACCTTATAACGCCATTTTAGCAGCTCATTCATCTACTGAAATCTCGAACAATAATTCTATCTGCTCATTTATTTTGGACAATGAATCCATTTACGATATCTTTCGTAGGAACCGGTCATATGAAAATTTAAATACTCTAATCGCAAAAGTGAATTCTACCATCACTTTATTCTCACGCATGGGAAGTGACGCCGTATGCAATTTGTTGGATTTTCCAACTAACTTAGTACCAACACCACGACTACATTTCTCTACGGTAGCCTATTCTTAACTACATTGTACTTCAATGTATTTTATGATTTTAAAATAATGAATTAATTTTATTACATTGAGATATTCTTTCTCTTGTAGGTATCTTACATGGAACCTACTAAATCGAAACAGGATATATCAGAACTTTTAAAAAAATGTATTCAACCTAGAAATCAGCTATTAAGAATATACCAAAGTACAACAAATGAAAAACAAATACATTCAAAAAATGTTATGGGTTGCTGCGTATTATGTCGAGGTGATTTCAACCATAAAGACGTTAATGAAACAATCAAAGACTGGGCTCCAAGCTTGGGAAGAATAAAAGTATATCGTATTTTTTTTAAGAAAAGTAAATAATATCTTTCTTATTTATTTCTTCATGGTTTAATTCTAAGATTTTTAATTTCTCTTTATATATATAGAAAGGGTTTAGTTCCATTCCCCCTAAAGGATTCAGCTGTACTTCTGCCAGAACCGGCACAGATTCCGAAAAAGGGAAAATTGCAAAACTAGCAGCCTGTGTGATTTCAAACACAACGAGAATTGCTGATGTTTGGTCTCATTTGATTCGGAAATTCAACTTGTTGTACAATAAGAAAGCATTTGTACACTGGTACGTTGGAGAAAGTATGGAAGAAGGAGAATTAAGTGAGGCCATAGAAAATGTAACTGCTTTAGAGAAAGAATACAGAGAATATCTTGATTTCGGACTGACAGGAAATACGACAAGCATTTATAAAAAATAAGAATTTAAAATATGAACCGTTGCTCCTGTTAAAGTGAAAAGTTCTCGTATTTAAATTTTTGAACAGAATGAGACCCTTCAAACAGTTTTACTATTTAATTTAAAACTTTATTCTTACTTTATATTTGTTTATGTTTTGTAAAATTTTGTTTTTAAAACTTAAAAAAGTGCACATTGTGTGATCCTATTCTACAACATGACAAAAGAAAAGCAATTTAAATACAGATGGTAAGTAAGACAGAAAATTTGTTAGTGCTTCATGGATAACTTTAACAACAGCTTCATCAAAACCAAAATTGTGGCCTCGGTGCAAAAGTATGTCCCCTTGTACATCTGTTAAAACTCCTCATTTCATCATCATTTTAACATGTTAGTAATAGTTCCACATAAAACCTCAATTACCATGCTTCAAAGATAGTCGCACAAATATAATGGTAGGGTCGGGTATGACCCCACTTTTTTCATTGTACAAATAAAATAAACTGATAAAACACAAAAGCACTTCATTTATATTTTTACCTGACATTTTGTATTACGCATTCGTAAGTTTATTAAACATAACATTTATAATTATTTTTATAAAATTACACAATTAAATAAACGTGAAGCAAAATAGTCCAAATTTATCGTTTTCAAAACTGCTTTGTGAAAAATGCTCCTTACTGCTTAACCTGATGGTATTTTTTCAACCTCATGAAGCTTGACATTGCCCAATGATGTTTTTACCTTCCTGAGAAGAAAATGACATATTACTATACCTCGCGAAACCAGAAGGGACAATTTCTTGTATAAAAATATACTATTGTTAAATAAGTAAAACCAAACTTAGCTGTTTTAAAATATGTATACGCGGCGCAGATGATTTTTTGTAGTATGAATCTTGCAGACTGTTTGAAAATACTTAGTACCATGTGATGTATCATTTTTCTGGTTTTTCTGGTGGACAAATGTGGCGTTTTCGTCGTTTTGGTAAGTTTTCTTGTGGGTCATTAGCAGAACAGATTCTCTTGTAGTTTCCAAAATCCTTAAAATCCGTAACGAGCGCAGTGCTCATTTGGTAAATATGAGCTTATCGAAACAGATTCCATTTAATTAGTCGGTTCCCATGTGTAATATGAAAGTAACAAGGCCTTTATTGAATTCATTATATATAGAAATTTTTCTAATCAAAAACTTCTATTGGTGAAAAGCAGTTGTCTCTTATCATGTTACAATGTGTTAGTGTAGATGTATAAGGCATGTTCAAATGAAAATGATTCGGGCTGTAGCGCGCGAGCACGTGAGTGCGCAGACACGAGGCAAACGGATGATTGTTGACGTATTGTCTGCTTGTTGTGATAAGCACTGCTATGGGAAGTTACGTTAGGCTTATGCTCGTATTTCGTTTGTGTTACAATGTACCCTCCTATTAAATTTCCATCCAAAACTGACCAACGAGCGGCGACAATGTTTCTGACAGCTGAGGACATTCCAACAGTTGACATTCATGCTCCGATGTTGAATGTCTATGGAGAAGCATGTGTCTCGAAAGCAACCGTGGTGCGTTGGGCCAAAATGCTCCATGATGGTCGTGTGGAAACGGCTACTAAACCAAGTCCGGGACAAGCAAACGTGGTCATCACCGATCAATTGAAGATAGACATGGATAAGTCAAATTCTGACGACAGGCGGATCAACATACGGTCACTTGCGAAGGATCACAGCGTCAGTATTGGTTCCGCATATCCTGTATTGAAAAGTCTGTATTGGGATATGGCAAGGTCTGTTGTCAATGGGTACCCCGAATGCTCACGGAAAAGCACAAAGGGCTGCGTTTCGGCTGCTGTTTGGATCACCTGGAACGTTACAGTCGTATGGGGGAAGCCTTTCTGAAGATGATTATCGCGGTAGATGAGACCTGGTGCCATTATTGAGAACCATCCGGGAAGGTATCCACAATACAGTAGAAGCATTCATCGCACCACGGCCCCAAAAGTTCAAGTCGCATATTTCGGCCGGGAAGGTTATGCTTACGTGTTTCTTTGATTCCTACCCAAAACCCGTATTAATGCTATCGCATACACTAAGACACTGCAGAACTTGCGTCAAGCTATGAAAAACAAGCGTCCTGATAAGCTGAGTAATGTGGTGATTGTAGGCCACATGTTGCAGGTATGGTGCAGGAAGCAATAACCAATATGCGGTCGCAAGTTTTGCCACACCCTCCTTATAGTCCGGACCTCTCACCATGTGATTTTCATGTGTTTGGTCCTTTAAAGAAGGCACTGAAAGGTCGACGATTCGCCAATGATGAGGAGATTAAGGACGCTGTTCCAGCATGGTTCAGAGAGCAGCAAAAAACAGACTTTTTGCGGACGGTATTAGCCGATTGATGCCCCAGTGGGAGTCTTGTATTGCGGCAAGTGGAGATTTATTTTAGGACTGCGCGTCTATAATTGTGACTATAAGATGTTCTTCTTTCATATAAACAAAGGTAAATATTAATACTTTCATTTAATCCGTCTCATTGCCCTTTGAATCACCTTCATTTGAATGTTTCTATAAATTTGTAAGAAACGTCAGTGGGGGGGGGGGGGGGTTGTTTCTTGGGATCAAAACAAGATAGAATGTCGGTATGAACAAATGTCTTACAAAGCCTTTTACTGAATTACATGCGATCACGTTACAGGAAGTACATTGGCCATATCATAGGAGATGCTCAAAGTGTTCGCCATGAGCAGCAATGCTCAAAGTATTCGGCAGTACTGTGCCTGTTTCAAACACAATTCGATACAGTGCTGCAAATATCCCGTACGATGGTTGCTGTCTGTGACAAATATGCTCCTGATACAGGCGTGCTGCTTAGCACCCATTACCATTTACGAACATACATTAACAGCATGTCACCTTCCTTTGGTGAGAATAGCGTACACGTGACCTGCCACTTCCTTGTTGCACCCTTAACTACTGGATGCCCTCGTGGAACTAAGTCAACTCTCCTGTAAACGTGATGCTGATGATGTGAATGGAAGCAAGTGACATCTTTGTACATACGCTTATAACTCACAAGAGACCTACACGCAGTTGCACGACGCATTTTATTTTTGCGCACAAGCATACCTTGGAAGCGATAGCGTTGCTTTCAGGTGAAATACTTTCGTGTATATTGTAGAGTAGTAGAAGAAAGAAGTTTGAGAGCCCATTAATACACACAGGTCGCTTAAACAATGGAGTCTTTGAGAGCCATGACCTCCTTTATTATTACATTCCTGTTTTACTGAATATTTTCCATAGCTGCTTTTGGCGTTTCTCAATTTTGCCATGGCGCTGTTTTACCTCCCTCTCTGATTGTTTCCAACAATGAAGGTTACATTGTTGCTAGGACTAAGATGGTCAGGTAACGTTTCAGTGACGTTAAAAAACAAACTGAATAAACCATTAAGGAATGACATAACCAAGTATCGAATGACATAACCATTCGCAGAACCATATTTGTAACCACCCTGTGTTAACATTGTAAGTTTCTAATGGACCATAATGATACCATTAAACCACGTACCTTTGAACTAATTTGCATTATCATTAATTTTACCTTGTATTCATTTATGACACATCATTCCAAGTTGTTTGATATATTAAATGCCATAATTTAGCATTGAAAGTTCCAATGAACCATAATGGTTTCACTAAACCAGGTGCCTTATAAGCAATTTCAAAAAGCAATAATTTTACGTTATATTCATTCATGATATATCATCCCAAATTGTTTGATATATTACATGCCATAACTTATCATTGAAAATTATTGAGGGTGTCATAAGGGTACCATTAGAGCACGTGCCATGTTTCGATTACAACCATTTTCAAAATGGTTCATTCCCGGAACCATATTTATCAATTGGCGAAAATAATAATTTATATCCATTAATTTTGCGTTATATTCATTCATGACACATCATTCCAAGTTGATTGATATATTACATGCCATATTTTAGCATTGAAAGTTCCAATGAACCATAAGGGTTTCACTAAACCAGGTTTCTTGAAACCAATTTCGACTATCTATGATTTTACGTTATATTCATTCATGACACATTATCCCAATTTGTTTGATTTATTACATGTCATATCTTATCATGGAAAATATTTCAGGGTGTCATAAGGGTACCATTAGAGCACCTGCATTGTTTCGATTTCAACTAATTTCAAAATGGTTCATTCCACGGCACCATATTTATTAATTGGCGAAAATAGTAATTTACATCCGCTTCAATCTCGTCATTATGATTTGTTTGATATATTACTTAATATATCCCTCCATTGAAAATTTCTAGGTGGGGTCGTGAAGGTACCATTTGTGCACGTGCTAATAAACCGATTTAGATAATATTTGTGACTGTTTCGTGCCATAAACCATATTCATTGACTGACGATAATAGTAAAGAATTACCGCTTCTATCTCGTCGTTACGATTTGTTTGATATATTAATTAATATATCTTCCCATCGAAAATTGCTAAGCGGGAAAATTGAGATACTATTTGTGCACGTGCCAACGCACCAATTTAGATAATATTTGTGATTAATTCGTGCAATGAACCACATTCATCGACTGACGAGAACAGATTTTGAAAATCTTTAATAGCCTCGGAGGAGTTAGAGTTACGACGGACAGACAGACACGTTTCCCCACACTGATAGCATAGAGCACCTTTCGGTATATAATAAAGCATTAAGGAATGACATAACCAAGTACCGAAAGGTTAAACTAAACCATTCGCGGAATCATATTTTAAACTGCCCTATGCTAATATTGTAAGTTCCTAATGAACCTTGATGATCCATTAACCACGTACTTTTGAACCAATTTGGATTATTATTAATTTTACGTTATATTCATTCATGACACATCAGTCCAAGTCGTTTGATATATTACATGCCATATTTTAGCATTGAAAGTTCCAATGAACCATCATGGTTCCACTAAACCAGGTTCCTTGAAACCAATTTGGATTATCATGAATTTTACGTTATAATCCTTCATGGCACCTTATTCCAAATCGTTTGATATATTACATGCCATATTTTGGTATTGAAAGTTCCAATGAACCATAATGGTTCCACTAAACCAGAATGGTTCCACTAAACCAGGTTCCTTGAAACCAATTTGGACTATCATTACTTTTACGTGATATTCATTTATGATACATCATCACAATTTGTTTAATATATTACATGCCATATCTTATCATTGAAAATTTTTGAAGGTGTCATAAAGGTACCATTAGTGCACGTGCCAATGTTTCGATTGCAACAATTTTCAAAATGGTTCATTTCCTGAACCATATTTATTGGCCGAAATAGTAATTTATATTCGCTTGTATCTCGTCATTAAGATTTGTTTGACATATTACTTAATATATCTGTCCATTGAAAATTGCTAGGTGGGGTCGTGATGGTACCATTTGTGGACGTGCTAATGAACCGATTTAGATAAAATTTATGATTTTTTCATGGCATATACCATATTCATCGACTGTCGAAAATAGTAATGAATAACCGCATCTATCTCGTCATTACGATTTGTTTGATATATTACTCAATATTTCTTCCTATTGAAAATTGCTGGGCGGGAAAATAGAAGTACCATTTGTGCACGTGCCAATGAACCGATTTAGATAATATTTGTAACTGGTTCGTGCCATGAACCATATTCATCGACTGACGAAAACAGATTTTGAAAATCTTTCATAACCTCGGAGGAGTTTGAGTTACAGACAGACAGACAGAAGACGGACAGACAGACAGACAGACAGACGGACAGACACGTTTCCCCACACTGATAGCATAAAGCACCTTTCGGTACTTAATAAGCATTCATTTCATTAACTAAATTTTGGTTACTTTTTATTCGCTATTTAACTCCCTTTTAAAATAAACGATGCTATGCAAAAAAATTTTAATACGTTATGTATTTTTTTATTTATTTTACACTACATTTTGTTTATCTCATTTGGTAACAAAAGGGAGGTTGAACAGCGCTATGGCAAAATTGAGAAATGCAACAATGAAAATTATTCAGTAAAGCAGGTCTGTAATACCAACACCACCTAAAGACAAGCCCTGGGCCAACACCTCCTAGAGAGAAGGCCTGCGGACAAAAGGTGTGTATATTGTTACACCATCATCAAGCGGCTATTGTTAATCGTATTTCTACCAATAATAAACCCTTTATTTGGCCGCTTGCGTAGCCCGCGAGAAAGACAGGCCCTGGCCAACACCTAGAGAGAAAGCCTCGACACTGAAATGTCATACATTGTTACATCATCATAAGTCGACCAAATTTAGAGCTTATTATTGGTAGAAATGCGATTACCAAAGGAAGAAATATGATGATGTAACAATGTATGACGTTTCAGTGCGGAGGCCTTCTTTATAGGAGGCGTAGCCCTGGCGTGAAAAAGTCACCTCATCATCTTAGTCCGAATAGCAATGTAATCTTCATTGTTTCCACCTTGGATTTTTATAATAAGTAATTTGTCGTTTCTTGGAAACAAAGAAAGTTACATTGTTAATCGGACTAAGATGATCACGTGAATTTTTCTGCACCAGGGCCTCTCTTTCACGTGGGCTACGGGCTGCTTGTGACGCCTACGATATAACAAGGCCTGGAAGCGTAAAAGTCACCTGACTATCAGGGTGCTAGCAACAATCCAACCTTCATTGTCTCCATCTTGGATATTAACAATCAGTATTTTTTCGTTTGTTGGAAACAATGAAGATTGATTTGTTGCTTGCACCCCGATGGTCAGGTGACTTTTTCATTCCAGGCCTTGTCACCTCGTAGGCCTCGGCCGCTTGATTATTACTTTGTTACATCACTTTTAGTAAGGAATTGTTATTCGTATTTCCACCAATAATAAGCCCTGAATTTTCCCTACTGAGGTGATGTAACTATGAATTTTCCCTGAACTGTTATTCTGCGCCTAGGCCTTATCTTTAGGTGGTGTTGGTAATACACTGCTTGACAATTGCTAAGGAACATGCGCATTCCACTATTTACGGGGGGCTGGAAAATAATGCAGGACGCGTCAAAACATTGGTTGCTACTCTGTTGTTCGATTAGCATAATTTGAATAAAAGTCACGTGTCCAATGAGCTGTGGTTCAGTGAAAATCAGTAGTCGTGGAGAGTTAGGGCGAATACACGTGCAGGTGTTTTGCGAACATTACTGTAAATTTTCAGTCCCTCTATCATGTATCGTCTGCAGAATGCCACAGAGACGTCATTTGAGTGATTACGATCGTGGACGAGCTATTGGACGGCTTGAGGCAGGGCAAAGTGTGATTGATGTTGCGCGACCAATGGGCGTTGCGAGAAGTGTTATTTCTCGTTTGAAAACTGCTGCTGCCACCAGAGGATCCGCTCTACCTTATGGGGGTGGTCGTCGCATGAGCACAACCCCTCGGGAGGACCGTAGCGTAGCCCTTTCAGCAAAAAAAGGAAGAAATCAGACACCCGCACAGTGGGTGAAAATGACAATCTAGCCGGAAAAAAATCATTTTGCATATTTTTAATTTTAGACTTTTTTTCGTGGAAATGTCTATTAGTAACCGATATTACTTTATCTTACAAACAAAATGTCATTCCAACTCATTAGCGTTTTAAAATACCTAATTATACATGTATAGTTGTACCGCAAGATTTAGAGCCCTGAGTGGAATGCTCGACGTCATGAATAAGAAATCGTGATTTATCCGACCAGGCAACTCTCTTCCACTTATCCATGGTCCAGTCTCGATGTTTCCGGGCCCACTGTAGGCGTAGTTGACAATGACACTTGGTCAACAGAGGCACAAGAGTGGGACGTCTGCTGCGCAGTCCCATATCCAAACACTTGTGTGTTCCGAAACACTTGCACTTGGACCTGCATTGTATTGGGTTGCTAGCTGAGGCACTGTTTGGCACCAGTCTTGCTTTACAAGCGGGACAATCTCCGACGTCCGTTTTTTTTGATGACGCGTGGGCGTCCAACACCTTCGCGTCTACTGCTGGTTTCACCGTCATTTATCCACTTTGCATAAATGCTAACAACGGCGATCGTGAACAATCTACCAGTCGTGCAGTTTCGGAGATACTCGTTCCGAGTCTTCGGGCCATTACAATCTGCCCTCTATCAAATTCGCTTAGATTAGCAGCCTTTCCCATCACTCGCAAAATTAAGTGCAAGACCGATTCCTTACCTTCTCCAGCAGCAGTTAAATACCATTCCCACTTAATTACGTGCTTTCCACGTGATCCAGACGAGTTCATTCACCAATGTGGGGATGGTCATAATGTTTTGGCTCTCCAGTGTATAAATTTTATTTATATCATTAACATTAATAAAGGTGATTCATATACACTCACTCACCAAAAGTCATGGCACACCCATCCAATAAGGTTCCCTGTCCGTAATGAGACATATCCCGCTGCTTCCATTCTCGGAATGCAGGTGCACAGACTTCCTTAATATCACACAATCATTGTGAGCAAATTACTAGCTGCAGAAATGGCAGCACGCCGAGAGCTATCCGCATTTGAACTGGGAATGATTGTCGGTGCCAGACGGATGGGTGCATCAATATCAGATGTAGCCAGCACACAGAAATTTTCCCGCACAACCGTTGCAAGGGTTCTATCGAGAGTACACCCAATGAGGGGTTACAACCCATATCGGATAGCGGACGGGCCGCCCACGCCTCATTGATGCCAGAGGTGTTCGCCAGGTCACCCGGCTGGCAACTGCTGACCGAAGGGCGACAGCGGTTCAAATCACCATGCGGTACAACCAGGGACGTCCCACAACTGTGTCCGTGACGACAATTCGGCGAACCTTGGCAGTTGCAGGCTTTGGGAGCAGGAGGCTACGACAGGTGCCTTCTTGACAGCTGCACCTCATCGGCAACGCCTAGCCTGGGCCAACCAACATTGACATTGGACCGCTGAGGACTGGCGAAGGGTTGCCTGGTCCGACGAGTCACGGTTTCAATTGTAACGGGCCGACGGTCGTGTACGTGTCTGGCGCAGGCCACACGAAGCCATGGACCCCGCTTGTCAGGTGGGGACCACTCAGGCAGCTGGAGGCTCCATATTGGTCTGGGATGTCTTCTCGTAGCGGCATGCAATGGATCCATTGGTGCATCTGACATCCACTCTGCGTGCTATTTCCTACATCAATCTCCTTGGGGACCACCTGGACCACTTCATGAACTGTTCTTACCTCGCGGGCGACGGCATCTTCCTGCAAGATAATGTACCGCCACACATGGCCCTTGTGACACGGCAGTCGCTGGAGGAACATGCTACTGAAGGAACATGCTACTGACTTCACGACAATGATTTGGTCTCCACGTTCCCCAGATTGCAATCCCATTGAACATTAGTGGGACGTCATCGAACGATCTGTCAGGTCGTCACTAACACAACTGGTAAATGCAGCATCTTTATGGAGTGCAGTGGAGGCGGCATGGCTTGCAGTGTCTGGGGTTGTGTTCGGGGGACTGGTAGATCTCTTCCAAGACGGGTCGCCGCCGTTATCCGGGCCAGAAGGGGCCCATCACGTTATTAGACAGATGTGCCATGACTTTTGGGGAGTGAGTATAATCATGATAGAAGAAGAAATAGGGGAGCTTGCATAAAAAAATGTAATGCAAATCTAATAGATGCGTTTTCGTAGAGAAGCCTGAAATAGTTGCAGCTCGACGTCGTTTCTGGAAGAGAGTAGAAAACAAACCCATCCTATATATTTGGATGAAACGTGTATTCATATAATTGCTGTTGTCGGAAAGTGCTGGCAAAATGACAATGAAAATGAAGTTTTAGAAAACTGTAGTAAAGGAGCAGGATTTGTTGTTCACGCAGGAGGGGAAAAAGATAAGTTAAAAATGCTGGCCTTGTTTTAAAAACTGGAACTCGTATGGTGATTAGCATGAAGATTTGATATCTAAGAATTTTCAAAAATGGCTAACAAATAATTTAATGCCAAACCTTTCAGTGTGTGCAATATGCATACTCCGCTTGTAATAGCCACAATATAAAGTCTGTATGAGGTCAGATTTCTGGAAATGAAATGGCATACGAACTTTAGAAAGCCGAGGCATATTCTTAACGTCAACTTTTAAGACATTGCCAACGTCTCCTTCCCGGATTATTGGAAGATTTTGGGGGGGGGCCCCAATCTTTTGACAATCTTCAACATCGTTTCAACAATGGTCTTGAGCAAGAGCCGTACTCCCCTTATTCTGTTAATCGAGCATTCCACTCAGGGCTCTAAATCTTGCGGTACAACTATACATATTTGCCACATGGCTATACTCAGTTATATCGTCACAAAATAATCGAAAACAATGTACAAACCTAGCGTCAATAAACTTCGGACACCAAGTAATTTGGCTAAAAACACTGAAAAGTGCATACAGAGGATTGCAGGCTAATGAAAATAGATTTACTGAGTATATGTAACAATATCAACATCGATTTAGAATCGATTTAATGGTGTGAAATAATTTATTCAAATTTATGTAAAATTGCGTTGTCAATAGGTTTCAAAGAACTTCGTACACAAGGGGTTGCCAGCATATAGAACTTTCCTGAAGGCTGTAGAAACGCCCAGAATGCTTTGCATCAGGCTTTAAAAGCACCGTCCACGCGACAGAGCACAGTATTCGTGTTGTTTTGAACCATGGGACGTGGTAAACCAGTAGGAACGTGTATACGGCAAAAAGTATACAGCAGTTCTAGAATAACAAATCCCAGCGAGCTATTGCCCACTCTCTACTGTTAATGGGATCATCAAGCGTTTCAGAGAAATCGGGAAAACAGAACCAGGGACTGCACCAGGCAAGCAGCGATTATTGAATGTTAGGGACCTACGAGTATTTCGACGTTACATTGTGAAAAACAGGCATGCTCCCATAAGTGAAATGACTGTTTGGGCTCGAGAATATTTTCATATACCCATATCCGAAAGCACAGTCCGCCGTTACATCAGAAAATGCAACTATTACTTATACGCTACAAAGAGGAAGCCATTTATGAGCACTGTAGCTAAGCGTCCCCGGGTAGCATCTAAAGTGGATCCTTGCTCAGTGGAATAGTTTTCTGTGGTCCGACGAGTCCACCTTTGCAGTGATGTATGGCAACAACGGTCGCAAAGTGCTAAGGACCAAGCACGAAAGTAATCATCCCGACTGTTACCAGAGGAAAGTTCAGAAGCCTGCATCGCTGATGGTGTGGGGCTGCATGAGTGCAGCCGGGACAGGATCGCTTCACTTTTGCAAGGGCACTATTAACTCTGCTGCCTATATAAACATTCTTCAACAGCATTTGCGTCCATCCCGCTAAAAGTTGTTCAATAGAAGACCAAGCATCTTTCAGCAGGACAACGCGAAGCCTCATGCTGCTCGGAACACCAAGGCTTGGCTACAACAGTAACGTTTCAGGGAGCTTGACTGGCCTGCCTGCAGCCCAGATCTGTCACCCGTTGAAAATGTATGGCGCCTTTTAAAGCGAAAAGTCAGACAGCGGAAGCCTCGAACACTGCAGCAGTTGCGGGCGTGTATTTCCGAAGAGTGGGACAAAATTCCAGTAGAAACAGCGCAGAAGTTAGTGTCCAGCATGCCTCAACGACTTCAGAGCGTCATTCGTCGGAAAGGTGACGCCACTCAGTGGTAATGTGCAGTTCATTGCAACGTGTTGAAAACGGAACATTACAAAAAGTCGCTTATTTAATTTTCTCGTTTATTTTTTATGTTAAAATGCTATATCACAGTTGTATTAAAGCTCTGTGCACTCAATAAAGTAATTTTCATTTGTTTACAATTAGTTTCGTTGTACTTATCCAAAATTCTGTAGGTGTCCGAAGTTCATTGACGCTAGGGTTGTAGAACACAGTGTTCTCATCATTTTGATCTAATAAGCGATAGTTGTATGCCTTTCAGTTGTTTACATATGCATATATCACATCCATGTGAGAACTGGCAGTTTACACAGACTTTTAAAACCCGTGTCAAGAGATATTACAATAAGATCAACTGCTCTGAGTAGATGTGTTGTACACATCAGACTGTGTTAAAACCATAGTGCGGTGAAGTGCGGAAAAAAATTCATTACATTTTTTGTACAATGATGTAGGCCACCGAAATTACTCATGAAGAACTCTGTGACGTGCTCCTGGACAAACACAGACAAAACTCTCGCTATCATCGTTTGTCATCAGGAAATAATTTTGGAGAATTGTTCTGAAGACATTCTTGTGAGTGTGAGTAAAACAGTTCAAACTTTACATGTAAGTTCTCTTTGTTACTACATCTAATATCGTTTGAATTATTGATGATTGATAATATAAATTATTGAATTAAGAATCATTTTTAAATTATCAGTTTATACGTATTGCAGGTTACATGTTTCGGGGAAAGTTTTGATATTAGAAAGGAAATGCGGTATTGGTACATGACTGATATTTGCATCACCCTCTACATACGCATAATACTGTACAGTGAGTGTTACTTACAGAGTATATATATGCATATTAAAAATACATCCTGTGCTCAAGAATTACACGAAAAATATTTTTTTCCGGCTAGATTGTCATTTTCGCCCACTGTGACCCGCATAGATAGCCGCAGATCTTACCGCTGATACAGGCACTCTGCCAGAACCATTTTCCTTCGGTTTAATGATGTTCCACTATCTCCGCTCCATCGAAGAAAGAGATTAGAGTGGTGTAACAAGCATCGTGCTTCGGGCGTTCAGGAGTGGTCCTTGGTGATGTTCTCGAAGAGTCTCACTATGCAAAGTGATTCTGGGCATCAACTGATCTGGCGTGAAAAGGGAACTCGTTATCACCAACAACAAGTTCGGGCAGTGCAACGTTTAGGTGAAGGAGTTATGATGTGGGTGGTGGGGCATCATGCATGATATTAGAACACCCCTTCACATCTTTGCAGGTGGGTCTGTTACAAGAGCACGGTATTGCAGGGAGATTCTTCAGGATCACTTTCGTCTTTTCCGTGGAGCAGTTGGTCCAGACTTTGTGTTCATGGATAACATTGCCCGTCCACACATAGGGAACATGGTATCGGATGTTTTTGAGAGTGAGGATATCAAGCGTTTGCAGTGGCCCGCATACTCCTCGGACATCAATCCCATAGAACATGCCTGGGGCGCTCTTGGTAGACGTGTGGCACCAAGGAATCCCCCTCCCAGAACGCTGCAGGAACTGACAACTGCGTTACAGGAAGAATGGGATAAGATCCCGATTGCTCTCCTCAACAGTCTGGTGGGAAGCTCTCCTCCAAAAACATGCATTGCGGTTCGAGGGGGCAATACTCACTACTAAGGGTCTCACATTTCAAACCAGCGACAAACAAGCAACATTTTGTTAGTCACTCATTGCTGCTTCATGATACCTCTTCTGCTTTTGCCATTATGTTCGTTTCCTTAGTCCAAATTCCATGCCATTTTGTGTTCAGAAAGTCACTGTAATACGTCTACTGAAGTTTTGGTAACGGATATTTCTTGGGACAGTATTTATTGACAAAAACGTTGCTGTTCCTTAGCAATTGTCAAGCAATGTAATATAGGAGGTCATGGTATAGCGATATATGCTGAAATTTTTTTGTTTTATCGGTTTATTTTGAAAGAAACAAATTTTAGCATTTTCTTGTTTTGCAAGCATCAATAGCAGCTTAGATGAGTAACGTATTTCAATTTGGTGTGAATCTGTGAGGTACATGTTCGTGTACTTCTTTTGTCAGTAACATACACTATACAGATGATAGTATCTGGACACATCAGAAAATCTGAAAATGTGCAAACAAAAAAAAAGAGTTTCACAAACGGTATGCTGGAAGGGCATGAGTACAATAAAAAGCTGGTCATATTCTGTTAACTATCCGTTAACTCTTGAGGCTAGGTCGCATGGACCCGAACTTATCGAGTCCGTACGTGGACTTGCCATATAGCGTTTTGGACGAGGCATTGTATCCAAATTAGACATCCTAAAATGGATTGTAGCGTTTGTTATCAAGAGATGGATCCAATACGGTGCAAACAACAGTAAAAGAACGTCCCGGAATATCGTGGAAACTGAGAGAAAGTGAAAGAAAATGCCTGGTACCACATGTCAAGAATTCTCGCATGGAAATTCATCTGGGAGCGTCGTTAGTGACAAAATGATCCGCAAAGAGTTTCACAGAATCGGTTATCATGGTAGATCAGCTGTACACAAGACGATGATTACAAACGGTTAATGCGAGGTGTCGTTTGGTGTGTCGTCCGTCGCTCCTGGCCAGTTGAAGAATGGAAAACTGTTCTTTGTAGTGATGAATCACTGTGTTCTGGTGGACCTGTTTGAGCATAGCGACAACCCGGAGGACGGTTTCTTACAGACTTTGTTTTTCCATCGGTAAAGGTCGGTGGAGGGCCCGTTACAGTGTGTCGTTGTTTTTCCTGGTTAAGACTCGGCCCAATGGTTCTTTTATCTGGTACCCTGAACGCTGACGTGTACCTCGACTTCTAGATAATTCGGCCCTGCCTACACTGTAGGAATATTACGGAGGTAACGGTTGTCTGTTTCAATAGGATCGAACTCCATGTCATACTGCAAAGCCTGTGCAGGACTGGTTTCATGAAAATGAGGTGAATTTTCTTGATTGGCTTTCTCAGAGCCCTGATCATAATCCTATCAAGCACTTTTGGGGCGAGCTGGGGCGACGGGTACGAAAACGCAAACCACGCCAGTCTTTGCAACTATCTCTTCTAACAGCTTTGCAAGAGGAATGGTGAAGCATTCCTGCCCAGATTTACATACAACTTGTGGAAAACATGCCTCGACGAGTTGCCGCTGTGATACAACTAAAAGGAAGGCCTATCTGTTACTAAATAAAATAATAAAACATTTTTTTGAAAAACATGCAGTGATGAGGTCTGGTTAAAAATTGATGAGACTGTTCCATTAAAACTGTATTTTTAAACTATTTTTATTCTTATTTACAAATCAACCTTATCACCTTCAAAATAAGGGGAGATATCAGAAAGTAACGCCATTTAGTTTTTTCAAAGAAAACTACAAAACATACAGATAAACAACTAAGTGCAGCTGAAAATACACCTCTTTATCTACTTTTCCACATACGCATCTTTGCGATTTAGGCATTTATACCAACACTGCACCAGTTTTAGAATACCGCGTTCATAATTAGAACGTTCTCGGCTGTGAATACAGCCAATGGCGCACGGCAGATTTGAGTTCCTCGTCAGTCTCAAATCTCTTCATGGGACCAAAGAGGTGGTAGTCCGGACTGTAGGATGGATGGTCCAGAACCTCCAAGCGAAACGGGTCAGTTTGGCTTTGACGACGTTGGCCATATGCGGGCATGCATTGTCATGAAGAAATCGAACATCATTTCCTCTTTCTGGTCGCTTATTCCGAAAAGCACCCCGCAGTTTAGTCAACGTTTCACAATGAGTAGTGGCGTTGACGGTTGACCACGAGGCAGGAACTCTGCCTTGCATATCCCCCTAAAAGAGTAAGCATAATCTTCCGAGATGAAGGTGAAATTTTGAATTTTTTGCGAACTGGAGAATGAGGATGTTTCCATACCATGCTTGCAATTTTAGGCTCAGATGGGAAGTGCAAGATTCATCTCCTGTGATAATGCCATTCAGAAACGCATTTTCCTCTTGGTTGTACTGCTACTGGTGTTGCAGACTGCACGCAATTCTGTTGCCGGTCTGTCTTGACTTTTTGGAACCCAAGGCGAACAGACTTTGCGGTATCCAAGCTTCTCATACACCATATCCCATCCAGATCAATAGTATGTGTGAAACGTTTCACTCACTACTTTCAAGGAAATGCGACGGTTTTCTCTGACTGTGTTGTTAATGTCCTCGATAATGGCTGGTATAGGCCACCCAGAACGCTGTTTATCGGCAAGGCTAAATCGATAAAGAATAAAAGAATGGTATAAATATATTCATTCCCAACGTTACTTTTTAAATTCATTTTTTATAGCTGATAATATACAAAATAATCAAATCTGTGGAATTTCGATATATATTTCTTCACTGTAAGTCAAATAGGTATTAATGTAGGGTCAGTCCATACCAACTCAGCACACCGTTTTAGACTGACCCTCTCATATCTTGATGATTTTTACGTCACGGGAAGATATCATAGCAAGATGGAAAAATACCAAATTTCAACCTTCTAGG
>JAHWFO010054606.1:0-10595 GCA_023313115.1 Rhysida immarginata
GAGCTTTCAGCATCAACAAAATGATGATTGAAAACCGATCAAGTTTGACCATTGAAAGCATTAATGCTTTAAGAACAATCAAATCCCATGTACTAAGGATTGGTGGTGTCGATAAATTTCTGATAACTCCAACCTTGATCAGATACGTTAAAGGCTTAAGACAACGATATGAAGCAAGAGTTGCTGTTACGAATAATAAACGTAAACTTGAAGAAACACATTCTTCTGAAACCCTAGAATTAGAAAGCGTACAGAAATTGAAAGAAGAGGAGGAGAATCTGAAACGGCAGTTATGCATGTCTCAGAAACTTCTTCAGAATGCTGAAAAAGCCATTGACGAGGGCTTAAAGAAAAAGGGCCTTTCTGTAATTGAAAGTGGGCAGGTTCTTCTCAAGGAAGCGAAAGCGAGAATTGAAAAAAATTTAGAACTAATAGAGAAGAACAAAGATGAATTATCAGCAATTAACTCATCAAAGAGGAAGAAGAAAACCTAAATTTAAAATCTTACAATGATGTCACTTAAATGTTATTTTATTCTGTTGACCATTTATTGATTGTATATTTTTGTTCCTTTCACTATAAATTATTGTACATTAAAGCCTTTACTGATTTTATTTTTAAATTTGTGTTATAGTTGCTTGCTACATAATTCAATTGAACATTTCATTGTTTGATACTTAATTTTTTCCTGCTACAAATCGCCAATTTTTTCTGCTACAGACTGCTACAAAATGTTAGTTTTCCTGCTACAAAGGGTGCTACAAATTGATTATTAGGCCGTTCCACCACTGTAATATGCCCAGTCATTTGACAGGAATAGCAGGTGGCGGTTTTAAAACTGTTTCTTGGGCACCATCTTGTTCTTGGATGAGTTGGGATTGACGGTTGTCCTGGGACGCTCGCTGCTTCTATTACCATGGCGTGTCAGGTTCTTTTTGTCGGGTTCTTCCCCGATGGATTGTCCTTATGGGTGGGATCTCGTATCCTAACTTATTGGTCTCTTCGTTTATCGGGCCGCTGGGAATGCTTACTTCTTTTGCTATGGGAGGAGTGATGTGGGGGCTCCCATTCGAATACATCGACATAGGCTGAAGGATAAGTTGTCATCCGTCAATGACAAAGAAAGGGGATGAACAGTCATCTCTTGATCATCGCAAGGAACGATAACAATGGCAACAAAACAACACAGAGAAATGTCACACAACAATTACGATCGTCATGCGGAACAACAATGGGCTTGTTGATTGCCGACACGATAGTTGGTCCATACTTTACTCTATAATACTTTTTAATATAGAGGACATTTTAGTATAGAGTACAAATTAATTTGCGACGAACAGGACGAAGACTGTAAGTGTACGTTTTCTTTTTTTTAATCCTTAAATAAGTCCACTTCAATGTTCATGCATAAAATTTCATTGTTATTTAAGATGTTTGAACATTT
Organism: Rhysida immarginata; assembly: GCA_023313115.1. Classification (NCBI taxonomy): domain Eukaryota; kingdom Metazoa; phylum Arthropoda; class Chilopoda; order Scolopendromorpha; family Scolopendridae; genus Rhysida; species Rhysida immarginata. The sequence continues at coordinate 1,445 of JAHWFO010054606.1, forward strand.
ATTATAACAACATTTATTGACCAATGTTTTCTATCTCCTCCCACACTCTTTTTAGTGGCTCCCTTGACTTAGCAATCTCAGACCAGTTCCCCATCTTCCACTTCCTTGCTACCCCTTCCACTCCTTGTCCCTCTTTCATTCCCACCAAAGATAGGTTAGCTACCCCCATTTTCAAGATCGGTGACTCAAAATACCCCCATAATTACTGCCCTATTTCAATTCTCCTTATCTTTTACAAAAATTTTGAAAAATTATTCTATATACGATTAAACAGTTTATTATTGATAATAAATTAATCTTTCATTATCAGCTTGGTTTCTCCCCTAATCCGTTGTTGTTTTTTTTTTGTAGAGAAACGCACCACACTTTCAGTGCCTCTATCTGTTAAATGTTTGGATTAATTGAAAAACCACCAAGGATAAAACATTTCTCAAATGTTGAGTACAATCTAAAAATACTATTAAAAATAGGGGTTTCCCATTGCACATTTCAAAGTTGACTTCATTTTCAAAAATGGCGTCGGTTTTTTTTGGAACTGGGATACACATAAAAGTACAATAATTTTTCCATTGAAGGTACTCAGTTAGATTTGTATTTTAAAAGTTTGCTATAGGTTCACTTTAGGTGAGACACCCTGTTTAATAGGGTTTTAGGGTCTTCTAGTGCCTCTTCATTTGAAATGCATATTAGTGCAGTACCCTCTTAAAAATTAAGTTTCAGATTATGTTTGTTTTTGCGTTGTATGAATTCCTTTTTTTCAGTTTTGAAATTATTACATTTAATTTTTTATTATGATAAACCTATTTATATTTCATAGGGAAAAAGTGCTGAAAACACAAGGTTAATCCTTAATCTAAACCATCCAGATAAAACAAGGCGTATTGCAGCTGCAGCCAAGTTTTTAGAAAGACATAATACTTTACTACAGGTTTGCATAAAGTTTTCAAATTCTACCTAATTTTATAATATAGGGTGTGACAGAAAAACTTAATGAATTGCAAATTAAACATAAGTCCATAAATTCTTCTGGTTTTACTAGCAATATTTTTTTTTTATAATGTTTGCTATATTTCTTAGAATCATAACAATTTTGTCTGACTTTTATTCCAACTTTTCGTCTATCTTGGGGCTGATTTTTATTCCATACATTATATTTACTGTATTGGCTCGAATATAAGCCGGCAAAGTGGCCACCGTCAGCATCGAGACAAAGGCGAGCGTGATGAACAAGATTGTTGCAAGCTGCTATTGCCATCGCGGGTATTATGGATTCCAGTGCTTGGGTGATCCTGTTTCGCAATTCATCAACGTCGTTAACTCGTGTATGAAAAATGGCAGTTTTTAGGTGCCCTAGAGGATTGAGGTCCGGTGATCTAGGCAGCCAATGAATTTCTCTTCCTCTTCCAATCCATCTACTAGACATGATCTAGCGCACGGCGTGCTAGAAGTGAATTATGTGGTGGAGCTCCGTTGTGTTGAAATCACATGTTTAGACGATTCATAAATAAATTTCGCCATTTAGATAGGCTGGTAACTCATGTGGTCCAATCTACAGCGATTTATTGTGGTGATGTTCAGAGTTTCAGTGTAATTTTAGTTATAATGATAATAGTAAATGTAATTAAACTAAATTTTAAATAAATACCTACAGTAATTAAGGAAAAATGTCAAACAATAGACTTTTTAAGTACTTCATGTAGCATTTTATTCTTTTTATTGTGTTTTATAATTGATATTTATACAAAAAAAAACCATAGAAAATAGTGGAAACTCTTATTTTTTACTTACAACTGAATTCCCGTGAACTCCAGTCCATAAATTTATTCCAAATTTATTTTGAAAGTTATCGCGGTGGGTAACGTGCAGATTCTCTGATGCCAATATCTTGAATTATGTTGGTTGAAGCAACCTTCATTGGTGAAGTGACATTCATCCGAAAATAAAATGTTGTGCACAAAGTTTCCGTCCTGTGCTTGTTTATTTAGAAGCCATTTACAAAACAAATGTCGTTCATAATCCGTAGTTTGTAAATTTTGAACTTTCGCGTAGCTGTACGGATATAAATTAATTTTCTTGAGTTGTCGATGAACACTTGATTTGGAAATGTTGAGTTCGGCTCCCAATTTGCGTACACTTAAATTGGGTCTTCTTCGATGCGACGCTCAATAAGTTCTTCATTTCGAACATTAATTTGTCTTGGTTGTCCACCGCGATTAATTGGCATTGTCACCCTTCTGTATGTACTCGGTGAATTAAATGTAGCACGACATTTATTGAAATTTGCGGGCGAATAGGGAACTGCTCTGCCCAAAGATGAGCTGTAGCATTTGCACTTCTATTGCACTCACCGTACAAAACTAATATTTCGAAATAATCTTCTCTACTTAATTCCGTTTTTTCTAAGTAACGATTAGCGGCATAACAATTAAAACAACTATTGACACTATTTAAATCAAGTTTAAAAACTAATTGTATGCGGAATTAGGGTAAATTCGCTATCTTTGAAGACCCATAACTCAAAAATGAACGATCTAAAACAAAAATTGTATTAGGAATTTTCGTCTGGTTTTTTATGTAGAATACGCTCACGAAGTTTTTTATACCTGTTGTGGGACACCCTGTATATTGAAACCTTTATACCTCCTTGATTATACGTGCTATTCTCATACAAATGAACACAGATAAGCAAAAGAAGCCTCATAATCATATGCTACAGCTACAATGCGTTTCAAGCACTACTTTTTTTACAGGGTGATCCCAAACATTATTTTTTTGGTTCAATTTGTTGCTGGTCCGCTATTTGCCTTTGGGACAAAACCTTCAGAAATTTATGAGATGTAACATGCTCTTTACACCCCTGAAGTTTCAGGATAATTCGTCAAGTATTTTTCTAGATATTTGACAAAATGTCTAAAATCAAAATTGTCCAATTACTTTTTGGTAGATAGTGTATAAATGCTACACAAAGATTCTTTAGAATAGAAGCATCCTTTCAAAGATTGGTATTTGGAGCAATATTGTGGGAATTGTGCAAATTAAATTGTTTGCAAGATAATGGCAAACTTTAACAGTAGACTTATCATTTTTTTTATTTTTTTTTGGTGGGGGGGGGGGTGGAGTATTGATTTCAAAAATTGTTTTACTGTCGCACCTTTTCCATTGTATCTTTGTTTGCCTAATCTGTATTCTGGCTTCCAATGTTTCCTCTTGAACGTTGAAATAATAAATATTGTCTAAGTTGAGTATTTATTATTTAAATTAAATATGAATATCAAATGTTCAAATTACTTTGTATTTGGTTTCCATTTACTCCGATTTCTGTCATCAAAAATCATTCCTTTTATCAAGCCACATGATTTGCATATTGGTGCACGTTTTGATATTCATGTATTGCTCTACTAATAGCAAAAGCATTATAATGCAAAAGTTTCTATTGATGTACCTAAAACTCTTGGTATTTTAAAGAGTACAATTTAGTTTTTAAAAAGTTTGAAACTTAGAAAATAGTTAGTGAAATATTATTTTGTCTGCTTTTAAGATGAAATAAATCTAAACAAATTTATTCTTCCTCTACAGGAAGAAGATGCATCGACTATTCAATCTGTATTAGTAGGGAGACTGACTGGTGATTGTTTTAAAGTTGTAAAAACATTTATTGAAAATCCTAAGGTGGGTGATTGAGCTTAAATTAGGAGGTGATATTCATTAGAACAGTAATATTTTTTTTGTTTTTTTTTTTTAATTAGCAAGCTTTATTAAAAATTTTATTTTTCCAGATTATGTGTAAAGTTCTTCCCACAACTACTATGATTTCCATATTTTCACAACTACTGCAAAAGCAGTGGAAGTCTGAATATACAAGGTGATAATAAAAACTTTTAAATACTTTGAATGCGGATCAGAAATTTTTTTAATGATTTTGGTTTATTAATTATCATTTCAGGCTTCGTGTTGTTAAGCTTATAATTGATGTAGTATGTGGAAATACTTTCATTCAACATATAAAACCAGGGGAAGAAGATGGTGTCATAAGCTTAATTTTACCTTCATTGTTTCCAGTTTCTTTGGAAGAATTATCCATTTTGAAAATTATACAACATTCTTACTTATTAAAGTATCTTCCAAATTTTAAAGAGAGCTATAAAGGTAACCAAAGTTTACAAAATTTCATTAAATTAATTTTAATTACTGTGTGTCATAATCATACAGGGTGGTCATAAAATCTTTCTCTGATAAAGAAAACTTATGATTAATAAACTATTTATGATATGGTCATATTTTTTTTTTATGTTCTCCAATTCAAAAAGTTTATTGTAGCATCATTAATAAATCTTAACGTGCACCTTATGTCGCACGGAGAATATCTAGGCAATACTCATTTTCTTGCCAGGTATTCGCAAGCATATCTTTGGTTACTGAATTTATCTCATTCGTTATTCTTGCTTTCAATCAGGGTTCGTAAGGTCTTTAAAAGTCCTTAAGAACTCCTTATTTTCAGTTTCTACTTTTAAGGGCCCTTAAAAGTTTTTAAAAAATACTTATTTTTGCACTAACAATCCTTAAATTTGATTATTTATTTTATGGGTATTAAGAAGTACAGGGTCTTTATAATTAAAGTTCCATTTTGACATGGCCATAAAAAAAAACTTCTGGACCAAAAGCTATAATACTTGATAATATTATACAAGAGGGCATGGGAAGTTCATACCCACCAAAAAAAAATTAGTTCAAAAGGTCACCACCAGCATGGAATGACTCTCTATGCAATATTCGTATACAAAATTAGACGCGAAGACACATTCAACATGCTTTCAGTAAATGGTGGAGGCCACATTCAACATGTAACTAATTTTAGCAACGATTAAAGACTTGTTAACCTGTGTCTTCGTGTCTAATTTCGTATACGAATGTTGCATAGAGCGCCATTCCATGTTGGTGACCTTTTGAACCAATTTTTTTTTTTTTTTTGATGGGTATGAACTTCCCATGCCCTCTTGTATAATATTACCAAGTATTATAGCTTTTGGTCCAGTAGTTTTTTTTCTTATGGCCACGACAAAATGGAACTTTAATTATAAAGACCCTGTACTTAGTTTTATTTTATTTATAAATAATAGTTATTAATTAAAAATACAAATTAAATAAAAAATAAGATATAATAAACAAAAATAATTAATCAAAATCAAAATAAAAAGCTGACGTTTCGGATAGAGACTATCCTTTATCAAAGCAAAAAAGGATAATTCTCTAAAAGCAAATAGAATATTAGAGAATTATCCTGAAGTTATGAAAGTTGTACTAACGGACGGGTTTATATATAGTGTGCATGGGGAATAGTAAGACTGTATTGGCTGAAAAACAAGAAGAGAACAATTGAGATTAATTAGAACTGTTGGGATAGGACACGACGGAGGACAAATAGGAAATAATAAGGGGGCGGCGAGAAAAATGCAATAGGATGACACATATGAAATTGAAATTATAAAAAAAGTTTAGGAATGATAGGGTGCCTAGCAAAAAGATTTCGTAAAATTCCCTGAATTTTCCTTGATTTTTCCTGATTATCAGCAGACAAAAAGGCTGCCATGAAAGAATATTATTGACATTGTTCAAAATTTTCGATTTTATGATTCCCTGACTGTTCCCGGTTAAAAAAAAAAAATTCCCCGACAATTCCCGGTCGCTAGTCACCCTGTAAAATAGTCCCACATGTAAGAGCATTGGGTCAAAGGTAGAAAAATATGAAAGAACATTGAAATAAAAGATAAGATAAAGAAAAAAGAAAAGGGCCCATAGAGCTTGCGACAAATTAAGGAATAGCTGAAGTTGGAGAGGGATATGGGAAAGGTAATGAGGGAATGGTGCCTTTGCTAAGGTTAATGCCATTAGGGGTGAGGGAATTGAATTTCCAAATAAGAAAAGACTCGAATTGCTTTCTCTCTTTTTTGTTATGGAAGTTACTACGAAGAATATAAAGGCTGATGGCCTGTAAAGAGTGGCCAGGGGAATTAAAGTGTTTAGCGACAGGGGTGTCAGCATTGCTAAGGATGTCGAATTTATGTCCGGCAAATCTGGCACGTATGGTATTGCCTGTCTCACCGAGATACTGTTTCTGGCATACCTTGCAATGTAACAGGTAAATTAGATTGTGAGAAGTGCAGGTCAGGTTCTGGTTAATTTTGAAAGTAAAGGAGGAAGCACTGCTTGAAATGGAGGTAGCAGGGTTAAGAAAATGGCAAATGCCACAACGCTTTTCATTGCAAGGAGAACATCCCTTAGTGGAAGTGCGTGGTTTAGTAATAGCAACATGGACCAGAATATCTTTAAAATTAGATGTCAGTTTAAAAGAAACTTTAGGTGGTTCAGGTAGAATGGAATGGAGAAGAGGAGAGTTGTCAATTATATGTTGATGTTTCCTTAGGATATTTTTAATACTATTGAGGGTTGGATGATAAGGAAGAACTAACGTAGGTGTGGCCATGGCTGGAGAAGGTTTAGGATTGTTGTTAGAACAGGAATTGCGATGCTTATAGATTTGGGGTAGCCTCTTGCTTAAGGGAATGAGTAAGGGCGTTAGCATGGAAGTCCTTGTCAGACTGACTAGTGCATATTCTATGGATGCGAGTTAACTGACCTAAAGGGATGTTATCCTTGCAATGGCGTGGATGGCAGCTATCATGGTGTAAGTACTGGTGCCTATCAGTGGGCTTCTTATAGAGATTAGTAGACAATTTGTTGTTAGTGATAGAGATAGAGACATCCAAAAAAGAAACAGTTGTGATAGAATAATTGTGAGAAAACTTGATAGAAGGGTGGATGGAGTTAGAGTGGGTTATAAAAGATAGGAGAGAGTCTTCATTATGTGGCCAGATCAGGAAAACATCGTCAATATACCATAGCCAGACTAATGGCTTCAAGGGAGACGTGGAAAGCAGTTTGGTTTCCACCTCCCCCAAAAGTTTGGACCAACCAGCAATGTCAAGAAAAGCTGAATTTATACGAAAACTGTTTTACACCTACAACTCTAAGTAAATATGAAACAATATTCAGGGAAGAAACAAATTTATTTCTGCGTTGTTGGTTTCTTATTACCTAAAATCAAAATAAGACTGGACAAAAGTTTGGACCACATTTGTATAATATAAAGGAAAAAAGTATTACATCATTAACTAATGAATTATTTTGATATTTGAGATCATTTTGACTCTACAATATTTGACAAATGACCTGAAATAGAATTAAATAAGCTTTTAATAACATTTGGCTTAACAGCTTTCTGAATGGCTGCTATTTGTTGTTCTCGAGATTTGTACTGAGTGTTTTGGTAAATTTTTTGTTCCGTGAGATGCCACACATTCTTAATAATATTGAGATCTCGATTTTGAGCAGTCCAAGCAAAAGTGGAAATGTTGTTGCTCTCAAAATAGGCTTTCACAACTCGTGCAGTATAGATTGCAGGACTGTCCTGCTGCTAAATCCATGGTTTTTGCTTAAACTAGACTTTGCACAAAGGAATGAACACATTGTGAAGATCATCTTTATATTGAGCTGTTGTGCAATGTCCATCTATACTGTGAATCTTCAACATTCTGTTGCTTCCAATGGCACCCAGAATCATCACTCCACTACCACCCATTTGCCGCTTAATTCGCAGTGGAACAAGTGTTTCTTTATCACGATGCTCTTCATAAGAAGCTATATTATCAGGACCATCCAAACTGATTCGTTTTTCATCAGAAAACACAACCAATTGGAAGTCTGTGTTTTCACGCAGATGTGTCTTAGCAAACTCCAGTCTCTCCTGCATGTGTTTCTGTGTTAGTGGCAACTTTTTGGGTATAATTTCATTGGCAAAGTTCTCAGCACGTAGTTCGCTGCAAATTGTTCTTCTTGAGGCAGCAAGTTGCAGATTAAGTTTGACGTGTGGTGTTGACTACATGCCCAGATCTAATATCATATCTAACATGTCTCTTAATTTTTGATTTGTCTCTTCGCATCAGTGCACAAGGTCGTCCTATTTCTGTCCTATTTTCCAATTAACATTTTTAACAATTCTGATAAAGATTTGTAGCTCACACGGGAGATTTCAGCAACTTTTTTGAAGTTTGTAAATTGCTTGTTAAAATTTCTAATTCGCTCTCGTTGGCCTTCAGTTAACATTGTACAATGCATAATATGGTTTTAGTGCTCACCACACAACACGATGACTTGTAATATGCAAATTATTTGCATGTTTGTGATGTTGGTCCAAACTTTTGGCCAGTCTTATTTTGATTTAAGGTAATAAAAAAGCAACGACGCAGAAATAAATTTGTTTCTTCCCTGAATATTGTTTCATGTTTACTTAGAGTTGTAGGTGTAAAATATTTTTGGTATAAATTCATTTTTTCTTGATTTTGCTGGTTGGCCCAAATTTTTGGCCACTAGTGTATTATTATTATTATTTATAATGCTCTCCTTAATGTTTCCTTTTGCATTTGGTATCCCTGGCGTCACTTTTCATTCTCGCAGGAAAGCCAATCTGCGCAATGCGAGACCTTTCTTTCTACTGATCTTGGATGATATCATGTCCAATGCATTCTGCAGCAATACGGGCATGAACTCGTTTGGTCCAAGGGATTTGTATGGTTGGAATAAGTGAATTGCCCATAAAATTGATAATTTCCTTGGCAGCCTTCAGGTTTACCCAAGTTGTCTGACCACAGGACCGATGAAATTAAGGTGCGACTGGGCAGCAATTGTTGCTTCCAGGAAATCACTTGCAAGTAAGGTCTCTAGGACCTCCTTGATATTTTTGGTGTGTTCACCATTTGGAGAGTACCAATCAATATTGGTTGTCTCTCTTAAGAATTTTATTGAGTCTAGCTCTTTCACCAGTTTTTTTAACCTCAGCGAGTTACACTTAGCTGTTCTAACAGCTTTATTATACTTGTTAGTTTTTTCTACAATTGCAACTTGTTAGTTCTTTTAGCATGCTTGAAAAGTTTCCTGACTTAATGTGGCCACTTAAGATATAATGGTAGTATTGAAAATGTTAAAATGACTGAGGAGTTTCGAGCAAGAGATCATCAGATCGTCAGAGTTAACACAGAGTATTTAGAAAAAGAAAGAGAAAAGGCTCAGATAAGTGGAAGAATGAAAATATTAATTT
>JAHWFO010054636.1:519-11624 GCA_023313115.1 Rhysida immarginata
TTAAAATAAGCTAAAAAAGTTAATGAATATGACCCTTTCATCAGGTTGTGTGACCTCGTTGTGTTTATAAGCAATTATATGAGAGTTCAGACAGCATTAGTCCCTACACAACTGCACACCTATCCATTGAAACAATGTATCCATTAGTTGAAAATTAAAAAAACAAAACAATACATCTTGAAACAGCAGTCGTTTAATTTAGAAAAACTGTGAAAAGAGCTTGGAAAAAATTGGGTTACCCGAGAAACAATAGTGAATTAGTAATTAGGTAATCCGTTGAGGGGCCAGTACTCAACCCCTTAGCCGAAATCAATGGTATTTAAGCGAATCGACTGGTGTTCACTTGTAAGACAGAATAACCTAAGTGGATTTTGCTGAGAGCATCAGGACCCCCTCTAATCTTCCACCCTGGTGCTGTTGCTAAGCACCAGCACCAGGGGTATATCAGAGGATTATAAAATTAATTTTATTCCAGGCCCCACCCAAATAAAGGCCAACGCCCAAATAAAAGGCCAACGCCCAAATTAAAAGGCCAACGCCCAATTAAAAGGCCAACACCCAAATTAAAGACCCACACCCCCCCCAAAAAAAAACTAGGGGAGGTGAGGTGGTGGGTCACTGAGGCGCAATCTGCACGCAGGTTGGTTGAACGCCGGTGCAGGAAGGGGTAGGGGTGGTGGGGGGTCACGTGATGCGAATGCTGCACGCTGATTGGAGGAAAACGAGGTTTAATTGGCCACGCCCACCTCATTAATAAACACCCCGAGTAGGAAGTCAACTACTTGCAGATTGTGTGAAACTTTTTGGTAACATTATAATTGTCTTAAGGCTCACCTGCTTCAACAGGAAATTTATAGTATACGTAATTGGTGTGAGCAGAATGATCTTGCAATTAATGCAACCAAATATGACAAAAAAGACAAATTTTATCGAGTTCTCTTAGTCTGTTTGTGGAAATGTGCAAGTTGGCAAGCTCTGTGTTCGTGATCTTGGTCTAATCGTTGATAGCAGACTTTCCTATAATTCACATGTCGACTGTTCGTCTGAAGGCTTACAGAGCTCTTGGTACCATTGTGCGCAATGGAGCCGATTTTCGGTGCCCTATTACATATGTTCGACTCTATCAGAGTCTAGTTTTACCCATTTTGTCCTACTGTTCTGTTTTATAGAATGGGAAGTCAAATATGCAGTCTTATAAACTGGATAGGGTGTAAATGTTTTTCTTCGGTTACTGAAGCGGAAATTCCCGAATTTTGATGTACCTTCAGATCTGTGTGCACTCTCAGACATTAGAATGAAGATTGAATTAGCCGTGTGAACTCCGTACATTAAATAAATTGAACTGAATTATTATTATTATTATTGAATTTTTATCTTTGTAATTATTATTATATTTCTTAAAGAACCTTATTTTGGGCCTTTGGCCTTCCAGTTTATTTCGTGGGTTATTTCCTGTTGTTGTTACCAATTATTATTATTATTATTATTATTATTATTATTATTATTATTATTTTTATTTATACCAGATGGTTTGTTTGTGGGCAAAGTGAGGGATGCTTTTCTGCAGTGCACGCAGTGCTCGCAGTTACTAAAAGTCAACTTTGCCGAGAGTTTTTAATAATTAACAATTTCTTGAAAATCTTCAAAAATGATCAGTAACTGGAGATCATTATTGAATCTTACCCAAATTTGTCAATTCATCGCAGCTGTTATTGTTTCGAAAATAGAGTATGGGGCCGTATTTTGGTCTTCATCTACGACAGTGAATATTAAGAGGTTAACGGTAGCGTATAACCGTCTAATTAGGACCGCCTTTAAAATGAATAGGCTAGACTCTGTAATGATGAAGTGTTCGAACCATCAATTACCGATTCTTGGTTCTATTAGTAAAGCGTCATTGACCATCGAATTATCTATAGCTTTACGAGAAGAAACTCATCCAGCAGCGTTTGTCAAGACATGGTTCACTTCTCAAAAAAATATTCGAGTAACCCGTCTGTTCTTATTTGTTATACCCATCATAACGTCTGCATATAGTTTCAAACGATTCCCTTACAATGCGATAACTCTTTGGAATGACTTACCATTTGAAATACGTTCATCGGTATATTCGTGGTTTCAACTCAATGTACTGCCTCTTGCCGTCACCTAAACCGTCGCTTACGAAATTACTATATTGAGCAACAATAAAAAGTTTTATTTTGTCTCTGTTTTTAATTCGTTTGCTGTGATCATTTGTTTCTTTTTATAAGTGTTCCATTTTGTTTCAAGTCAAGGTCATTTTCCTCTTTTAATCTGTAGGACGTTGTTCCTTTATTTTTAGTCTTTCTCAAACTTTACTCTATCAGAGTGCTCGAAATTAATAATAATAATAATAATAATAATAATAATAATAATATCATTTCCTCTGGGATTGGCTTCCGGACTTGATCCAAGTTTGGCTTCCCCAAACAGTGATAATAATAATAATGGAGAGTTAGCAGACTATTGATAAAGAGTGGAAAGAAAGCAGAGGAAGCACTCCTTTAGCTCCGTGCTGTATTGAGCAAATGGTAAGCATGTCAATACAGTTAAACCCCGTTACAACGTACTTCAAGGGACCTGGAAATTTGTACGTTATTCTGAGGTGTACGTTATACTGAAACTGGGGGGGGGGGGCGGGTGAAAAAGGCATATATTAATAGAAAAACATAAGAATACATGAATGCATTTTATTTTATTCAATACAAATATACTATAGCATATACAATATGTAGTATTACATTAATTTTAAAAATAAAATCTGTAATGGCCGTCTACTTTCTTTCTATAACTTGCCTCCCCAAAAAGTCTTTCATATCTGACATTGTAAAGTTAAATGTTTCTGGTGCACCGCTATGCTGTGCAAAATAGTTTCGTAAGCTTTTTATAGCCTCCTTTGCTACCAAAGTTAAGACGGGCGTTACCTCTGGTTCTAAATGGCCATTTTCATCTTCGTCTTCCTGATCGCTATGAATTTCATTTTGCTTTTGTCCCATCATTGGATCCCGACTGAGTAGCATGCAACAATCGACAATCGAATATGCTAGACTGAATAGCATGCAGAGATTTCCGGGTTTCTATATGCTATACTGACCAATCAATGAAATGTGAACTCGACCACTAGACTACACAAAGAAATGAATGGCACAGTTTTGATTCAAAACATCGCGAGTGGGAATTGTAACAACATCAAGGAGAACTTCTAAAGTAAGATTACGTGATAACGAAATTATTTAGGCTAGCAGCGGCATACATGGAGAGATCTATCCATTATGAGCATTTAAAAATTTTTTATTCCGAATATTCATTATGAATTTTTATGGTAGAAATTCTAATCGTTTTTATGTGTTTATTTTTAAGATATTTAATCGTAAAAACAGTCCGAGCCACGCCCGGGGTTATCACCTTGCTTTTTTGGTAGCATAGCAGATCCAAACATGTCATAAAAGTACATTTTGACTATTATCTGTGGGAATGTGTATATTTTGGAAACTGAGATGCTGATAATACGATGGTTGAACGTTCGTGTCCAAGAATCTATCTACATATATAAAGAAGGATGTTTGTGCGTCTGTGGGTCTGTGTGTATGTTTTTTATACAAATCTACAGTTTTATTCCGATCTTGATAAAATTTCGCATACATGACCTTCAAAGCATGAGGAAGGTCACTGTCTACCTCAGATTTCGGAAAAATAATAAATATCGATAAAAAATCGATATTCATGGTTATGGCAAGGCATATTAATGAGAAATATCTCATGACCAACAATGCAAGGCAAAGTTTGTACAACAATAGGTATCAACAATGGTATCAACACGCAATTCACAAACGCTCTGCATGGACCAACAATCAATGTCTCATGACTAACAATGAAAGGAAAAGTTTGTGCAAGTGTAATTATCCCGGGCAACGCCGGGTACCTCTTCTAGTCTTCTATATATATAAAGAAGGATGTCTGTGGGTCTGTGGGTCTGTGTGTATGTTTTTTATACAAATCTACAGTTTTATTCCGATCTTGATAAAATTTCGCATACATGACCTTGAAAGCATGAGGAAGGTCACTGTCTACCTCAGATTTCGGAAAAATAATAAATATCGATAAAAAAAAATCGATATTCATGGTTATAGCAAGGCATATTAATGAGAAATATCTCATGACCAACAATGCAAGGCAAAGTTGGTACAACAATAGGTATCAACAATGGTATCAGCACGCAATTCACAAACACACTGCATGAACCAACAATATATATCTCATGACCAATAATGAAAGGAAAAGTTTGTGCAAGTGTAATTATCCCGGGCAACGCCGGGTACCTCTTCTAGTTATTAATAATGAACATAAAATGATGATGCAGTGAGAGAACATTAATAAGGCAGCGTCTATTGATAAGGCAAAGGAGTCACGATTGTTTCCCTTGCGCTCCCTATCAAACGTCCAGACGATTGGCAAAAATTTTTGTGATTGGAAAGGAAAGAGAAAGAACGAGTATTGGTCAGAAAAACTCTGCAACTAAAACAGAAAAAGCTATATGGGCATTTGTAACATCTGAACGCCTAGAGTTTCGAATAGATCAAGAGTTTGTAAGAGCTTCTACGTCAAGGGCAAGAAAAACTTGAGTCTAAAGTAACTGGTGCTGCTCTATAGTGGTGAGGCAAGTCAAAAAGAGTTTAGATCAAGTATTAGTGTATCACCTAGAACTTCTTTTTTCGTATTTTTCATGGAATGGATAGTCCCTTTGTTCTGTGTTGTATTAAGTGAGTTATTATTTAACCAATTGGGAGTTAAAATTTAATTTTTTGAGATTGTTATTAGTACTTAAAAGTGTAATTATCCCGGGCAACGCCGGTACCTCTGTTAGTCTATCTATCTTTCTTCTATGTTTGGTTGTTTGTTTTTTTATACAAATCTACAGTTTTATTCCGATCTTGATAAAATTTCGCGAACATGACCTTCAAAGCATGAGAAAGGTCACTCTCTACCTCAAATTTCGAAAAAATAATAATTATCGATAAAAAATCGATATTGATGGCATGTTAATGAGAAATATCTCATGACCAATAATGCAAGACAAAGTCTTTGCAACAATAAGTAACAACAATGGTATCAACACGTAATTCACAAACACTCTGCACGGATCAACAATATATATCTAATGACCAACAATGCAAGGCAAAGCTTGTGCAGTATAGATAAGTTTCAATTTGTATCAATGCAAAGAATTCCTGTAATTCAGGCTTTTCTTAGAAAAGAGAATTCTTAGTACCTAGCAATTTCTTGAAAATCTTTAAAAATGATCAGTAACTGGAGATAAGGGGGAGTTAGCAGACAACTGAGAAAGAGTGTAAATACGACAGAGGTAGCACTCTTTTAGCTCCGTGCCGTATTGAGAATATGGTAAGCAAGTAAGTAGAAGAATCGACGATCGCTAGACTAGGCAAAGTTATGAATAGCAAAGTTTTGCTTCAGAAAATCGAGAGAAGAAAGGGAATTACAACAATATCACGGTTCACCTAAAGTAAGATTACGTGAGTAAGAAATTATTTAGGCTAGCAGCGACATACATGGAGAGGTTTATCCATTGTGAGCATTTAAAAATTTTTATTCCGAATATTCATTATGAATTTTTACTGTAGTAATTCTAAGCGTTTTTATGTGTTTGTTTTTAGGATATTTAATCATAAAAATAGCCCGAACCACGCCCAGGGTTATCACCTAGCTTATTTGGTAGCATAGCAGATGCAAACATTTCCTAAAAATACATTTTGACTATATTCTGTGGGAATGTGTAGGTTTAGAAAAATAAGATGCTGATAATGCGATGATTGAACGTTCTTTTCCAAGAATTATTGATAATGAGCATAAAGTGATGATGCAGTGACAGAATAATTATAAGGCAGCATCTATTGTTAATGCAAAGGAGTCACTTTCTCTCCCTTGAGTCTCCCTATCAAACGTCCAGATGACTGGCAAAAATTTGTGTGTCTGGAAAGGAAAGAGAAAGAACGAGTATTGGTCAGAGAAACACTGCAACTAAAACAGAAAAAGCTATACAGGCACTTGAAACATCTGAACAACGGGAGTTTCAAATAGAGCAAGACGTTATAAGAGCTGCTACATCAAGGGCAAGAAAAACTTGAATCTATAGTATCTGGTGATGCTCCACAGTGGTGAGTCAAGTCAAGAAGGGTTTAGATAAAGTTCCGGTATATCACCGGAGACTTCCTGTATTTCGTATTTTTCGTAGAATGGATAGTCCCTTTGCTCTGTGTTGTATTGATTGATTTTTATTTAACCAATTGGGAGTTATAATTTAGTTTTTTGAGATTGTTCTCTAAATCTAGAATTGATTGTAATTTTCCCGGGCAACGTCGTGTAAGTCTGCTAGTCCAGAATAAATATGATAAAGTTTATTAAACATCTAATTATATTGAAAGAAGTAATGTTAATCATATTAAGTTTTATTTTTTTTTACATTATGAGGGCGTTTTGGAAAGTAATCCCTCCATGTCTGTAACTTTTTTATTTGGTAACTAATTTTTAAAATTTCTTTTATACCTGATGAAGACAAATTTCTTTTATTTGTCTTCTTTGTAATGTACTAATCATTTTTCGACATAGTCCCCTCCCCTTTACACGCATTGCGTCAACGTGTGACTAATCGGTTGAAGCCGTCGGAGAGGAATTCCGGGATTGGCTCAGAGATTGAATGGCAGATTTCACCTCGTCGTCAGAACGCAACTCATGTCCCTTAATGTGCTCTTTCTTCATTGGGAATCGGTGAAAGTCGCAAGGTGCAATCTTGCATCTTTGAACTGCAGTTATCGCATGTATTTAATTGTAGTAGATGAAAGTAACGCAGTGGAATAAAGGGCATGTAATAGTGCACGGACTTAACAAGAAAAAGAAAATGTTTATTTTTAACAAGAAAGAAATAAATCAATAACAAATCCGACATTGAATGAATATTGCTAATAGTAGACGCTTAACTACTAAAATAATGGCAAAGAATACTGAAAGACAGTAGCTGCTCTAAGCGACTATAAAGCTTAGTTAAATTGTATGAATTTAATAACAACCATATCAAGCATATAACCTTATCACGGTATTACTTAAATGATAGATATATATATGTATATAGTAAAAATCCAACAGTCTTGTAAAGCACATATATACATATACTAGCTGATAAGCCTGGCGTTGCTCGGGCTGTTTGTTCGACGAAATTTTCCATTCTAGACGCTGAAATTTAAGCTATGATCTCTTAAATCATTATATAGTAATTTTACTTCTATAAAGGAAATTTATTAATAAAATAATACAGGATGTGCATCAAAGGTCTGACGCGTTTTATCTGTGTATTACCAAAGAACAAATAAAAATAAACAGAAATGGATTTCAGTATATGAAATTGTAACTGAAAAAGTTTCATTAAACTAAGTTAGTAGACCCCAACGTGTGCTCCTTGGGTCACACGGAGGATATCAGCCGATAATCAATTTCTTGCCATGTTCTTTTGAGCATCTCGACATCCACCTTGTTAATAGCAACCGTGATTCACAGTCAGTTCCCGCACTCTAGCGGTGAAATTGTGAAACACAATAAAACTTTTTCAGTTACAGTTTCATATATTGAAATCCGTTTCTGTTTATCTTTATTAGTTATTTGGAGATGCATAGATAAAATGTGTCAGATCTTTTATGGACGCCCTTTATTAATATGTTAAATTAAAGTTATAACAGTATGTAACTAAATAGAAGTTCGCTGTCTAGCATCGCTATCTAGTGACATTCTTTGAAGTCTATTCAACTTTACGAAAAATAAGAATAACGTAATACATTGATAAAAAAAACACTGTATAAAAGTACCCTAAATAGGGCACAGTAACTTTAACTACATACATGGTAAGTTTCGTGGAGATTCGTTGAGTATTTTCTGAGTTGTAAAAGGACAAACACTCTAACAGACTCTGATTTATAATACATATATAGATAAATAAATCCACATCAACTAAACATCCAAGATATTCTCTTAATATCTAAAAGACATAGCAATCAAAACCATTCTATAGTTGCACTAAATATACACAAACTTGCTTTCATACATTAAATTAACCATATTCAATTGTACACAAAATTAAATGTAATTAACCAAAGTTTCTATTTTTACAAATGATGTCGTTGGATAGCAATAGCTGTAATACTGAATCTTAGCAAATCACAATTTTATGAAACATTGCAAATTTCGAAGAGTTCCACGTTTACCAATACAACTCATTACTTTCTTAAATACAAAGCTGAGTCTAGTTTAAAAGATAAGTCCAAGTCCGGTTATTAAATTACAGTTCAGTAGAAAGTCACATAAAAGTAATCATCACTATTTAGTTATACTAAGAGAAATGTCACACAATTTGTTTAAGTACTAGTAGGTAAGCAAATAGAAGTCTTATAGGTTTTCTGAGTCACGACTATCACAAATCACACTTGAGAACTAAAAATTTAGAACAAATAAATGAATAACATATTCACTAAATGCACATGTATACGGATATCTAAGATTACTAACATGAGTAGATAACATTAGATAACACTCGTGCAAAGCAAAGAGTGACACACATAACAAGCCTTTTACTTAATGCAATCAACTTTAATATGCATTAAGAAAGACGGAGCACTGCGTAATACTTGAAACCACAAAAACAGTTTAGGCTCATATTATGGTGAAGCCTAGCCCATGTCGTAAATAAGCTAGCATACTAAATGGCCAAAAGCCCTTCATTATCGTGTTGAAATTAAGTTTCCGACGTGACAGCTCCGTGACAGCGGCCTTAATCAAATCGGCATTACTGCCCACATATAAATATGCACTTACTAGAAATAAGCTGCAATCCACCACTCCTCGCTGTAAATCATTCGGAGGCTTTAGAGAAGAAAACTGCGACGGTGTGAAGCCCGGCTGAAATTCTTGCTCCTCCAACAGCCTAAACGCCGCCTTCCTGGCTTCGCTGCACAGCGTGGATATTCCCAACTGCGCAATACGGTGCTCTGCAATGGGGCGTGCATATGCTTTTTGTTCTCATTGATGGCGCTAGCATAGCCCACTAGATAAAGGCCTGAGTGCTGTTTACAAAATGGCGGCGCTCGCAGGCGGATTGTCTGTGTGAAATAAGCTGAAATAAAAGAATTATTTCATAAATTTGCTTTAATTTTCTTACAAAATGTAACCCAAATAATTAATCTATTACAGGAAGTAATTTTTGCAGATTTCTAAAACCATTATATATGGTTTCGAAATTTTTTTTAGAAAAGATGCTTTTTCTCTTCCTCTATAGATGGCTCTACCTTGAAAAAAACGAAACTATATTTATTTGCACGTATGTTACCATTGTTTTGATTGAAACATAAAGCCATTTAAATAACAAGTTCAAAAACTTAGATTTCGTTAGAAGATTAAAGCAAATTTGAGAAATAATTCTTCTATTCCATCTTATTTCATACTGGCAGTTCGCCTGCGAGCGCTGCCATTTATAAAACACCACTCAGGCCTTTATCTAGTGGGCTGTGGCGCTAGCGTCAGCTTGATGTATCGAGTTTCCCGCGGTTTATCAATGGCGTTTGTTTAATGGAGCTCTTGACGATATTCTTAGCTCCTTTTTTTGTGTTTGACGACAACATGGATGAAGACAGTCTAACAAACGAAACGGTTGCTGAACTAAGAGGATACGGGATTAACTCAAAAAAGAATAAGAAGGTTTTAAAATTCCATATCTTTACTCGGGATATTGAGAGGAAAAATGGAATGGATTATAAAAATCAGAACAGGAAAGCCTGTGAGTCCGATTGCCCGGGTGGCAGCTGACGTTTTTCCGACTCCAATTATGATGTAACAAGCATGGGTAAGTTATTTAGTGGCTAGATATACAGGGTGTTTCAAAATTATGTACAATAAATTTAGTGACATATTCTTCAGGTCAAAAGAAGACGAAAATGTTCTATAGCACTTTGTCTGGAAACGATTTGTTTGCGAGTAATCCAATATCATACAGTAGGGAAGCACGGTAGTTAGCGGACGATATTTGAGCAGTTCCAGCGTTTCGACCCAACACTAGGTTGAGTGGTTTGTTCCATTTAAACTTACTTTAGGGTTGTTCCATTAGTTGCGTACGGTTGTTTCCATTACTGTAGTTTCACTACTGTACATCCACTAGGAATATCAATTTCAGAACGTTTGCGTGCTTTGACATACGCATTACAATTTACGTAAAAAAAAGTCATGTACACGTATTCCAGTGCAGAATACACTGACATGCACCTAATGTATGGTCTTGCGGACGGAAATGTTGTGGAAGCAAGAAGACTCTACCAAGAACGCTTTCCGAATAGACGTTTGCCAAATAACCGAACATTTGTATCTGTCGACAGACATTTGAGGGAGCGTGGTTCCTTTGGCCGTCAAACAGGACAAGGGCGGCCTGTAGCACATTCTCCGGATGAGGAGGATGTGATAATTGACATCATACATGATGAACCACAGACAAGCACCCGTCGTATTTCTTCCATGGTACACATTCCGCACTCATCTGTTTGGCGCATTCTTCACCGTCAGCTTTTGCATCCATACCACCTGCAACTGATTCAGGCATTGAACCCAACGGACTATCCACACCGACAACGATTTTGCCAATGGATACAACGTCGTCATGCTGCAGACTCTAGTTGTCTCAGCCAGATACTTTTCACGGACGAAGCAACCTTCACCCGGACAGGAATCGTAAATTCTCACAACCAGCACCATTGGGCAGATGCTAACCCGCATGTTACCAGAGCTCGAGCGCATCAAGAGCATTTCTCCGTGAACATTTGGTGTGGAATTGTCGGAAATAAGTTAATTGGCCCTTATGTGTTGCCGCCACGATGGACTGGGCGAACGTATCTTTTGTTTCTGCAGAATGCATTGCCAGAATTACTGGAAGATGTTCCTCTTTTGATAAGATCTAACATGTGGTTCATGCATGATGGCGCTCCAGCACATTTCAGCCATGTTGCGCGAGCACACCTTAATGCTGCATACACGAATCGGTG
>JAHWFO010054643.1:0-12009 GCA_023313115.1 Rhysida immarginata
ATTTATTACCCAATCCAAAAGACCCGATTCCACCACTACAGAAATCAGGAATATATGAAGCTAGATGTTCCCAATGCCCCATGAGATATAAAGGACAAACTTGCCGAAATATTGAAACAAGATTTGAAGAACACATGAGACACACAAGATATGGTAGAGGGAATCAGTCATCCATAGCCAAACACTCGCTAGATACCGGGCATGAATTTTTATTAAGCAATGTAAAACTTATTGAGTCAATAAACAAGAAACACCTTCTGGACGCCTTCGAAAGCTTAGCCATTCAAAAAAAAGATGAAAAATTATTACTCAACTTAGATAGGGGTCCTATTAGCGAATCACCATTGATCAAATGGGCGACGCACTTACCCAATCTATAAAATTCAGTTGGATCTTTTTGTCTTGATTGGCTTCTGTCCGTTATAAATACTCAGCATGTTCTATTCCAAGTCAGTTCTCTCAAGTTCTCTCGAGGTGCTCCTTGGCTGCTGAATGATGAAAGCAAAGCTTTCGAAAAGCGCTTACCGACTCAGGTTGTATTTTTTCATTTTATTTTCGGTCTTTTTCTTTTTGTTCATTTCCTGTTTCGTTGTGGAAAAAGAGTTTCATTTTATTCTCAAGTTTATTATTTACATTATATTGTGTAAAATCAATAGTGATTTAGAAAAAAAAATTGTTTTAGCGCGAAAACAAACTGTCATTACAGATTTTTTTAGGAGAGATGAATAAAAATTATTTCTAACTTAAAGTATTTTATTTCCGTGCTTATTTCATAACATTTTTAGTATTCGAAATACGAATAATACGAAAAAATTTCTTGGTCCCTACGATTTCGTATTAAGGAGAATTGACTGTAATAGCCTTTGAAGCATTTTATCTATCATTCTATCCCACCAGTACCACGGTAACGCTCTCATCCGACTGTGGATGAAACTATCTTCTAAGGTGGGAACACACGAAGAGAAATAAAAGATCACCGAGATTAAATAAAAGTTCAAAAATCAAATAGAAAATGAGTGTTAAACGAGAGTAAGTTTTGATAATATGCATGGTGCTGGGAGTACTTTTATCCAATTGGGCATGGCCACTTTCCTATAGGTAGATCTGACTTTTATGGCTCTAGCATCTTTTATTCTAAAATTCTTCGACCGTTTCAGGAATTTTATCTACACTCTGTACACAAGTATTTAATGCGCTTGTAAAATCTTTGAATATAAACGTTAGAGCCTAATCGATGTATCATTGAAATGAAAACGAAAATGATTTATATATATTATCGAAAGTGTATACAAGGAATTTAAAAAATACTCTCCAAATGTGTTAAGGCATTTTCGACATCGCCTTCCCTGTGCTGTTTGCGATTGCTTTTGATTTTTTCAGGGGTGGTGACCCATAATGCTTCCATTGAGGACTTTGACGTCTGCTTTCAGGCTGGAAACGAAAGCACCAAGTTTCATCCCCTGTAACGATTCTGTCGATCTCTTCTTCCTGTTCATAAATAATGAGTCAAATGTTGCAGGGACATGGCCATTTGAACTGCAAGTTGTTCTGATGTCAAACGATGTGGGATCCATTGTGGACAAATTTTTCTGTAGTGCAGATGGTTCCTGATAATGGAGTGAACAGTTCCACGACTAAGGCCAGTTTTAGCAACCACGACATCGATTGTCACTCTTCGGTTTTCCTTTAAGATAGCGTCAATTTTGGCTTTGGAATCGTCCGTGATGGCGTGGTTTGCTTGTCCAGGTCGTTGATCATCTAGCAATGTTGACTGTCCCTCCTAAAACCTCTTGCTCCATGCCCAAACACGAGTGAAGGTTATGCAGTCATTTCCATAGACGTTTTCTATAAGATAATGAATTTCAGAAACTGAAACTCCTTCACACGTCAAAAAACGAATTACTGCTCTCTTCCTGTTTCTTTGACTACATTTTGTTGTTTGGACGAAGCGATCACTCGCAGAGCTTCGAAACGCGAGCTATCTTTCTTTGTCACGTGGGGTTTTGCAGTTGTTGAAAACAAAACTTACGATCCTACACAGTCTTTTTTTTTTTTTTCCCCACACAAATTTTCGTTTTCATTTGTACGACCCTTATAGTTTTGGTTCGGAATTTTATTATCACTCCATGACTCTATGCGAAAACGGACATTAAGCAATGTGGACAAAATGATAAGGTTGTTTAAACTCTTGATAAGACTATAATATAGAATGTTACTCAAATTAAAAAACTGTTAGTGCAGTTATGTAGCAGCTGGCACATGCTGAATTTCATGGTATTGTTAAAATTGATGTTGAATGCCAATTAGCAAATTGTGTGATTTATCTTGGAAAATAAGAGAGAGAGGAGTAAAAAATGTCAATGAAAAAAGCGCCTAGAATAGCTTTATCTGGCTGATGTTTGAAACAATTTGATTGAGACATACTACTTCAGTTTGCATAAAAAATGAAGTTCTTTCAAGGCCTTCAATAAGTATGCAATACGGAATTAAAAAACATTAAATATTTTCTGAGAGTGCGTCTTACCTTTTTGGTCGAGACTGGTTGTAAAATTAATATATGCAAGTTTTTGACGCATACAAAGAATTTCTATTTGGAATCTCAATTGCTGCAACTGTTCTTGTGTAGCATGCATACAGTCTGGACCTTTCCGACAGAGGAGAAATAGTTTAGGCACCAGCTTGTTTGTATGAGATCCATTGGCAGGATGACGTTTAGAACTAATAGGTTTGCTCACAGCTGGAAATCTGTTGTTGTACATGTGTTGCTATTGCTTAAGTAGCGTTATTATGTCAGCTGTATGGCACGGTCTGTTTTGTTCGAACAACTCTTATATTTGCAGGACGAAGAATATGGAAATTTGGAAGCCAAAAAATTTCAGTCCAGGTATAATCAATGTTTGTTCGTTGTAGTTGTTTGTACGTGGTAAACATTTGTTTCGTGAAATCACCAGCACTGTGGCACTCCGCAAGAGAATCAAATCACAGTGCGTGAAATTTGTATGCATATGTATCTAACTTGGTTATTCTCCACAAATGTGTGGAAGGAGAGTGTCTTTCTGAATAGATGCATCACGAGAGTTTTTGTGCTTATTGTTTTTGAAACTGATTCTTGTGTTGACATTGCAAATTTGAAGTTAATCAAATGTTGCTGATATTAGGCTTAACCACAAAGATTGTTGAATTGAATTTGCCTACCTAGTAAGCCTACCCATTCTCTTGTTATATAATCCACTGCCTTATATTCAATCTGCTGAAACAACATCCAAAAGAGAATTACTATGCATGTTTATTTCCCTCAGACCAGACATAAGCACTCGATGTACGTACTGGCTTCACTCTGATTGCTTATACAGCTTACTTACTTTGATACTGGCTTATGGACAAATGAATTTTTTTTCAACATTTTGACAACCCAAAGCAACGTGACAGTTCACCATTGCTTGTAGTTAACCACTTTTTGACTGCACTTGTAATCGAACATTGGCTTTGTTCCGATGCTGGCCAAAGAGCCAGAGTGATCACTCCAGTTGTCTATGAAGCTCACAGGTTATTTGAGCGGAATACATCCAGTTTGTTTACTTCTGGTGCAATGTCGGTTTCCCAATATTTGACCTTTTGAATATCGACAGCTATGTTGTCTATCAAATTAGTAGAAGTGATTTGTTTATTGAAGATATGGGTCGACAATGCCTTTGAACGTGGGACGATTGTTGGTGGTCAGAGCCATGGAGCGAGTTTCAGCAAAACAGCTGCATTTGTTAAATGTTCAAGTTGTTGTTAAAGTGGTTAAAGAATCTTTGCCGTACACTGCATCGTATGGGATGTGTGGAACTGTTTGAAACACCTTTGCTGTCTGCAGTTAACAAGATTAAACGTCTCCAATTCGCACAGGAATACAAGGATTGGACATTTGAGCACTGGAAAAAAGTCATGTGGTCTGACGAATGAAGTTTCAGTTGCATGACGCAGACAGATGGCAGATTGAGAATTTGGCAGAAACGGCATGAAAGCACGGAGCCCACATGCATGAGTAAAATCGTTGAAGCTGGTGGGGGCAGTGTTATGGTTTGGGGCATGTTTTCCTGCCATGATTTGGGCCTTTAACTTGTGCGGAACAAACATATCTTAAGTATCGTTGCTGATCAAGTTCATCCTATTGTGTTGATGGTGTGTATCCCAATGAAGATAGCTTCTTCCAACGAACAATGTGCCATGCCACGGTGCTTGTATTGTGCAGGAGTGGTTTCAAGAATGAGGGAGACCGTACCTTGCCTACTTGGCCTCCACAATCTTTAAGGCAACTTGACCCAAGTAACCAGATTGAGTGCATGGCCTTGGCAACTTGGATGCTAGGTTTGTGAAGACTGCCATGTACGTGCTGATCACGGAAACAAATTGTCCATTGTGTATTTTTTTTGTTGGTTTTTGCTTTTTATGGAATGTTTATGTGCGTGTGTGTGTGTTTCTCTCTCTGGATGCTGGTGTGTTTTCTGAAGAAAGAACAAAATGTGTGCCGTATTACGACGAGAGCCACATTTTTTATTTCTTCTCTTTGACTCTCTAAAACCCAACCCAGACCTCCTAGTGGTGAGAGTTGGTAATTGCATCAGGCAAGTGTTGACGACTCTGTTTTGCTGGGGGGGCAGAAGTATTAAAAAATAGTTGTGCTTTTTAATAACGACACTGAATAGTGCCCACACACAAGTAAATGCTGTGTTGAAAATGCATTATGCTACAGATGCTTTATCTGTTGGTACATTTTAAAAAGGGGGTCAAACTTGGCCTGAAGCAAGCTAATACTGGGCAATGGTAGAAACGGAGCTGCATCCAACATTGAGCAAGGCTCACTGGATTCTGCAAGAACGAGGAGCATGTGGATCCCTGGAATGTTTCTGGATGAAGACAAGGTAGGAGATTTTCTTTTGCTTTTCTTTATTGTTTTGTTGAAGCAAAATGTTTATTTATTGTGTACGAGGGTGAATCAAAAAGTAAATTACACTCTGAAACAGTAAAAACGGATGTAAGTTAAGATCCCGTACGCACATTCTAAGGAAACATGCATCATTTATTTAGCTTTTCTACATAATCATCCAACAATCTTAAAGTCGTGTCTGAACGTGAAATTAACTTTTCCATGCTGCTCTGGTAAAAATCCGCTCAGCATTTCTCGACCTTGTCAGCACTGCGTCTGACGATTTCTTTAATTCTGATTTTGTCGATTGTCCAGAATCATCTCGTTAACACGGGCAATGTGCCTCTGGAGTGTTGGACGTGGATGGTCTTCCTGCGTGGTATTCGTCTATCAAACCTGAGCGCCCATTTTCGAACTGCTGGCACCAGTTCACAATTGGAGAAACCACATTATCCCCATAGACGCTGCAAATTTCCTTATGGGTTTCAGTGTAATTTAAGCCTTTCACCCCCAAAAATGGATTGTTCTGCGAATCTCCAACCTGGAGTGTACAACCAACCACTTGCTGCAGTATGACAACAATACTCGTGCTTACGCAGTAAATGCGTGAACACGTGGGATCATGCCACGTTGCAATTCTAGACATACAGGCAACATTCTTAAAAATGATGTTAGCGCTCTTTGACCACAGATGATGCCGATGACGATGTTATCAGTCTCTACTGTCCCTTTTCTAGGAGGAAAAAAAATTGATTAGATGTTTAAATATTTTTTGAAGTTTTTTTTTTATTAAAACAAATAGATTAATTGTTAAAAACTGATTTGTTTGTTGACAAACAGTGAGCATATTATGACCACCCTGTCAGTATCTCGTTGGGCCACATTTTGCCTTTAATACTGCGGTGATTCTTCATGGCATTGATTCCACGAGATGTTGAAAGGTGGTGGGAGGAATCTGACACCATGCCTGATGGATAGCACTGTCTAGTTGTGCTAGATTGGACGGTGGTGGATCCAGCCGTCTGATGGTTCTTTCGACTTCGTCCCACAAATGCTCGATTGAAAGTGAGATCTTGGGATTTGTTGGGGGGCACCAAAGTAGAAGTAAGGTAAAAGTCCCTCTCACGTTCCTGGAACCACTCCTGCACAATACGAGCTCTGTGGCATGGCGCATTGTCTTGCTGGAAGTAGTCATCTCCATTGGGATATGCTATCAACATGACAGGGTGGACTTGATCGGCGACTTTACGGAGGTACTCGTATACTGTGCCATCCAGACGTTGTTCAACACGTATTAACGGACCCAACGCATGCCAGGAAAACATTCCCCTGACCATAACACTGCCTGCACCTGGCCTGAAAGGTTGTACTCGTGCATGCGGGGTCCATGCTTTCGTGCTGTTTCCGCTAGAATCTCACGATGTAACTGGAATCGTGACTCGTCAGACCACACGATTTGTTTCCACTGCTCGATAGTCCAGTTCTTGTGCTCCTGAGCGAATTGGAGTCGTTTCCACTTGTTGGCTGCAGCAGCAAAGGTGTGTGTTGCAAATTATTCCATTAGGCCCATAACCTGTGGAATACAGAGTGAACATAACCATTGTCGGCTATGCATGATGCAGTGGAATATTAAACTAATGAACCATCAGATAATGAAGAGACTTCTATAAAAAAAATAATTACAGTTTATTTTATTTAAGTAATTATTAAGCAGAACAATAAATTACAGGG
The DNA here is from genome assembly GCA_023313115.1 of Rhysida immarginata. Lineage (NCBI taxonomy): Eukaryota > Metazoa > Arthropoda > Chilopoda > Scolopendromorpha > Scolopendridae > Rhysida > Rhysida immarginata. Next base: position 6,644 of record JAHWFO010054643.1, read on the forward strand.
AGCAATCTTTGCTACCTCTGTTGTTAACAAGAGCTGAAGGAGAAGTGGTAATGCTTACAATATATTAATTACGTGATTGCATTTTCACGTGAACACGTACTCATTGTTACAATTGAGTTCTATAAAATTATTTCTATAATCTGACAATGCTGTAATAAATTATTCCTTTACATTTCAAAATCATTCAAAATTAAAAATTATAATTGAAAGTGAATTAAATATCAATATACAGCAACTAGAATCATAAAGAATGTTTTTTGCACGAAAATGTTACATGTTGATAACAAAATGACTAACGGTGTGCAGACAGGGATTCAGCTTCCGTATCCCAAGTGATGCAGTGTGCGGCGGACAGTGCATTCAGAAACCTTTTTGGAGGACCCCTTATGCAGTGATTTGATGTACAGTTGCCCTTCTGCCTTTACCAGTCGTGACAGTCTCCGTTCTGTCCGTTCATTGTCCATCCCCAGCTAACTGTTTAGTCTTTAAATACTTTAATTTTGCAGTGATTTTAATTTTAATTATGATTTGCATTGAACGTTTAAGTCGTTTTATTGTTAATACGAGAGGGGTTAAAAAATTTATTGCAAGTAAGGCTTTATACAAAAATGAAATAATGAAAATCCTTCAAAGTACTCTCCCCCGACATCTATACAAAGTTGTAGCCTTTCAAGCCACTTAAAAAAGTTTTCTGTTGAGCTGAATTTACAGTTTGGAACCGACAGAATGGTTTTCCAGCAAGTTTTGTTTTAACTGAGGGAACAACCAGAAGTCGCATGGTGCTAGGTTGGGAGAGTAGGCAGAATGTAGAAGAAGTTGTATTTTTTCTTTGTCTTGTGCGCACTCTGTTGGATTGTTTGATTTTGTTAATTAACTGAGGCAACACAATGTTTTTTTTTTTGTGGTATTGTCTTGTAAATTGTAAGACCCTCTGGCATACAGTTCACAGAAGAGTCCAGAAAAAATGAAAGAAAAACCCTGAAGAAACACTAGGTGGATCTTAAATGTGGACTCTGAGCACTTCTGGTTGAGGATTGTCTTCACCTATCCAAACACAGGCCCGGATTCACAAAAACGTCGTTATTAACAACGTCTTACAGTAATGATGTCGGTAAATTTTGCAATTTTACGATTTGTCTTATTCACAATATGCGTTGTGTTAGCCTTCTTAAACATAACGACGAGAAAAGAAGAGTAGTCTGATTTCAAGAGTACGGAATGATGATCTTCGTCTGCTTGAAAACAGCCAATAAGAATCCCGACTACAGCGCCGGAATTCAGTTGTTGAGTAGTACGGAAAAAAAAAATAATAAAAGCACTCTTTCTTTCTAGAAATATCAAGTGCTAAAAAAAATGGAAGTTATTTTTATGAAAATATCAAATGTGCTGGTACAGAAGCATTTGATAGAGAGAATTTTATTTGAAACTCAATACCTTTAGGCCAGGAGGGGGGAGAGAACGATTGAACAAGTTTGCCGATTTGCTCTTCCATTTTATATATCGAGTGAGCCTCTCGATCGATTGAAAAATCACATCCCTAGAAATCCACAGTATCGAATATGTTCAAATTACTGATATTTCATCAATGCTGAGTCACAATCAAAAAATCAGAATAAGACATCTTTCTTCGTCGTGTGCAAGCCTTCCACCATTTTAAACATTCTGAAACGATTCTGTAATGACAGCTCTGAGCTGTTGTTATTTATCGACGCTAATTGACAACATTTTCCGTTTGTGACAGGTTTTGTTTGTGAATAGCAATGAACGTCATTAGACACTAACAACGAAATGTTGTCGATAAGTCGCTTTTGTGAATCTGGGCCCAGAGTTTGCTATTTTATTAGGGGTTGTGTAATAGTAAAACCAGCTCTCGTCCTCTGTGATGATGTCTCGAAGCTTCTTTGGTTGGAAGTATTTGGAGGAAAAACGGAGCAACTGTCTTGCTCTTTCAACAGTCAACTTTTTTTTTTTTTTGATTGTGGTTTTGCACATTTTTTTTTCAGATGAAAGGTGTTTGTGCAAACTTTTCTTAATACTGCCTACTGATACATCACTGGGGGGTTTTTCTGTGACTAATTTATGCATAGACTCCATCGTTACCTGGTTCACTGCTTCTCTTGGTCGACCCGAGTGTGAGGGTCACCTTGTAAGCTCAGCTAGAGTGTGAAACGAACAAGCACTATTCAGGGGTGAACTAGGGTGGGTTTAGACGAACCTCGTTTTTATTTCCTTGACCTTGATTAAGTTCATTTGTTTTTTATTCTTTGTTTCTTACTTACTTACTTTTCAACCCGCTTATCCGTTAGGGTCGCAGGGACAGCAGCTCTATCACCAGCGATCGCGATCTTCCGCCTTCAGGCGCATGTCCTCCCTGGTAATATCCAAGTGACTCGAACCCAGATTCTCCATGTAGTCTAGCCACCTGGTTCCCTTGGTCTCTTACCCACCGGCTTGGAAAATAACAACTGCCTAGGAAGACCAGTTTGCGGCATCCATATCACGTGGCCATACCAGCGCAACTGAGATTTCTCAATGCGGAGAAGTAGCGGCTCGACACCTTATTGTGCTGCTGTACACTCTGTCTAGTAGGGTAACACATGCCACACCTCTCAGAAATCTCATTTCGGCCGCTTGTACCCACGATCGCACTCTTTCGATCATTACCCAAGCTTCATGACCATAGGTGAGAATGGGGACAAAAAGATAGATTTGAAGACGGAGAGCTTGGCTTTGTTACCCAGCTCACGGATCGCCACAGTTCACGTCTGACACAGCTTGCTGCACCGATCCGAGCATCCAATTGTTTCTCCTGCCGTCCATCACTCGTGAATACTTGAATTTCTCCACCTGTCTCAATGAGGCTCCCCTGTCATGGAGAGCGCACTGAGCAGGCTGTCTTGAAAGGACCAGAACCTTGGTTTCAGCCACACTGATCTTCATCCCAGCTTCTTCACATTTGGCTGCAAACTGGTCTAGTGCATATTGAAGTTTCGTGCGAGAAGACCCAAGGAGGACAAGGTCGTCAGCAAAGAGCAACCTCTCCACCAGGCAAACACGCTCATCGCCTCGGCTGCCCCTGTCTATCCAGTCCATAAAGATAATGAACAAGAGGGGCGACAGTACGCACCCTTGGCGGAGTCCAACACCCACGGTGAACGGTCTTGACTTAATGCCATTTATATCCGGACAAACATCTCAGAGCTTTTTAACTTTTAAACTTTTATTTACCTTGTTACAAAAAAAAACAAAAACAACCCTGGTTTCATCCCTGCTACTGCCATAAACAGTGACCAAATGTTAACGAATCTCTTTTGCTTGATGCAAAGAGTTTTGAACCAGGTGAAGATGTAGAATCTTTGACTTTGATCAGAATACTCCATAGAAAAAATGCAGCGTGATTTACTATGAATTTGAACAGAACTGATTGTGTGAGAACGGATGCATGTCCATTTTTGAAACTTGTGTGACCTCCCTCCCCAATGGTGTGAACTCCCACTACACCTACCACAAATTCTTTTTGCGCGGGGTTGTGAAGTCAAAGGTTCGAGACCCAATGTTAGGGAACAAACCTGACACTGTGATAGATGTTTGCTATTTCACCTCCTTTATTCAACATACTATTGCCAAATCAATACACAGTACTATTTCGCATATTTAAACTTAATCGAACAAATTTTTCAGGGGGCCCCTTCATACATTAATACTAACAATAGAGATAATGATTAACAAGTTGCCTTCTCACATGTGGGCACCCATGGCGTGTGCGAACGACTCATGTTTGCAACAAAAGGGCAGCAATGTTACGCATGGAACAAAAAAAATTGAGTCCCCGAATATAGCGGCTCAAGAGCGCCACGCCCCACGAAATAGGCAGTAAACATACGTCCTCACACGCACTGCACCTCCTTTATGGGCAAGTAAGGGGGGAGGTGCACTAACCCCTCTTGGCTGGCGCAGCACCCTTCCTGCAAGCCTACTCAGGTGAGGGGATGATCTCCACGCTCGTGCTCCGGCGTATACAAGCTGCCGAGCAGAAACTAGAGAGGCATTTCCTCCACTCACCCAAATCCTTAAATCCCTCCGTGTTGCTGCCCTGTGCAACTGGTTCTCACTTTAGCCATGGTGCTTACAAGATCAGAAGCTCTTAGTATTAAATTTACAAGAGGCATTCTATCATACTAATACTCATGACATTTGTACGATGCGACCTTATAGTTTGAGTGTTCTCGTTTTCCTACGCGGCGCCCAGGTAATTTCAAATGTGAGTTCTGCACTAAAGCGGAGCCGACGCCGGGAGGTTCGGCGGCACGCTGAAGATAAAGCTACTCACTACGCTTCCTACGTATACCGGCGGGATAAACAAAATTGTCACTCACCACAAGTACGACGACATCAACAATTATGGGCGTTCGGCCCCTCCAGACATACTTGTAACGATCATCTGTGACTGGAGCGCTTCCCTTAGAAGGAGTAGGATTGCCATGGTTCAACTTAGAAGACATACGCTACGACGTTCCATTCACTATCTCCCATGACTCATAAACAAACAGCCAACGACGCAAAACATTTTCCAAAAGTCAAAAACAAAGTAGCAATTAATTCTTATAGTCTATAGAATTCTAATTATACAGGATAACATTAGATCAAATACCATACTTGTTAAGCGGTAAACTATTTTCCATAAAACTCACACGGAAGGCCTACGTCCGTACGCCATCATGTTTCGAAACCAAAAAAAAAACAAAACATTTTACTCAAAAAAGAAAGAACCTCTTTATTATTATTTTTAAAACAAAACAAAACAAAACGTATACAAAACTCTACGAAACAATACAATTACAACGACAATACGACAACAATTCAAAATTCACTCTCATACGCTTTTTCCACAATCCATCGCAACAACCGCTCATAACGACAACAAACACATTACATAACATACTCACTCCACAGAACGCTCAACAAAAGGCAACTTTCTAACATAAAACGCACCATTTAACATTTACTAACACAAAATAACATCCAAGCATACCATTGACACCTTCCGTACCCGTAAATCGCACTACCCCAGTATAAAGAAACCAGAAACGCACAATGACCCGTAAAACAAAACCTACACCCCCCCCCTTCCCGTCGAAAGCAATAACTAACTTCCATTGGAACGTTACACTTGCAACTATGAAGAAGTGTTAGAAAAGACGAGATGTAGGAAATTGATCAGCTTACCTTGTAGGTTCCTGCAAACATGTATATGGTGTGCCCAAATGAAAAAATGATTATAACGTAGCACTGTTGTATAATATAATTGAAATTGGTAGAAAGAAAGGAGAAGAAACCACATAAAAAATATTTAATCAGCAGCCAAG
>JAHWFO010054651.1:0-14240 GCA_023313115.1 Rhysida immarginata
CCCTTACCTACATTGTTCTATCGACCAGAGGCTGTTCACCTTGGAGATGCTGCGGATATGGGTACGGCCCGGTGCGAAAATCACTTACTCTCCCTCGGATTTTCAAGGGCCAACGGGAGCGCTCCGGACACCACAAGAATCACGGTGCTTTACGGGAACAACATCCCTTTCTCCGGGCGAGCCGATTCCAGGGAGTCCGTCCCTTAAAAAGAAAAGACAACTCTTCCCGGGGCTCCCGCCGACGTCTCCGAGTTCTTTTGCGTTACCGCATCGGACTTTAGAGGGGTCCGATCTCCGCATCCGGGTTCGGGAATATTAACCCGATCCCTTTCGGGCTCTCGGGGTCGTTAACAATTTTTTTGGGCCGACTGACCCATGTTCACATGGAACCCTTCTCCACTTCGGTCCTCAAGGTTCTCACTCGAGTATTTGCTACTACCACCAAGATCTGCACCGGCGGTGGCTCCAGGCGGGCCCACGCCCGACCCCTTCGACGCACACCGCCGCGACCCTCCTACTCGCTGGGGCTTTTGGCTTACCAGAAATCTTTTTGCCCCGGCGGCTGCGTATGGGCTCGACGCTGGATTGCCATCCATTTGCAGGGCTAGTTGCTTCGGCAGGTGAGTTGTTACACACTCCTTAGCGGATTCCGATTTCCGTGGCCACCGTCCTGCTGTCTATAGCAACCAACACCTTTCATGGGGTATGATGAGCGTCCGCATTGGGCGCCGTAACCCAGCGTTTGGTACATCCCACAGCGTCAGTTCTGCTTACCAAAAATGGCCCACTGGGCACTCGCATCCACTTGCCGGCTTCAGTCGAGCAAGCCGGCAATCTCACCCTTTGAAAGTTTGAGAATAGGTTGAAGTCATTTTGACCCCAAGGCCTCTAATCATTCGCTTTAACGGATGAGACTGCGTTCCTCAGCGAGCACCAGCTATCCTGAGGGAAACTTCGGAGGGTACCAGCTATTAGACGGTTCGATTAGTCTTTCGCCCTTATACTCGGGTCCGACGATCGATTTGCACGTCAGAATTGCTACGGACCTCCACCAGAGCTTCCCCTGGCTTCGTCCTGTCCGAGCATAGTTCACCATCTTTCGGGTCCCAACGTGTGCGCCCTTTCTTACGGGCAACCCAACCAGTCGCGGCGTCCTACTGAGGGGGAAATACACCCGCCCGCTGCCGGCTATCCATCGGACGTATGGCTCCCCTCAGGTCTCCATACATCGCGACGGCCGTCGACAAGCAGACTGGTTGATTCCCCCCGTTCGACCTTCGAGGGCCCACCCGTTTGCCTCCGAGCGGTTTCACGTACTCTTGAACTCTCTCTTCAAAGTTCTTTGCAACTTTCCCTCACGGTACTTGTTTGCTATCGGTCTCGTGGAAGTATTTAGCCTTCGGTGGAGTTTACCACCCACTTACACAAACATGTGTACGAAACTGGCAATGCAGCCATTTCGGTGATTTTTGGTGGAAAATTTGGCCAAAAGTGTGCAAAAAACTCGAAGTCCACACATGTGGGTGATTTTCTGTGAAATACAGGAAAATTAATACAGGGAGAGAGCCGTCCGGCAGGCACAACGAGAAGCCAAACGGGCCTTGCACCCGCCACGGGCAGTGGCCCCGGTCAGGGAGACTTAGGCTTCCGCGATCTGCCGGGAGAAGCTCCTCCCAAACGCCACATTGCCCGTCGTCCGCTACAGACGAGGGCTTTGGCGCTGGGCTCTTCCCCGTTCACTCGCTGTTACTAGGGCAGTCCTCGTTAGTTTCTTTTCCACCGCTTACTTATATGCTTAAATTCAGCGGGTCATCTCGTCTGATCTGAGGTCGATTTGGTTTCTAGTGACGGCATGGATGCAAGAAGCTGCCTCCTTTTCCCTCAAACCCCCAAAGCCCCACGCCCTTCAGAACGCACAACTAAGTGCGCGGACGGGAGTTGAGGAGGCAAAGAGATGACAAGAGGACCGCAGACTGACTTAGAGTCAGGCCGAAGCCGTCCTCTACTTTTCTGCGGCATCCAAACACTCTTTGTCCACGTGCCAGCCACCAATATTTATTTATTTCTTTATTCAATTCTAGCCGGAGGCGTCTCTCTCTCCGTGAGGAAAGACGTTCTCTAGCGAGACGCAGGGTCTTTCTGGCAAGCCTCTGTCAGGCCCTCGTTTACAATTTGGCTTTAAGCCATTTTTTAGTACATTTCTAACTAGAGGCGTTTTCCCTCCTCCGTGAGGACCGGGAGCGTCCTCCAGTGAGCGGCATGGGGCTTTCTGGCAAAGCATGTCAGACCCGCGAGTAAGATTTTATCGACCCTCAGACAAGCGTGGCCCCGGGACAAGCCTGGGGCCGCAATGTGCGTTCGAAACGTCGATGTTCAATGTGTTCACATTACTTCACGCAGTTGGCTGCGTTCTTCATCGACCCACGAGCCGAGTGATCCACCGCTCGGAGTTGTGTTAAAGAGATTTTAGTCTCGGTCGTTCAAGAGCAGTCCATTGCCGTAGACGCATCTCTACGAGTCTGACATGGACCTTCAATCGTTCAGTAACGGGTTCATAGTGCTGTTTCTATCGATAAAATTGGTAGAGACTTTACAACACAACAAAGGGAGAACAGAGTTTCCGACTAGTTTCGCCATTTATTCCCGGCTTTATCAAGGATACACACAAGAGGACATAAGCCTTTATATACAGAAAATATGGTACAGAATGTGAACATGATTGGATGAAGAAATAACAAATAGTAAATAAATAAATTGTACAGTGGTGACATTGACAGGAGAATGGTTGGATAAGGAACCAATAATAATGAAATTATAAGGAAACCTTGAGAGGAAAATTAATTGAAATATAAAGGAAAAAATGTCATAACACAAACAAAATTGAAAACGCGGACCTAGAAGAAGAAATCTTGCCCTCTACACACAACTTCTACCTTCTCCCGGATTCTCCAACGAAGAAAACTTGCCCTCTCCAACCCTAAACTTCCTCACCCATCCCCATCCAAGAAATGGGTGTCCCTGCAATTCATCAGCCCTCAATTTTACCGCCTTTCCGCCTTCCTCTCCTCACTCGGCCTCCAAGTTTCCTACCGCTCATCGACCCCATGCTTTCGCTCTCTTAATCCACCCATCCAAACACACACCGACAAATTCTCCCCTTCCGGAGTTTATAGATTAAACTGTGGATTTTGTGATAAATACTATATAGGCCTATCGACCCGCAATTTCAATAAACGACTTAAAGAACACATGGACTCCTACAAGAAACAAGATAATAATTCACACTACGCAATCCACCTTGCCCGCACGGGACATGCCCCCAAAGAGCAAAGTGAAATCATGACCATTGTCCATCTGTGCAACGACCCATTCAAGACTGCCACTCTCGAAGCCATTGAGATCTTTAAAGCTAAAATCTCCTCTCCAGATCACCTCCTCAATTGCCAAACCGTTTTTGATATTTATTCAATTTTAAATTCTTTATCCGATATCTTGTAATTTTTCAAATTTTTATATTTACTTTCCTTTCCATTTTTTATTAATACCTTAGTTTACGTTAACTCCGGATGAGTCTTCTTCTAGGTCCGCATTTTCAATTTTGTTTGTGTTATGACATTTTTTCCTTTATATTTCAATTAATTTTCCTCTCAAGGTTTCCTTATAATTTCATTGTTATTTGTTCCTTATCCAACCATTCTCCTTTCAATGTCGCAACTGTACAATTTATTTATTTACCATTTGTTATTTCTTCATCCAATCATGTTCACATTCTGTACCATATTTTCTGTATATAAAGGCTTATGTCCTCTTGTGTGTATCTTCTATATATATAAAGAAGGATGTTTGTGGGTCTGTGGATCTGTGTGTACGTTTTTTTATACAAATCTACAGTTTTATTCCGATCTTGATAAAACTTCGCATACATGACCTTTAAAACATGAGGAAGGTCACTGTCTACCTCAGATTTCGAAAAAATAATAATTATCGATAAAAAATCGATATTCATGGTTATGGCAAGGCATATTAATGAGAAATATCGCATGACCAACAATGAAAGACAAAGTTTTTGCAACAATGGTATCAACACGCAATTCACAAACACTCTGCATGGACCAACAATATATATCTCATGACTAACAATGAAAGGAAAAGTTTGTGCAAGTGTAATTATCCCGGGCAACGCCGGGTACCTCTTCTAGTCCTTGATAAAGCCTGGAATAAATGGCGAAACTAGTCGGAAACTCTGTTCTCCCTTTGTTGTGTTGTAAAGTCTCTACCAATTTTATGGACCTTCAAACGACCTAGAATTCTGGTCTGGGTTTAGCTGGATTCCAACCGCCCACGGGAATCCTCTCGGTTTTTAACCGAGGTTTGATAAAGGGTGCCGGGTGGCTCTGTCATCGTGCAGTTTGAAACCACCAAAGAAGGTAACGACTGCATCCCACGGACCTCCATTAGACGCTTTTCCGCAGCGTTCGTAGACACTGGGCGCTTGTCAAAAGTGGATGGGATAACAGCAGTCGCCCTTCCGTTTGTGGCAGTGGATTCTGCAGAACTGCAACCGAAGCTCTTTAAACCTCTCTCTCCCTTCATGCAATCGGGCGCAGTTACCCTCTCTAGCGAGCTGCTTTGATTACAGGACGAGTAGAGAAATAGTAGCCCCGTGACTGTCCCACCAAACGTGAAAATCTCGCGGGGAAGGCAGAAGTAGCTTTCAGAATCCACGTGCGAAAGCCCTTTACCCACCTTCTCCCACAGACAAGTAACGAGACTGTACCTCGTGCGACAGTCGCTAGCAGGGATACACTCACGCTATGGGAAAACTGGCAGTCGTCCCCGCACGCTTTCGCAGGAAGTTGCGCGTGCATGGCCAGAACGACGCGGTCATCGGGATAGGTACCCGTGCTTAAAGATAAAAAAAGAAATCTAGGGAGGAAAGCAGCTGGCTCGAGAGCCGTCACGCAAACCCATGCCAACCCAGAAACAACGGCCAACGCAGCTGTCGGCAGCCAAGCCTTACCAGTACCCTTTAGGGGTTCCGGTGGCTGCCACTTGGCATCGCCGTTCTTTCCGTTCCATCTCTCCGGTGCTAGAAAGCGTGTGGCAGGGCCCAACCATCGCCCCAAGAACAGACGCTCTGCCTTCTTGCACATCCGAGCTTTCTCCCACACAGCCATGCAAGCTGTTCGGTACAGACGAAAGCATCGAATCACAAGCAATCAGAGCCTCTGGAGGAACTGGCTGTTTCCTCGACCTGTCGCAGCCTACAGCCACGGTCTATTTGTCTCATGACTGCCGCCAGACTCCCAACAGAATGTTGGGATTCGTTGCCTGGTCTTCAGTGGGGGGAAAAACTGCTACGCAGTATGCAGTTTACTGTTAGCCCGCTTTACCGCGACTTTCAGAAGCGGTCGGTCTACGGGTTCGAGTACGGACGTGCGACTCGTTGCGAGTTTTAAAAGTAATCTTACGATAATGATCCTTTTGTTTTTTGGCTTTGAGCTTGGTTAACTTGCTAATTAGTAATTTGTTATACTAAATTAAACATTAATCTTTAAGTAAGAAGTTAAGTTGTGGATAATTGATAGTAGTATAATACTTAAAATTGAATAATGGCATCCTATGCTGAAACTGCCAATAATAACGTTCAGCTCTCGAATGAGGAAATAAGTGCCTCAATGGAGGACAACAGAATTATATTTAAAACGATGGAGGAGACTAAAGTAGTGGACAATCTCAATGAAATAGAAAATATATGCGGTGAGGGAGCTGTAAGAGCAATTGGAAGGTTAGACGGCATTAACACGCATGTATATTTAAGAGAGAGGAGTTATATGGAAAAACTATTAATGATGGGCATTAAGATTAAAGGCCAGACAATTATGGCTGAAAAGTATTCATTGGATACGATAAAATTAATTATTTCAGGGATATTGCCCTCGATTCCTCCTCAAATGATTATAAACGAATTAAAGAAATATGGAGCGATAAAATCAAGACTGTTCCCAATTTATGTCAGAGGAAAAAAAAATGTCTTAACCTTTTCATTGTTTATTTATATAGTCCCAAAAGAGGAAAATAATCTTCCTGATTTCATCAAATTGGAAGTGCTGAAACAAGTGGTGTTCATAAAAGTAACTAGACAGGAAAAGAAATGTTATATGTGCGGTAGCTCAGATCACCTAATAAAGGAGTGTCCGCAGCAACCACAAGATGATATCGTGATTAGCACTGATAATGATAAGAGGGTGGAAGGATTAGATATCCCGCAAGGAGAAGAAAGGAACATGTCAAAGAAAAGGAAACTAAATCTTAGCGAAGATAACATAGAAAAGGAAAGTGATGAGGAGACGATAACTTGGGTAGAAAGGAAAATATGGAGAAAAATGGGAAAGAAGTATTGAATGAAGGTGGTAGAGAGGGAGAGAATAATGAAATAGTGATTAGGAAGGTTAGTGAGACCGTTAATCAAGGGAATGTCGAACAAGGAAGTGAGATATTGAGTGAGGAGGAGGAAGAGGATGAAAGAAATAATGAACAAAATGTTGAGATAGTGGAAGAAGAAAAAAGAGATGATATAAATATAGAAGAGGATGACCAAATAGTTAATCAGGCGGAAAAAGAATTGGGAAAAATTATAGGAAAACCAAAACTAAATGAAGATAGTAGAGAAGAAATAATAAGTGCAAAAAGGAAAGGGAGATCCCCTCGAACTCAAAAGGCAATTCTCCAAAGGTTGAGAGGCGAATTTATGAAATTTTGAGGGATTCAACAGATAGGAGAATAGGTTTAAGAAAAACGATAGTTAACTACAATTATGAAGTAGAGGACTTCATAATGGTGGGACAGCAAATGCTGGAGCAAGAAAATATGGCAGTCAGACAAATTGATAAAATTAGTAATGCTTTAAGAAGATTAAAATCTGATAGGTCAAATTAATAGACTATAGTAAAAAAGGTAATTGTCTTCTGCTTTTGATTTTTCTCTATAAATAATATAATGGCTAAGTTAAAAATTTTGTCGTGGAATGCCAGAAACTTAAACGGTTATCAGAACAAAAATTTCTTTTTTGATTCAATAAGTAATAGTAGTAGCACCATATTTTTGATTCAGGAGTTCGGAGTACTCTCACAGGAAGCTCCAGACTGGTTAAGGGTATACTCATGAGACTATAAGATTTACTATGGACAGGCTACACACAGGTATAACGGAGTAGCTATATTTATTCCAATGAAAATGTATAAGTATAATAAAGATAGTGTAATAATATATAAAGCCTATGTGAATGCTATTCTATATGAAAACAGAAAAATGAGTGCGGATGAGGCTACAAGAGCACTAAAGGCTATTAATGATTTCATGATGCTTCACTGTGGTGATGACTTTATGTTAATTGGAGATTGGAATTGTACGGTGGAGCCTGAGAGAGATAGAGTGCCCGAAAAAGAATGGAGGCCAACATTGGTTAACCAATTAAAGGACCTCATATATAGCTACAAATTAATTGATGTGTGGAGGGAGAAAAATAAGAACTTGAAAAAATATACCTGGAAAAGGGGATCATCTATGGCAAGATTAGACAGGATATACGTGAGTAAAGGAATATATGAGCAATGTATAGAGGCTCGTATAGAAGAAAAGATTGTCAAAGGTGATCTCCTGAGAGTGTGGATTGACATGAAAATTGGCTCGAATATGAAGGGCAGAATTGGATCAGTTAATGTCCCAGTTTGGAAGCTAAAGAATGTCGGCAGTATATGGAAAAATTCTTAGAAAGGTTCTTTGATATTCTACCATATAATGACAACCCTCTACAATGTTGGGAATTTTATAAAGCGGAAATAGGATATCAATTAAGGAAATATCTAATAAAAGACAAATTGATAACTATTATAGAAATAAAACAGGATTACAATCTTCAAATGCCAAACAACTGAAACAATTGATTCATAAAGACAAAAAGCCCAATTATGTCACAAATTTAATTGTGGAGGATAATGAATATACCCAACCGAAAGAAATTGTCGAAAAGCTTCAAGAGTATTATGAGAAAGTGTTCAAGCAAGCACAGAATATGAATTTCAATTATAATAGTTATATTAGTAATTGGAGAAGTGTTGAACCGGACAGTTATGTATCATCATTCTCAAAAGAAGAAATCAAAAGAGCCATCAAGAATTTAAATAAGGAATCAACACCAGGAAGTGATGGATTGCCTGTTGAAATATTCGCCTTAGAAAATATGGTACCAATACTTCAGTTGGTGTATGATTACATGCTTAATACAGATGAGACTGGTTCCTTATTAACTGCAGACATCATACTGATCCCTAAAAAAGAAGAGCCAATAAAAATAACAGACTATAGGCCAATTTCTTTAGTTAATAATGATATAAAAATAATCTCGAAGATCTTAGTTATGAAGTACAGAAGATTCTTTGACGAAGTGATTGAAAGAAACCAATCCGCATATATTCCAGGAAGAAGCATTTTGGATAATCTTCATCAGATAAGCGACATGGTCGATCTGATGGAGCGCAATGGAGGGATGGCCCTGGGGTTGGACCAATCAAAAGCCTTCGACAGGGTCAATCACAACTTTTTAAAAGCAATTTTGAAAAAATTAAACTGTTCGGAAACTTTAAGATGTTGGGTTGACATCTTTTTGAAAAATCAGAGATGCCAACTGTGCTTAAATGGTGAAAGATCTAAAATTATTACGATGAGAACGGGGATACGACAGGGAGATGCCCTGTCGCCCCTTTTATATGTGATCACTTTAGAAGCATTTTTAAGAAATGCAAACAATGCTATCACGGTTTGTAGACCGATTAGTCAAAACATTTATCCCACTTATTCAGCATACACAGACGATCTTGTGTTTTTCTTGCTAAATGAACGGGAATTGGAAGTACTCCTTAAGGAGATTGAAAACTATATGGTGATATCAAATGCACTGTTAAATAAAGACAAATCGGTCATATTAATTTTTCGAAAATCGATGACAAGTATATAAAAGATAGATATGAATTTCAAACTAAAAAATCGATGAAAGTTTTAGGTATAGAGGTTGGCGATAAAGCCAGATTTAAGAACTATAACGATTTAAAGATGTGGTGGTATGCTTTTAAGTTAAAATGGGTGCCATACACTAAATTGCTGACAATTCAGGAAAGAGTAATGCTGGTAAATACTGTCGTAATAAGTAAAATAATGTATATATTAAGGGTGGTTGAGCCTGAAGGGAAATGGCTGGAAAAAATGATGGGTGACATCATAAGTTGGGTGAACTCCAACAAGAGATGGATGAGGAGGTCAGTTTACTATCAGGATGTATGTAGAGGTGGTTTGGGCTTGAAAAATTTAAACGATTTGAAAAATGCTTGCCGTCTTAATTTTGTTATAAACACCATATGCGGAACAAAAAGTTCTTATTTTGATTATTTTTTTTTGGTAACTAATAAAGAGATGAACCCTTTCTTTTGTGACATTCCATGTCAGTTTGGCGCATACGGCTCGGGGGAGGATCAATTCTTTTTTTTATTTTATTATTATGTCTAAATAGTGCTTTTCAGTATATGGTGAAATTTTTATGAGCTAATTGTGTGTTGGGGAAAATATTTTGAAAATGTTAATATTTGTTTTGAAATGGCACTTTTGTTTTTTTTTGTGTTGTTGCCATTGTTGTAAAATAAACGATCGCTGTTGCAAGGAGTTAGTTGCAACAGAGATCGCGTATGCTGGGGGACATTGTTTTGTTGTTAAGGCAGTGTTGACATCCAGTGAGAGTTGTTGTGGTAGAAATATGGAACTGTACTGTTAGTATTCTGTTTTGTTTTTCAGCAGAGATGTTTTTTTTAGGTGCGGTTGAGTTAAGCTGAGTGCTTAGAAGTGCCGAAATGGAGCACTGTTTGGAGTTGTTTGTTTTTTTATTTTAGTTCCATTAGCGTGGATTCGTCTTAGCGTACGTAGGGCGTGATGTGAAATTCGAACGCTGCTGCGGCTTGGCCGCCGTCTTTCTAGATGAGTGGTAATAAGTTAAAGACTTTGAAGACGTTGGGGGGAAAAAATCAAATTTTTTGGAAGTCGAAATTAACGCACTTTTTAAGGTTTTTTTAGAAACCCTTCCTGATGGCTTCCACATATATACAGATGGGTCCAAATCAGAGGACGGGGTTGGCTGTGCTTTCCTTATAGATAACACTATATTCTCCTATCATTTGCCAAACGAGTTTTCCATCTTCTCAGCGGAATTGGTTGCGTTAGCCAAAGCGTTAGAGTTCTGTTTTCAATATCCAAATTCCAACATCTGGATATTCTCTGATTCTCTGAGCGCTTTGCAATCGTTGGAATCTTTCAACTCTGAAAATCCTTTTGTCAAAAGAATCCAGGAATACCTTCATTTCCTGGATTCCCAAGGTACCAAAATTCATTTTGTCTGGATCCCTAGTCACATGGGTATCCAGCAAAATGAACGAGTCGATAAGGCGGCAAAACACGCTATTACACAGTTACCGATCTCTGAATTGCTGTCAATCCCCGAGCATTTACATCCGGTGATTTCCAAGAAACTCAAATCTTCTTGGCAGGAGTCTTGGCCTCTTAACCCAGCTAATAAACTTTTTGAAATCAAGCGTTCCATCACACCGTGGTCATTACCTTGTCTAACAAACAGGCGAGAAGATGTCGTTCTTACTCGGCTTAGGATTGGTCACAGCCGTCTTACTCACATCCATTTACTAAAAAAAGAACCAGCTCCATTGTGTTCTTGTGGAGCAATGCTAACTATTAAGCATATTCTTATTCAGTGCCCTTTACACACTAAATTACGACGCTCATTAGGGCTGAATTATTCACTTGAGTTTTTGTTGGGGAATAACCCTATGATTTTTAAAAAAGTATTTTTGTTTTTAAAAATTATTCATGTTTTTAAATTCATATAGTCATCTTTTTATTGCTTTTGCATTATATATATTTGACCATCAAATATAAGTTTCATTTAGTGCCATTTACACGCTAATCATATTCATCAGTTTTTATTAGGGGACATCTTATAAGAAAATAGATTTTAATCATATATTTTATAGTCAGTTAGTGCCATTTACACACTAATGATTTACTCAGAACCTATACAAATATTTCTTATTACGGGAAAACCCTGGAGGAAAATGTCGGTTTTTTAAATTTATTATGGTTTTTAAAATCTCAGTCATAATTTTTATTGTTTTTCCATCTTTGTCATTCACGTTTTTATGTTTTTTGTTTTCTCCATCTGAATTTTTAAACTTTTGGCCCATAAACTGTGGGTTTTTAATCTTTCTGTCGGGCGCAAAATGGCCATAGTAGCCGACGCCCTAAAATTTCAACCAACCAACCTTGAAGACGTTGCGGGGTGAGTACTGTTGTCATGATCATTTTGACGCGGCTTGAGGAGCATCATCAGTCAACAATTCATGAACTGTGCAGTGAGTTTGAAACTGAGAACTCGTTTCTCGCCGAAATTGGGCCTGTGGAACTGTGTCGCTTTAAACACCAAAACTGGCATCTTTAAGTTGTCATATTTACATATACTCTTGTTGTAGATGTCTTTATCGAGAGAAGAATCACTGTAGTTACTTATTTAAAGTAGATTAAGAGTATAGTAAGGTTAGTTTGGTGCTTCTTATAAAGAAGGTGTTACTCAGTGTCTCGAGTTGCTACGAGTGAGACGGTTAAGGGCTATTGGGCTTTATAGACCACCCTGTGGTGCAGGATACCCAAGGGTGTGGTAGTTACGAAGCGTGGTCAATGTGTGTCACCCAGAGGGTTACAGTGGTTCCCCCTCATGACTTAAAGGGACCACATAACGTCTTCTGTACGTTTACTGGCTTCTGAAGGGTGTCACGTTTTGTCCAAAAGGTTTGTCACTGTGTCCGTTAAGTAAAGCAGGCTGCTCAAGCTAGCAATAGCCCAGTCTCCTCCTTCTTTATTCGATTCAGTATTTGACGGTAATAACCTGATTATTTGGTGTCTAAGTGTGTACTGAATTATGTAAATATATATTAATGTGTATTAATGGTTTTTGAGGAGCTTCTCACTTTGTGTTGGATCACCTGTGTGTTTTGAGTATTAAAAAGGTTGTTTTTTGTTGTATTCCGTGCTTATTATTTGCCAACTTTACACCTCTAGACACTCCAGAACATAGATAAGCCCACCTCTCACGTTTTTGTTTATGCTGGGGTGGTAAACCCGTATTAAGAGGGAGGGGGGGTTTGTCACACTTTAATAAATTAAGTAGGGAAGAACAAAGAGGCTACTACCATTTCATTCTGTCACAAGAAAAATTTTTCAACAGGGTAGAAGGTTTGTTGTCAATTGTAAATGTATAAATATTAGAAATAATAGACTAGTGGCGGCATCTGTTTGTAAGGAGAGATGTACCCATTCTTTGAGTTGTGAGATAAAAGGAGTTAGTATTGATATAAGCAATTTTAGGAAACTAGAACAAATTATTGCCTACAGGTTAAAAGGCAAAGATGATAACAATAAGTTTATCTCAGCTCTAAATAACCCCCACCTGCACGTTACCACCCAAAGAGCATTTAGATTTAGGAACATGGGTGGCGTTACGCCGGATTTTCTTTTTAAGATCGGGCGCAAGACCTCCTCATCCTGTTTCTTTGAGCATGAGTGCATTACCAACGAACGCCATTTCCTTTTAGATTGTTGTGCGACAGTTAAAATCCGAGAATATTTAAACCAAATGGTAATCCATTGCGGAGGTGGTAAACAGGAATGGCAGAGGCTAACTTTGGAGGGAGTCTCTGTCGATGCTACGTTAAATTGTAGAATTTTAATTAATGACATTATACTAGTCGCACTATCATCCATCCAAAAGGCTATTATTGCTTGGTATTACGATTTAAATTTTAGTGTGTGGCACCTGTTTGTGAAAGAGCTAAACTCTTACAGACAAAATGATAAGTACTGTTATAATGTAAGTGATAGCATTCAAAAGTATATGAAAAAGTGGTCACATATTTGGTCTTTCACCATTAAATTTATAGAAAAACAAAATGAAAGTCAGACGTAAAATCGGACAGTTTTTTTAATTTTCCTTTTATTTTGCGAATTATTGAGAGTGAATTGCAATTGGCTTAAGGTTTTTAGTATTTATTTTTTGGTTGTAAGTTTCGGTGTTTTTAACCTTTTATAATTACTTTTTATTGATAGTTTTTCATATACAAAGTTGTTGTTTTTTGGATATATTTAGATATTATATTTATACTGTTGTTGAATATTTTTTTTTTTTAGTTTTTATGCTGTAGTTTTTATATACAATTGTTGTTATTTAGACTACTATATATATATTGTTGTTAAATTTGTTTTTTGAATTTTATCTATATTGGTACATCCGTTTTTTAACTACTTGTTTGTATGTTTGCATCCAAGTGATACAGTGATGATAGTAAGAAAAACGTTAAAATGATATTGAAATTGATATTGAACTAATTCCTTAGGGAATTTTATCTGAGTATCACCTACGGAAACCTTGTTACGACTTTAACTTCCTCTGAATGGTCAAGTTTGGTCATCTTCCCGGCATGCCACCGCGACCCGAGGGTCGCAGCGAGCGCCAGTCCGAAGACCTCACTAAATCATTCAATCGGTAGTAGCGACGGGCGGTGTGTACAAAGGGCAGGGACGTAATCAACGCGAGCTTATGACTCGCGCTTACTGGGAATTCCTTGTTCACAGGGGATAGTTACAAACCCCGATCCCTATCACGAAGGAGGTTCAACGGGTTACCCGCTCCTTCCGGAGTGGGGAAAGCACACATTGATTCCTTCAGTGTAGCGCGCGTGCAGCCCCGGACATCTAAGGGCATCACAGACCTGTTATTGCTCAATCTCGGGCGGCTGAGCGCCGCTCGTCCCTTTAACAAGCGATCGTCCGATCCAGGCAAAGCCCGTTTCGCCGCCTCCCTCCCCCAACTCCATCTGAGAAGGAGAAAAGGTTTTAGAGGCGCTGGCATCCCGAGATCGGATGTCTATTTAGCAGGCTAGAGTCTCGTTCGTTATCGGATTTAACCAGACAAATCGCTCCACCAACTAAGAACGGCCATGCACCGAATCAAGAAAGAGCTCTCAATCTGTCAATCCTTACGGTGTCCGGGCCGAGGAGTTTTCCCGTGTTGAGTCAAATTAAGCCACTGGCTCCACTCCTGGTGGTGCCCTTCCGTCAATTCCTTTAAGTTTCAG
>JAHWFO010054654.1:0-10563 GCA_023313115.1 Rhysida immarginata
TCAGTGTATAAATATAAAAAAAAAGAAGAATCATCTGATAATACAAATATTTATTCACTGAAAAAATTCAATTCCATCTCAAATATCACTTACAGAATAGGTGCCATTAGCCTCCCAAACACGAACAGTATGGTCATAACAACCTGTCACAAACAATGACGGTTCTTTTGGATGAATGCAAACTGAATAAACAAATGATGGATGAGGAATGAGTAAAGGTGTATGTCTTGTTTCAGTATTAAATGTCCAAATTCTAAATTTATAACGAGTAAATGAAATTTCTCTATTAATATTTAACAAAAACTTATAATGCATTGTAAAATATTCTGAATTGCTCACCAAAAAACACTAAATTAAGTTATGCCTACCGCACAGAACAATCTGATGAAGCAGAATATAAGCAATGATCATCAAAACTCCAACACAAGTCGTAAATCAAACCTAAATGTTCTTTCAGTACAGTCTGAATCTTCCCAGTTAAGACCTGTGCCATAATATCATTTTAAACATAAAGAAAATGAACATGAGTAAAATGGAAATTTTATTATAGTATTAAGAGAGTGCACAAAATAATTTCACATACATAAATAACAAATCATAAACCATGAAATTGTACGTATTTTCATTTCCCCCACAAAAGTTTTCATATATGTATTGTTCTTTTGATGGCATACACACTGAAGAACCAATACATTATGACCATCACCACATTGGTGAATGAACTCGTCTGGATCACGTGGAGGAAACGTAATTAAGTGGGAATGGTATTTAACTGCTGCTGGATAAGGTAAGGAATCAGTCTTGCACTTAATTTTGCGAGTGATGGGAAAGGCAACTGATCTAAGCGAATTTGATAGAGGGAATATTGTAATGGCGCGAAGACTCGGAACGAGTATCTCCGAAACTGCACGACTGGTAGGTTGTTCACGATCTGTCGTTGTTAGTATTTATGCAAAGTGGATAAATGACGGTGAAAGCAGCAGTAGATGCCAAGGTGTTGGATGCCTGTGCATCATCAAAGAAACAGGACCAGTGGCTCAGCTGACAGCCCAATACAATGCAGGTCCAAGTGCAAGTGTTTCAGAACACACAGTTCAGCGGATGCTGTTGGATATGGGCCTGCACAGCAGACGTCCCACTCATGTGCCTCTGTTTACCAAGCATCATTGTCAACTATGCCTACAGTGGGCCCAGGAACATCGAGACTGGACCATGGACAAGTGGAAGAGAGTTGCCTGGTTGGATGAATCATGATTTCTTATTCGTCAAGTCGATGGTTGTGTCAAGGTATGCCAACTTCCAGGTGAACAGTTCCCTCACTGTACAGCAGGCCATACACAGGCTGGTAGTGGCAGTATTATGCTTTGGGGGACGTTCTCATGGGCGGCTCTGGGACCCGTAGTTGTGGTAGAATGGACCATGAAAGCTGCGGACTATCCTACACATCATTACAGACTAGTTGCACCCTTACATGGTGTCTGTTTTCCCAACTGAAATGGAATCTTTCAGCAGGACAATGCCCCATGTCACAAGGCTCGAACTGTGTTGGAATGGTTTGAGGAGCATAAGGATGAATTCCAATTAATGTCCTGGCCACCTAACTCGCCAGATCTTAATCTGATAAAGCACACTTGGGATGTCATGGAGTGGCAGCTCAGAGCTCAAACATTACCATGTTGGAATATCTCGACTTTGCGTGACCGCTGCTTAGACATTCGGCACAACTTGTCTCCAGTCATCTACCAAGAACTTGTGGCATCCATGACAAGACGAGTTGCTGCTGTTTTGAAGGCCAAAGGTGGTGCAGCGTGTTATTGAATAGTGGTCATAATGTTTTGGCTCTTCAGTGTACATGAACACTGTGTATTAATATAAAACTTATAAGCAATATTTGTGAGTTTCATAGGACTTAACAAGTACAGCTATTAGTTTATGCACACCCTTATGCAAATGCACATTAACAAAAGTATATATTCACAAAATATCTGCAGAAAAATTACCTCATAAATTACAATTATACAGGAAGAATTTTCAATGTAGCCACAAGCAAGGTATCTGAAGAAGAAATTTGACAAGAAATTTTTAACCATTATTTAACAAGTGAAATTTTCTTCAACAACGCCTGTCATTATAAAAATTTCTGCAAAACATTTTCACACTGCTTATAAGCATCTTGACCAAAATACATTGGTTAATAAGTACGTCTATATATCAGTTATTAAAGTCTTTATATGTTTATCATTATATAATAACTTTGGAGACGCCATCTCACCAAAACTCTTCACAGCAGTTTTAGAGGAAGTCTTCAAGGAACTGAACTGGTCAAAAAAAGGACTTAAAATAAATGGTGAATTCCTTAACCACCTTCGTTTTGCCGATGACATCGTTCTCACCAGTAATAGTCCTTCTGAATTGGAGGAAATGTTACAAGAACTAGCAGAGGCTAGCCGGCGTGTAGGACTGAAACTGAACACACAGAAGACAAACGTTATGTTCAATGCATTTGCTCCAAAACAGAAGGTCATGGCAGGCAGCATTGTGATTGAAGAAGTACAGAGCTACATTTACCTGGGACAAGAAATCACCATGGATGGCAACATTCTGAATGAAGTTAACAGACGAATTAGAACAGCATGGAGTGCTTTTGGCAAGAATAACATTATCTTGAAGAGCAACATGCCACTTAGCTTGAAACGAAAAGTTTTCAACCAGTGTGTTTTACCAGCACTCACCTACGGAGCTGAAACATGGACTTTATCAAGGAGGACAACACAAAGACTACAGACAACACAGAGAAGCATGGAAAGATGTATGCTGGGAATTACAAGAAGAGATCGAAAATGCAACAGCTGGATAAGAAGCCAAACGAAGGTGATTGACATCATCGAATGGATCAAACGTTCTAAATGGCAATGGGCTGGTCACATTGCTAGAAGACAAGACATGAGATGGACCACAGTCATTCTGGATTGGTATCCTCGAGACTGGATTGGTATCCTGGATTGGTAAACGCCCAAGAGGACGACCCCATGCAAGGTGGCTCGACGAAATAAGGAAGGTGGCTGGTGTCAACTGGAAATCCAAAGCTTCAAACAGAGAAGAATGGAAGCGTTTAGAGAAGACCTTCATCCAGCAGTGGATTGCAAAGGGTTGACCGTGATGATGATGATGATGATGATGATGATATAATAACTTAGCAAAAATGGAAAATTTCTTATATCCTGTCCAATAGAAGTTTGACTGGGCATATCCAGTTAAATTCTGATTTCAATTGTTAGACATTGTTGCAAAGTAAAGTTAACAATATATAACATTGGAAAATGAAATTCAATTGGAAACATCCAGCCAAACTTTCTTTGGACAAAGTATAATAATAAATTTAAAACACTCTTTGGTAAAAGCTAAAATATTAGACAATGAAAAATAAAAGAATGAAAATATATTAATAAGTTCTTAAATTTCATACACTAATGAAGTTATCTGTACATTAATTTAAACTTTATGTGTGAGAATTCAAATATAACAAACATTAGAAACCACAAATGATGATACTCACAGACCACTATGGGAAAAACGAACAGCAAAACATCCTTTCTTCCCAGCAGGCAAAGTATACGCAATTCGGTTTGGAATCTCGAGAGGTTCATCAGGTCTACGGCTCCACTGAACATTCATTGAATTAGAATGAGTCATTTCATCTGAGGTAGAACTGAAAAAATGATTCAATTGTGAGTACAATTATATTTTAGGTCAGCGATCATCAATCCAGAATGTACTACATTTCAGAAAGACATTTTGACAATACAATCACTTTTTGAAGGAACATAAGTATATTACATGAATTTAATTTTTTATTTTTGTGGATCCATAAAAGGAAACAACCAGGATATGTTGCAGTCATTTACTTTTACAGCCACATTAATTAGTTCGTTCTTTATTATATTGTTAAAAAAAAAAAAAAAAAAAAGCAAAAAATGATTATTATTAAAAAATCTTACGGATTATCAAAAATAAATTTGCCTTCATGTGACCACAAGAGTTCTTCCAGGGACATTTTACCTTTCTCCTGCAATTAATAAAACTTATGGAAATCAATGGAATATATCATTATAATTTTAAAGATGTATTTTTATAAACAATACTGTAAAAATAATATACTTCAACTGAACTTATATAATACTCTCCAAAAATTGTCCAGACTCATAGAACAAAAATCACATCTAGAACAACAGTTCTTCCTACTCCTGTCATTGTACAGTGTTAGCAGTATAGGGATTCAGTAGCTTCTACAAGCTTGACAAAGTAAAGCACTTCTCCCATTTTTCTCATTTCTGTACAGTCAGCTTTGAATTAACAAACTCCGAAGCAACGGATAAGTTTTCAGATGGCCCGGATGGAATTTTGGCATAGCAGACCAAGTGTGATAGTTTCGAATAATTTAGCTATAAATAGTAGAAAAATTATTCACATACAGACACCTGAGTTAGGTAATAAAAAAATAAAAAAAATTAGTGGCTGGATTAGTAAGCAGTCAACTGATCAGCTAACTGGTAGTGAGACCAAAAATGGCTGATGTTCATGAATTGATTGACACTCTAATACAGTTTGTCGATGTGACTGACAATCATGAAATTCGTGCTTTATTATGAACACCTTCGCACATTATGGGAACTAATAATTCATGAATGGTACAGTAAAAGGAAACAATCTAAGTTGGATTCCTTCTTCAAACCCAAAACCCCCATAATTGTGTCTCAGGAAAGCGAACGCAACCCTGACTTGCTGCCACCACTTTCACTTTCTTCGAGTAATAACTACTCTAAAGCCCCAGCATAACAAGCACTTCTCTCCAAAATATACTATAGTGATCATGGCAATAGCCAAAACAAATGTCTTGTCAATTTCAATCATTAAATGAAACCCTGTCACAAACTTTTAGGGAAAGCGAGTTGGAATTCGTTCAAATTTTAACGGTATACACAGTTTTATGTACCCTATTATTTCTTCAAACTTCATTATCCTAGGTGTTATAGAAAGTGAGTTATTAACTTGTTGATCTTAGTGGCGGCATTTTTATTTCTGTTCATATCTCAGTTATCGTTCAAATTCGGACCCATGTTCATATGAACTTTTTTGCTTACTACCTCCCCTTAAAGTATATATATTTTTTTTTTTTTTGCAAGTATTACATATATTTTAACATTTACTTACACGTTTATTAAAATTATTTATACATACACTGAAGAGCCAAAACATTATGACCACCTACTCAATAACGCATTGCACCACCTTTGGCCTGCAAAACAGCTGCAACTCGCCTTGGCATGGATGCCACAAGTTCTTGGTAGATGACTGGAGACCGGTTGTAACGAATGTCTAAACAGCGGTCACGGAAAGTCAAGATATTCCGACATTGTGATGTTTGAGCTCTGAGCTGCCGCTCCATGACATCCCAAATGTGCTCGGATTAAGATCCGGCAAGTTAGGTGGCCAGGACATTAATTGGAATTCATCCTTATGCTCCTCAAACCACTCCAACACAATTCGAGCCTTCTGACATGGGACGTTGTCCTGTTGGAAGATTCCATTTCCAGTTGGGAAGACAGACGCCATGTAAGGGTGCAACTGGTCTGCCATGATGTTCAGGTAGTCAGCAGCTTTCATGGTTCGTTCTACCACAACAATGGGGCCCAGAGCCGCCCATGAGAACGTCCCCCAAAGCATAATACCGCCACTCCCAGCTCATGTACCGCCGTACAGGGGCCGTCGGGGCACTGTTCACCTGGAAGTCGGCGTATCCTGACACGGCCATCAATCGTGTTTCACGGCCATCAATCAGACACGGCCATCAATCAGAAATCGTGATTCATCTGACCAGGCAACTCTCTTCCATGGTCCAGTCTCCATGTTCCCGGGCCCACTGTAGGCGTAGTTGACAATGATGCTTGGTCAACACAGGCACACGAGTGTCCGCTGAACTGTGTGTTCCGAAACACTTGCACTTGGACCTGCATTGTATTGGGCTATCAGCTGAGCCACTGTCTGGTATCGATCTTGCTTTACCAAGCAGGACAGTCTTCGGCGCCCTTTTTCTTTGATGACATGTGGGCATCCAACACCTTGGCGTCTACTGCTGGTTTCACCATCATTTATCCACGTTGTATAAATATTAACAATGGCAGATCGTGAACAACCTATCAGTCCTGCAGTTTCGGAGACACTCGTTCCAAGTCTTCGGGTCATTACAATCTGCCCTCTTTCAAATTCACTTTCAGCAGCCTTTCCCATCACTCACAAAAATTAAGTGCAATACTGATTCCTTACCTTATCCAGCAGCATTTAAATACCATTCCCACTTAATTATGTGCCCTCCACATGATCCAGACGAGTTCATTCACCAATGTGGTGACGGTCATAATGTTTTGGCTCTTCAGTGTATGTACTATGGTTTTATGTGGCAAAAACTATACCTTGAAACAATGGACAATTCCACAACAACGGACTCCCCCCCCCCCCCAGTTAGTTTGTTATTTCGAAGTTTGACTGTATGTGGATATGGAAAATTAACTGTGAAAAATTTTGAAATCTACCACCACTACATTCATTATTTGACTTTATACTTTGTAAGAAAACTATTTACCAATTCATAGTATATCTTGGGGATAATATCTTTCCATTAAAACTTAAACATCCATGAGCTATCTAGATGATTAAGGCAATGGAAAACCACCGATTGATCAAATTTATGTTATGAATTGGCTACCAAGAAGTCTGGACCTCAATAAAGTCACATCACATCAAGCGTATGCAGGTGGTTATCAGTTTATTTCAGTAGCAGAATTTTTTTTTTATTTTATTTAATGTAAAGGGAGGTACAAATCGTCCATCCAGGGCCAGTATGGCGGAGGCCGACAAGGACAAAATATACAAAATATTCCCCGGATGGGGAACAAATATACAATTTTTGATCATTTACAAAACAATTAAAAAAAAAAAAAAATGCAGGGGAATATCTTGTTGATGTATTGGAGTTATGCCCACAGAATTAAAAAGGTGAGAGACAGGGGTATAGGTACAATCTCAAGCCAGTGCAAAAATAATCATGACAATGAATGACTGTGTTAGATGTGATTTATCATGGTGGAAAGCACACGGAAAATTATTAATGCTAATTTTTGCACAAACTCAATAAATTAATGATGAAAAATAGGAAAGAAAATTCCGCAGCCTGGATTCGAACCAGGAACCTTTGGCTGCAGAATTTTCTTTCCTATTTTTCATCATTAATTTGAACAGCTGAGGTTGGCATGCAATAAAACCCTCACTGAACATCTTAAGATTTATTATTTAATCAATAAATTAACTAAAACTTTTGAGACAGCATTTTTTCTTTTTTTTTTCTTAATATTCTTTAAAATAAAGAGCTAGAGGCCAGTGCTTTTGATGTGTAACTTAGATTAAAGATATAATGCCATTGAGAAAGTTAATATTTGTTTTATATTCAGTAATTTTTGTAATCATTAAAAAACACGATTATCTAAACTTTTGAGACTTACTGTATTTCTCAATTAACAGTGAACATAAGCTCAGAAGTGGTTGATGAGTAAACATGATTTGATGGTGGATGTAACACTACGAGTAGATTTCATTTAATTTAATAATGCAACAACAACTACACTAGAAGACTTGACTAAGAATTATGTTGACTATTTTCATTATATATTTACGATTTTATGTTGACATACATTGACTTTATTTTCATTGTAATAAATCATTAATTAAAATTGTATTAAATTAAATATACTCAGGAGTAAATGCAGTTGAATAAAAACATTCATAGCCTCCATGAACCCATAAATGATGTCAGGCAAGTGTCTGCCTGTTTTACTCTACTCTGTGTAGTTGCATGGATGAAGAGCCCTGCTCTATGAAAACCCACTGTTGAAGTCAATGAAATTTCACTCTCATAGCCATGATGTATTTGAGCATCTTCTACAAACATAACCACTTTTTTACATATTTGCAAACACAATAACTTACCTAGATAATTTTTGGATAGCATAACTGATAGCAATTTTTAAGAAATTTTGCTGTGAGCATTCAGATGCAATATCAATAAATATAGTAGATATAGTAAATCTAAATCTTAGAAAAATATCCAAATCTCCATTTTGTCTCAAAAAAATTTATGCCACAATGGAAGATGAAGGGGATTTGCCATCTAATGTTCACAACAACAGAACTTCTAACGTATAATAAAAAAAGAATCTTTTAATATCATAATTGATAGAAAGGGAATAATAATTACTTGCTGTGTCGGCAACATGGAACGCATTCTAGGTTGAACATCAGGTAACGTGACTCGTTTGATAGTTACAAATAAGGTGTAAGGATATTTTTTCCTGTTTTTGAGATCCCACCACTGGAATACCTAAAAATATAATTTAACTTAAAAATTAAATCAAAGACAAACATTCAATTCTTATAATATAACAATATATAATTATATTTGCAAACAAACCTCAGAATCATTTTTACAGTTAGATATAAATTTATTTTTCTTTACAGGATAATACAGCTGCAATTGAAGTTTTTTCTCTATATTGAGAGAAAGATTACCACCAACAAGCTGAAAGGAAAAACAAACAGTATTAGTTTAATATTATAAAAATTTAGATACAAAAACATACTTTTTAAAATAGATTGTCCTAAAATGGGGTATAATGTCAGGTTGAATCTAACCTAGCTGGTATGTGATTGGCCATGAATTCCATCAACATTAAAAGACAAATATCTTTCCATGCCTCGAGGGTGGCATCACATAACTGCTGCAAATTGGTGAGTGGTATGGTTAAATCCAATCAGCCCTTTCAATGATTAAATGCTTCCATGGGATTAAAGACTGCACAGGTAATGAAGTTCAATAAATCATGTGCGCTGAACCCTCAGCCACAAATGAGTCCTGTGGTATGGGGCATTATCGTGCTGAAATAGACTGTATCTTTGACAGAAGATTTTGGCCATGAAAGTGTGGATGTGGTCAGCAGCAATGCCCCAGTATGACATAGTGTTCATGGTTAGCAGATGCAATGTCTCCCATGAAAATATTCCCTATATCAGTTCTGCCATCAGTCTATAACCTTTTTGCCAGAACTGGGGGTATCAACACTGTATGCTGTTTATATTAATACACATAATAAGGTGAAGGAAGAAATGTGATACATCAGACCATGCTACATTTTTTTAATTAGTGATAGTCCAGTCTAGGTCATTATGGCCCCAATGGAGATGCAACTTCTTGTTTTGTGGGGAAAGGTGTGGTGCCGAATGATCCAAAGGCACAAGACAATATCTAACATATAGCCAGCATTATGAATTTTTCCAATCAGCAATAATCCATTGCAATTGCTACTTCTCATTTTGTACTAAAGATATGGTATTCTTATAGGTTGTTAACTATGAAATACAGAAGGGTAACTACTGAAGGCATAAAGAATTCTAAAACTGTTCTTTGCAGTTCACTGTTGTAATGATGATTTATTTCATAACGTGTTGCTACTGGTTGATGCTTACACTCCTCTCCAAGTGCCACTGACCCCGATCATTGACAAAGTGTATAAATTGTAGGATTGTCTTAAACTTCATACCCTGGTATAGTTGTAAAGGAAAAGCCCAACACATTGACAGTTGCAGAAGTGCTGAATCCAGTTTGTGTGGCATCAACTATCATGTTGCAGTTGAAGTGCAATTAAGTGCATCTTCTACATCATCAACACAACACACACAAAATTCATTTATCAAATGAATTATGTACTATAAAATTCTTGCACTCATTCACATATATATTATGTTATATTTATAAATCTATATACAGTATTTACCCGAATATAACGCGAGGTTTTTTTTCAAATTTGGAGGTGAAAAAAGGGGAGGTCGTATTAGATTCGTGTATTTTGAAAAAAAAAACAACTGCGTGCAAGCCGGAGAATTAGAGAGGGTTCGGTTTTACCCACGTTACAGCTAGCGAATGACAAGTAAAGATTCGCACATATGAAAAATTATTTCTTTAAACTGTCTAAACTTAGAACATCTTAGTTTAGGTATAGATTAAAGAAAACATCGAAAGAATTGTTTTTTTTTAATCTGTGTTTTAGGTGTTTTTCTTATTATTGTCCTTTTCTCGTGAGATTAAATAGAGTAGGCGCTTATTTTAGCGATTTCCCGTTAGAACGAGATGTTTGCGAGACTAGGCGAGACTTGGCTTTTTGCCACTGTACTAGGCCTAATGTGCGTGTTCAAAGCGGGCATTCAAACACATCGATCGTGAACTAAACGGGACCCGAACTAAACAGGGTCGTATTAGATTTGAAAAAATGCCTTCCAAAAACTAGGGTCGTATTAGATTCGAGGTCGTGTTATATTCAGGTAAATACAGTATACATTAAATATGACATAAGCATGCACTAAATGCTTTGTGGAAGAACACAAATACTGTACATGCAATATTCTAACTCTGTTGTCAAAAACAATTATAATGAAAAAAAAAAATTAACAAAAAGATGA
>JAHWFO010054656.1:0-12193 GCA_023313115.1 Rhysida immarginata
AACAAAAATTTACGAAAAAATTTCGAAACTTTTATATCTCCATGAAAATACAGGGTGATTATAAATGATTCATCGGGTTTGAAGTCTTATAGCTTCCAAGCTATTGATAGCAATCCTTCGTAACAATCACCAAGCGAAAGAGAATATATCCGAATTTAAATTTAAAAATGCCAGCAACATTGGATGAATTACGGGAATTTGATGAACGTCAATGGGGAAATGCTCAAAGCCAACTAGAAAGACAGGCCCTGACGCGGAAAATTCACCTGACCACAGAAGTCCGAGTAACAACGTAAGCTCATAGCTTCCATCTTAGATTAAAAAAAATCAGTATTTTTTCGTTTGTTGAAAACGATAAAGGTTGGATTGTTGGTCGGACTGCTATGATCAGGTGACTTTTCCGCGTCAGGTCCTTGTATTTCTCGTTGGTCTCGGAAAATGCTGGACTACCGCATTGACGTGTGTCGTGTGGCAAAGGGGGCGCACATTGAATATTTGCAGTGTTATGACTAAAATGTAGACAGTTTCTGGTTCTTTTCATGTAAATCTCATTATTTTGTGTGTATTACTTTGTGCAACACAGTCTTTTAAAACCCGATGAATCATTTATAATCACTCTGTACAGTGTGTCTGAAAATGCTTAAAATTAAAGGCAATCATATTATTTTGCCCAAGCCCTATATGTGTTAAGTGTTTATTATACTATATGTGGAAAAATTATTTTCAAAGTCAGTGTATCCACAGTTTCTGGCATTCGGTTTTACCCATAGCATTGCGTATAGAAGAGACAATTTAATTCATAAGGATTTTTCCTCATGTTCGTTTGCGGAAAAATAAGACCATTGACAACACTATCACCAGTTATTCTTGATTTTGTTTCATCTAAAACATATATATACACACACCGGCCTATGAATTAAAAACCTTCGTTCAATATGGTATTGGCCCTCCTTTGGCTGTAATTACAGAACATACGTGATTTGGCATGGACTCTACAAGGTGTTGCAATGTAGGTAAGGTAATCGCAGACCATGCATTCGTCAGAGAGACCTTTAGGTCCTGCAGAGTAGACGGAAGCGGATGCCTTCGACGAATATCTCTTTCCAACATGTGCCAAACATTCTCGATCGGATTCAAATCCTGACTTTGCGCTGGCCACGGCAGATGTTGTAACTCGGTGTCATGTTCAGAAAACCACTCCTGAACAATTCTTGCTCGATGGACAATAGCATTGTCGTCCATGAAGAACCAGTCACCATTTGGATACAAATGTACCATTGCAGTGGGAACTTGATCTGCAACAATGTTCAGGTAGTCTTCGGCTTTCACCCGACTGTCAAGGAATATCAGGGGACCCTTGCCATACCAACAAAACATGGTCCATACCATGACACCTCCTCTTGCTGCTTGAACTGTGTTGAACTGTGTCTGCTGTTTTCCCCATTTTGCTCAACTTGAGCAGCTGCAGCTCGTTCCTACCCTGTATTGCAGCTTAGAATGAGCATGTACCTCACATGATTGCATTCATTTGCATATCACAATCGTTTCTGACCTGTGACCCCGCTTTACATATCAGTACAGTAATTCATCACGGGTTTCTAATTCATTGGCCAGTGTGTGTACAGTCATCAACAGGAAATAATCCACACTTGAATTTTACTGTAAGTTTTACCATTTCAATATTAATTTTTTTTTAATAATTTGATATTACATTTAGAGTTAACATTATTAAGATTATTAAATTTAAATAATTATAATTAAAAAAGCTATTAAAACAATACATTAGCATGAAATATGATATTAAGTATTAAATTCGTGTGGATTATTTCCTGTTGATGACTGTACATATCTGCTTATAATTAATTTTTTTACTTTCATTTTGCACCTGAACTCGTATTTACATAATTGATGCTCTGAAATCCGTAATTTATAATTACTTTATCCATATTACTTTTTATTCTTCATTAATGCGAGTTAGAGAAACTGGAAATGAAGCAAGAGGTGCGCGTCGCCAAAGAGCGCAAGCGCGAGTCTAATTATCTTTAAAATTTCATATTTTTCATTAATTATGCTTCTTAAGATCTCATAAGTACTTGGAATTGAATAAAAATAATTTGATTCTTGGTTTCAATAATTAAATAAGAAATCCCATTTCATCCTAGGAACTTATTCTTTTAGCGAGATAACACAATCTCAAAGAGGGGGTGATTAAACCCCGTAACACTCGCAACGCTGCCAAGATAGATTGAAAAACAGTATAGGCATTCGCCTATTTTTCAACCTATTATTTTCTTCACCCTTTTGCGTTGTATATTGTAAATTTCTCTTTTAGTTTTGTGTGGCATTCTTTATTTGATGAATACAATCAATCAAACTATAAATAAAGGAGAACAAGTGAGTTCGTCACACAAAACAATTTGAATGTGGGAGCTTTACAACAATGTTAATTAAATTTGTTACCGCGCAAATTGCGCGCGGATAAAATCTTGTAACAATATATAACCCAGCCAACAATACTTTCTCACACATTGTTTGTGTCGTATTTAAAGTGGTTTTTTTGTTGTTGTTGTGTCGTCATATTTGATTTGATGAAAAGTACACCATGGGATAGGTCACCGACAACTTCCTATAGGGAGAAATATCAAAACATAAACATTGAATATCCGCCATCTTTTGAGGGCATCGAGACCTATGGCTGCCATGGCTCTGAACTTATCCCATTGTTATACAATACATCCAAACACGCAACAACTCGTTACCATCGTTATACAATAACAAGTCGGGCAAAAACGGCGCACTTCGATGAGTAGCAGTATTGGATTGCCTTCCTCTTGCACTCAAAAAATGGCAGCTGTACCCATCATTCAATGCGAAGATATTTTCCCCTATTCATTGGGATTCATCAAAATTGATATATCTGCTTCGGTAACAAAAATAAAAGGGGGAGGGGCTCTTTTTTGTACTACCCTGTATAAGAAGAAACTTTGAAAACCTATATAAGGAAAACAAAGTATCGCGTCATGTAAATTTTCTCGGCCACAACAGATTAATCTTCGTTTCCCAAAACGTTCGCAAGCTTCTGTTAAAAGTAATCTGCCTTTTCTGACTATATTGAGCTATCAGAGTAACCTGAAATTACTTGAGTGCAAAGGAATTTTATATCATTTTTAATCAAGATAACTTAAAAAGACGGACGGTGACGAATCATGAGTCTCCGGCTGGCACAGTGTGTATTCAATACCTCGGGAAAAAAAATTAGAAATCAAATTCCTTCATAAATTTTAGTCGATTATTAGGATTATTGCTGATGGCAAATCAAAAGAGAAAAAAATAGTGATTTACTTTAATCCTGGGTCATCACTGTCTGCGTTATCCAAACGAACTTTCAAGAATTCCTTACCACAGTTTTTCAAATGGAACTGATCGAAAGTTACTTTCACTTTATGGTCTTTTGGTGCCTAGAAAAATTTAATTAGATTTTGATAATTAATAATTGTTTTATGTTAAATAACAAGATATTATTAATAACATGAATATGGTTGCTAAGACAAATATTCTGATTGAAATATTCTCACTAAATCCAGGTTCCCACATGCGTAAAAACAACGGCAAAAATCAAAAGGCAGAAAATTTTCTGACGTCACTTCCTGCTTTCGTCTTTCTGCCCGACAGAAAATTCTCTTATCTTTGTATGCTATGACTTAATCCAACTCGAGAACACCAGGAATTTTCTGTCGGGCAGAAAGAAGAGAAGTCAAAACCTTTTCTGCTTTGTGATTTCTGCCGTTATTTTACGCATGCGGGAACCACGCTTAGAGCAATGAGTATTTTTTGACATGAGATGACAATGTTAAATGCGTCAAAAACCATTGCGTCGAAGTTTAGCGTCAGACATAGACTTAAGCGTGCTTCCCACTGGCAGAAAACAAGAGAGCAGAAACCAGGACGTATTTTTTTCTGCCTTTTTACTTTCTGCTCCTGCAGGTGTCCCACATGGCAGAAACTCAAAAGGATAAGATAGCAGAAATTTTGCCCAACACAAATGCACTGCACATTTTGTTCGTTCAATCCTCATCAATCATCACATCGAATGTTTGCATTCAATTGTTGTTTATTCAATTTAATTTGATTAATTAATTAATAAATATATATTTCGTACCTCTTCTATTAGCGCTTCTACATCAATTTTCTTTCCTGACCTCTTCACCTTTGTGAGCTGAGTGTCCAACATTTTTATTTCGTGAGAGAGAGAGAGGACGTCACTGTGACGTCACTGCAGAGATCGTTTTCTGTTGGCTGAGCAATCGTTTCTGCCCTGCTTGTGCCACAAAAGTTGAACTCAACCCAACTCTAAAAAGCAGAAATTTTCATTCGGGCAGAAATTTTCATTCGGGCTTGTGCCGAAAACGGGATGTGACATCATAAAATTTTTCTGCTTTGTGGTTTCTGCCGTTGTTTTTACGGATGTGGGAACTACGCTTTAGCGGTCTTTTAACCACAGTTTTTCTCCCTTATTATTTGGACGTTATGAATAACTTTTATTAAGATTTTCATTATTTATTATGGGTGCATTGAGTTTATAACATCAAATTCACAACCACAATTTTAATATCCACTATGGTTCTGGTATGATAAAGAAGACTGGTGAACCTATGATATTATAAATCTTCACAAACAATGTATTGTGAAGACGATGTAATATCGAAACGCGTCGGCCCTCTAATAAAGTAGGCTGCACTGATTAATCATTTCTCTCTCCCCTTATGAACAAAGAATGCTGCTTGCTTATTTTAAAGTTTCTCTTGTTGTGACAACGAATCTCGATTAAATAGTCTCTCAGGAATGTTATTTGATTAACTTCCTTTTACACGTAAAAGAAAATTAAAAACGAAAAGTTGAAAAAGGCTTTTCTTGATATTTCATCCCGCTACTCCAAAATGAATATGCAAAAATGAAAGTTTAATTCTAGAAATTTGTTAATATTAAGCATCAAATTAACTCGTAAAATAAAAATTAAAGTCATCGTAAAATCTAATAAATCCATAAAAATTCATTTCATTTCCTACTTCATACTATCTCACAGGCCCTCTTGCGATTATTAGGAGTTGCTTGTAAGTCCTCAATTTATAGTTTTACGTGGTTATTTAATTTGAATCGGTGATCCCAACTATTTAAAATATTTATAGCTTTCATTTATACGCAGTAGTGTAGCAATTATTTATACTTTTAATTTTTCAAATTCTCAGAAATATAAACCTCAGACATTTTTTAATAAATTTTTATGATAATTTGCTACTTAATACAAATTATAAGCTCGATTTGGTCGTTTAATAAATTTATACTTTACTAGCTGAAGTACCCGGCGTCGCTCGGAGAAAAATATAGTTTTTTCATATTTAAGTATACAGAGTGTTCTCGAACCACGTGTACAAATGGGGGGGGGGGGAGGTGATAGAGGGATCAAATCTAAGCAGCATTTCCCTGTTAAATGAATTTATTAAAATTCTCTATTGATAAAAAAAATATAAAAAATTCCTTTTTTGGATGGCTCTATTGTTTGCTTTTATGCAAGCGATCAACGCATTTCTTAATTTCAATTCTACTTTGACTTTGGACAAAAGTTGTAAATGCCTTTTGGTTTGGTTTGGCTGGTATTAACATCCCTTTCAACTACTATGGTCGTATCAGGACGGCATTATAAGAACCGCAAATTTTGCCTCGCAAGGGTTCTTTAACGTGTAGCCGGGAAACGACTACACGGGACCAACGGCTTTACTTCCCTTCCGAAGGAAGTGCGTGATCTCAGGATTTCCCCCTGAAAAACCCTAATCGTCCTCGGCCGGGATTGAAACCGCGTACTCGGGCATCAGAGGCAATCACGCAACCACTGAGCCACCGAGGCCGATTTAACTGCCTTTTAGAATATACAGGATCTATATAGCATTACGACTAATAAAAAATTTCTTGATAATACTAAACATTGTGTTGAGTTTTAGCGAAAATCGCGGAATTGTTTTCAAACGCAAGGGAATATCGTTAATTATAAGCTAACCGGATACATACTTGGATCCAATACACACACATCCAGTTTAGAGGGAGCGGACTCGGGCTTGAAAACGACTGTTCTGTTGTTATCTTTAAATTGCAATTTGCTGAAAGTAAAGTGAATTGAAAGAAATGATTCAGTATTCATTTCTAAACACATAAAACAAGTAAATGATTAAAATAAATACTCTCAGATTATAATACGTGAGATCAATAAATTGGGAGTCCTTAGTATTGTTTCTATCAATGAAATTGATAGAGAATTTACAGGGTGATTCAGTCAATTTCTGACCATTTCACTCGAATAACGTGCATTAGGGATAAACAATTGAAAGAATATGAGCGCCATATCGAATTTCTAAATAGTTGGAGTATGTATTGTTGCAACGGCGTTGCATGAAAATCGTATTGTTGAAAAATGGTGCCCGCTTTATCAACAGAGCAGAAATGCAAGGACAAATTGCGAGACAAAATCACCTGTCACCGTGCAAAGAAAGTTCCGGAAGGAGTATAAGTGTCGAGACGCACAAGGCAGGCAAGCAATCATGAATTTTGTCAAGCAATTTCGTGCCACTGTATGTGTTAAAGGCAAGAAAAAAGGCGGGAGCGAAGCTCGTGTTCGAATGGCCGAAGTTGTCGAAAATGTTCGCACAAGGTTGGTCGATTCCCCTACCAAAAAATCTGTTCGCCGCCTATCCATTGAAGAAGGGCTGTCGTATACCACGACGTGGCGAATTTTGAGAAAGGATTTACACCTGTTCCCGTTTAAGATCCATGTTTATCAGGAGTTAACAGACACTGGAAGACAGAAGCGACAACAATTTGCGATGGAGTTTGGAGCAGAAATGGAAGCCAATCAGGACATCGTGGACAATCTGTGCGTGTCAGATGAGGCCATCTTCCATCTGTCAGGTGACGTTAATAAACACAACGTTCGTTTTTGGGGTTCCCAGCACCCTCTGAGATCCATAAGTCACCACTTCATCCACGAAAGGTTATGGCTTGGTGCGCAATTTCCAAAAGAGGCATCATTGGTTCGTTCTTTTTTGAGGGCACCGTAACGTCACAGGCTTACCTTAACATGTTGGAAACCTTTTTCATCCCTGAGCTGCGAAGGAGTCGTATACCGCTTCGACATCAATGGTTTCAACAGGCCTCACACCACTAATGAAGTGCTAGACTTTCTCAATCAGAAATTCGGAAATCGTGTCATTTCAAACAGGTTCCAGATCGATTCGGGGGTGGCTTTCTTTGGCCCCCTACGAGTCCTGACCTAAACCTATGTGATTTTTATCTCTGGGGTTCCTTAAAGACAGTGTGTTCACTACAGCACCAAGAACCCTAGACCAGCTGCGACAAAGCATTGTCGACTGCTGCTCCCTTGTGGATGCAGAAATCCTGGATAGAGTTATGAACAACTTCACCATTCAGCTGCGAGCAGTTCAAAACGTTCGTGGTGGCCACATTGAGCAAATCATCAAGACTTTTCCACGGGAATAAAAACTCCGAACTGCCTAAAATATCATACTGAAATGTTAAGTTTGTAAACATTAATGGGTCAATAAATCATAGTACTGAAATGGTCAGAAATTGACTGAATCACCCTGTACAATACAATAAAGGGAGAACAGAGTTTCCGACTAGTTTCGCCATTTATTCCCGGCTTTATCAAGGATATAAACTACATTAGAGGCTTCTCGCCCTTATACAGAAAATTTGGTACAATGGAGTAATATGATTGGATAAAAAATACAACGAATGCCATGACAAATAAGTACAATGAAGGTAAAAGTAAAATAACAACCTAGGTGTACATTGATTGGATAAGAATACCGGTGTGTCTAGCAAAACGATTTCGTAAATTTCCTAGACTTTCCCTGACTTATCCCGGTTACCAAAAACTCCGTGATCTTTCCCGGTCGCTAGTCACCCTGGAATACAGCGAATGAAAATAATAGAATGGGACACCGAATAGCATTTAATTACTTTGTACATGATTTCCCAAAACCCGATAATTGTAATCTGTATTTTTATGCGGATGACACTGCCATTATGACATGGGCACACCAGCCGGCTCACGTTATCACTCGGCTGCAGTGCGCCTTGAAGCAGTTCGAAGACTGGTTTAACTGCTGGAAGTTGAACCTTAACGTCGGAAAGTGCAAGGCTTTGTACCT
Organism: Rhysida immarginata; assembly: GCA_023313115.1. Classification (NCBI taxonomy): domain Eukaryota; kingdom Metazoa; phylum Arthropoda; class Chilopoda; order Scolopendromorpha; family Scolopendridae; genus Rhysida; species Rhysida immarginata. The sequence continues at coordinate 8,223 of JAHWFO010054656.1, forward strand.
CAATAGGAAGCTCAAGCATCCCCCAGATTCTCTTGTTCTGTTTAATAAGAAACTGGACTGGGTGGACAACTACAAGTACCTGGGAGTTATTGACTCAAGACTCTCATGGAACCAGCATATGTCCTATGCTCTGAACAAAGCGAAGAGGGCTAAGTACAGTATCATAGCTCTTATGGGTCGCAACAGCGCCCTCAGCATTGACAACAAGCTACTTCTGTACAAATCGATTATCCGGACCATACTCCTCTATGGCATGCCTGCGTGGGCGACTATCTGTAAAAGCAGATGGAGTGAACTACAGTCATTCCAGAATGTTACCCTGAGGACCATTGCCCAGCTGGACAGAAGGACGGTGAAAAACCAATCCATCCACCTCGATTTAAACATGGCCCATATCGGTAAGTTTATACAGGATCTCCTTTTGATTATGATACAGAAGATGAAGACTCACGACAATAAGCTTGTGAAAGGGATACTGGAGAACTCAATGAATATGAACTGGCATACGAAGTATCGTAAACCGAGGCACGTTCTTGACATCAATTTTGAAGATATTAGCAACGTCTCTTTCCCAGACTACTGGAAGATGTGATAATCTTATTTCTCCTTGTATTTTTTATTTCGTTTGTTTTTTGTTTCTGACAATCTTCAATCTTACTTTCTTTTTTGTATAATATGGAAGACCGCTTGGGTTGGTTAGGCTTCTTGACTACCTCAGTGTATTTCCTTTGGAGTTTATTCTGGTTAGATGAGCTTTGTGAAAGCGCTGCTTTCGTCCCATCCTAACGAATGTACACTTCACTGTTCGATTGTCGATAACTGACATTAAAGGTACAATCAACTATTGATCGTCTAGCACATACTTTGCTGGTAAATATTTTGGGGGAAGATTGGTGTTCGTTGGAAACTTCTAAGTTGGAAGACTTCATAATTGTAAGTAGGCTTCACAGTTTTTAGGTTTATCTTCTCTCATTTTGATAGGATAAAAGCTAGCACGTAATTATTTTTTTTTATTTTATGATACGAATTATTTTATAAAATTTTGGTTTAACCACCCATCTGATTTAATAATTATTAATTATATGTTTTTTTTCCCCTTGCGCTTGCAGGGGATTTTTACCAGCGGGTTTTCGGTGGATCCCATAGCCTACATTTGAAGTGGCGTGTAATGTGTTGCATTTAAGCCTTTTCTATGGAACTTACCGTAAATTCTCTAATTGAATGCTGTCTGTAGTGGCAGTGTATCCGAGATTGTGCTCTACTAGATCTGGCTCTGGGCCATTTTGGGCTGAAGTTATTAGTGGTAAAGATTCAGCCGGAAACCCAAGATTTAGCCATGTTGGTGCATTAGCTTGTCAAATGCGGCGGTGGAAAGAGCATTTTCAACTTTGGCAGTGATAAAAAATAAACTTAGAAATAGATGTCAATTGAAATGACACAAGCATTGATGATGGTAAGTTATTTTTTACGCAAGGAACATTTAAACTGCACATCATTCAATCAAAGTGAACGTATGAGCAAGGCATTTAATCAAAATATGTATGATTATATTTCAGGTGTGATGGAAAATAATGACGTTATAACATTTACTTCCAGTTAAAATATTATTGTATAATGTTAAAAAATTACTGTTTTGAAATCGATTTCAATTGTGTCAATAAATGATTATATAATTTACTTCATTGTTTCATTGTTTTTTTTTACACACTTTGACATGACATCATAAGTTAAAAGTGATCTATTTAAACATCAATAATTTTAGGGGGGACATATAGGGAATTTTTTTCAATAAATAGGGAGTTTCTAGGGGGTTTTGTATCTAATCTAGGGGGTACTTTGAGTTTTGACTTGACAACACTGCCGCCAGAGTAACAAATCCAAGATGGCCAATTGGGAAACTCGACGGATTGTGATTCGTTTTCTGCAGCTGAAGGGAAACGACGCTATAAAGACATACATGGAGACAATGCCTCATTGTATGAGGATATGGTCATATGCAGAAAACGATTTCAAAGTAGCTATATGACCTGAAAGACGATTCCCGCCTTGGACGGTCTTGCAAATCGTGCAGCAAGAGAAGCCTCTGGTTCTGGAAACCGAAGAATCACAGAAGATTCTATTAGCCACGGCGCTGTTTGTAACATCTTGCACGCAGAACTCCACATGACAAGCGTTCCTGCCCATGGATAAACACAAACATCCCTGCCCCTAGAACCGAATTTGAACTCTTTTTAAATTTGTATAAATTTAAAATTTAAGATATTTCTTGTAGAATTATAAATTCAGTGAGTGCCACGTTTGGTCACTTCTTACAAGAAAGAGGCCATTTGTTCAGCAGCTATATCTTAAGTCAGCGAGCGCATCTAAATAGACATGCGCGCATGCGATGCGAGTCATGGATGAAGAAAAGATGCGAGTATTCCAAGACTTAGAAGATGGGGCTAGCAATTGCATGTAGCTCTAATAAATAAGGATTTCTTTAATTTATCATAACGGATTTCGTATCCATGTTGAGAATGAGGCAAAGAGGTAAGTAAAAGGGTGGGGTGTTCTAGAAATTAAGGCGTCGACTACTAAGGTCATTTTGCGCCTTTTTACACAAGTTATATCTGTACGCACCCCGGGACAAACACAAACATCCTTGCCCAAGGCGGAATTCGAACCCACGACCAAGCGGACTCGAGAACGTGTTCGGGGTGATTTCCCATCCCGAATATTGGATCGTGGTACTGAAATGATTCAAACAATATAACCTAAAGGGATTTCATTTTTAGGTGTCGTCATAAAGTTTGGAAGTATATCACGATACTCATCTGTTTTAAACCTTATGTTAGCTGCTTATTTAACATTCGATATCCAACTATGACTAAATTCGATTTGACTGTCCATATTATTACAAGACGGCCAACAACATCGTTCCAAATTGCAGAGCAACTTCAAATGAATCTTGTGAAGAGAAGCGTAAGTTTTTTATTTCTCCCCAACATCATACTGAGAGAACCGGTTGAACAAACATCACTCAAAATGTCGGGCCATCATGTCTCCGTCTAAACATCGGACTACCACTTTTTTACTCCGTTCATTACTGTACCCTTTCCTTCTTCTGTTCTCCTGTCTTGTTACCAACACAACATAAACACACATGCACACATAAAAAGAACAAAAAAAAAACCAAAAAAAACTCTTGCCACGTTAATATGTTCGAAATGATGTATCGTCTTGCCACCAATGATATCTATACAACTCCTGGATAGCTGACTCAATGGAGAAAATCAGCGCGAAGCGTAGCCAAAATTACAACATTTTCAGGACACAGTAGTCGATTACTTTTGTGGACGATTTTGCCCTTTCACATACGATATGATGGTTAAAGTAGGCAGTAAAAATACGTGAAAATCTATAATTTCGATATAGACGGACGACTTTAAATAAATTAAGGGATCATAATAGCGTTATTATTTATAAATCTCATATAAAAGGAGTAAAATCCACTTATTATACTTTTCTATAAATCGTTGACGCGATTTGTAAAAATAAAGTAAAATAACACTAGTCGTTTCATTGTTTCATTGTAAAACAAGAAAGCTGTGCGTGCTAGAGAAATTAAAAAATTATATTCGTAATCAGCAAAAAAAAAAAAAACAAAAAATGAGTAAAATAAGAAATGCAGGCTCGGTTAAAAAAAACGAATACTGCTTTGAAATTCATTTAATTGGTTTATCTGCATAGTACACTGAGTTAGCAAAACTCATGGGATAGTTACTTAATATCTGGTCGGGCCACCTCTGGCTCTGTGGAGTGCAGCAATACGGCGTGGTAGCGAGTCTGCAAGTCCCTGGTACACTTCTGGAGGCAGTTGACACCAGACAGTCTGCAGAGCCGAAGATAGTTGCTGCCCGTTCGTGGGAGCCTGGTTTCAACAGTATCCCAGATATGCTCGATGGGATTCATGTCAGGGCTCCGGGCTGGCC
>JAHWFO010054658.1:0-14244 GCA_023313115.1 Rhysida immarginata
ATGTAATTATGCCTTGTACACAAGTAAGAAACGTGGGTTTAAATGCACTGTCACTTTTGTAAAGAATGATAGGACGTCAATCAAGGATTATTAATCAAAGATACACAAAAATGAATTAACTGGCGCGTTTGTGAAAAACGAACCACTGACACTTATGAAGAACGGGCACCAACCACACTCAGCAACTAGAACACAAAGAATGCAGATAATTAGCCATTGCAATACTCGAAGTAAGTAGCACTAATTTCTGTCGCTATATCCGTTACTAAGAAAGAAGGGACAGGTGCACCACTTTTTACAGAAGGCTGGGAAGCTAAATCCGATACGACGGGTCGTTTGGCGTTTTTACTTGTTTTTCCTATCGCTAGCAGTGTTCTGCTCCGCCGAGGTTTCTCCTTCATTCCAGACGAGCGCTCTTTTGAACCTCCCACATGGACTCTCACATAACAGCTGCCACGATCGTCGTTTTCCGCGAGTTCCATTCGTCAGCGTGCTTGCAACCGGAAATTAAGGGTTCGCTAGAGGAAGTGACGTTTTTGCTCGAAAGCTGATGAGACACAACCGCTGAAGTTTTGCTGAGCGTTTGACTGCGTCGTGTGCTCCTTCACACCCATCTTTAAAATTTTTTGATTATATCGCATACAAAAGGAGGGGATTCAATAAAACGTAAAGGAGGGGGGCATCATGAATTACAGCACTACATATTAATCCTTCCAAATATCTGTGAAAACATGGGAATTCTTAATTTTAAAAAATGAACGGATTAATATGAGAGAAGGACGAGACATAAAAACCCTGGAATACAATAAGTAATAGTTACGAGGGGAAATCGAAAAGTAAGTTGCACTTCCACGGTATGGCCATTTATTACACCACCTACAAAAGCAACACGGCTATAGCAGCATACAATGTAGGTTCACTTTTCCAAATAGTCCCCAAGAGACCCTAAACATTTATCCGAACGATCAACCAACTTTTCGATTCCGGATGCATAGAAGTCACCTCCAGCGTTTTGTAAACACACGGTGACAGCCGCTTTCACCTCCTCATCGTTTCGAAATCGTTGTCCACCGAGTTCCGTTTTGAGCTTACCGAAAAGATGAAAGTCTCATGGCGCTAAGTCGGGACTGTATGGAGGATGTTGCCAAATCTCCCACTTGAATCGCTGCAGCAGTTCGCACGTTTGGCGGGCCTTGTGAGGTGTTGCGTTATCGTGAAACAAAATCACACCGGCGCTCCATATACAGCAATGATTTCACGATGAATGTCCGTGCAATTCACCCATTTGGCCATAGAAATCGGATTGCTGCTCGCACTTCAAGTTCGGATTGCTTTTAGCCCGCTAGTCACACAAAACACGACGGGAAACCACAGCAACCGTCCTATCCGACGTCTGCGCAGTTAATGTCCCTTTCTCCGCTTTACCCAAGATTGCGACAAATAGCGCGCTCCTGCGGCGAGTTAGTGCAACTTACTTTTTGATCTCCCCTCGTATTTTTTATTTTTAATTAATAACTATCATTTAAAAAGATAAAAGAGAAGAGAAGTGATGAAATGGGATAAATAAGATTAAGCAGTTCTATATGTTCCTCTCTTGACCTTTTATTACCCATCATTTAATTGACCCGCTTTTTTTTTGCTTCATACACCCCCTCTCATCGCCGAACGTTTTATGCGTTGTCTGCTCCTTCACATCCATCTTAAAATTATTTTTGATTATACTCTTGAAAATTCTTTCATCTCGACAATTATATTCTTGTTCTCAAGTTATAAATAATCAGTAAAATATATTTAACTACAAAATAAATAAATAATCTTCTTCTATCTACACATATAATAAAACTGTAGAACCGTTGTGTCTGTACATTGAAAATATTTGCTTAAATGTGATTGCAGATGATGTAGGAAGTGTAACAGAATACAATAAGACCATTTTTAAAATTTTTGTCATCTGTTTATCTGTTTGAACACGCTAATCTCCAAAACTACTTGACGAATCTTCATGGGATTTTCACAGGTAATTTGAGCGTAGCTTGGGGCAACACATAGGCTTTATTTCATCAAAGTCGGTTCACGGAATAAAGAGATATCTTAATTTAAAGTTTTAGGAGCTTGCTCAGCCATTACTTAGCCTACTAAGAGAAGGAAAGCCTGCCTAATAGCTCCCTGCTCTATTGTTGTAATTATGCGATATTTTGAACAATTATCTTCTCGCTTTCCCATCTGATAGCGCTGATAGTGATTTCTCAACTTTGCTGTGGATAGTTGTTTACTGTTTTATGCGGATTACTAAAAGATATTTTGCCACATTTTCGTATTGTATTGGAGCGTTTATTGACCGCCAGTCCACAGAAAAAAATTTCCGACCCACGACAAATAACCTTAACTTAATACAGTCGAACTTCCTTACACAAAATCATTGGCCACTACCCAAAACATTTGTTATACAGAAAATTTATTTTATACAGAAATATTGTTACACTTCAAGATTTACATGCTTATCTAGGTTGGGACCAAAGTAAAAATTCATTAAAGGGGAAAAAGTCGTTATATTATTATTCATTATAGAGAGCTTCAACTGTATTGCAAAATAAACTTCAAAACTAATTTTCAATAAATTAAATCTACCTAGCGCACCTCTGAACTCATTTAATGTGCTTTAACATAATTGTAACCGGCCCAAATCTTAACAATGTCATAAATCATTTTTCTAATTTCAAGGAAGCAACTCGGTCGTTCTTTTTTAACTTCAGGCAGAGTTGCAATTTAACTATGCAATTTGTTGCATTTTGGATCACCATTTGCAGCACTATTATACAGAATTTCTTTTATTGTTGTAGGCAATGGCTCAGCTTAGTACAGTACGTAGAAAACTCACAAGAGTGCGCTTCATTAGTTGATTTTTAAAAGGCGCTCACAAAAGTTTTCGGATGTTTACCGATCATCACGGCTTAGTACACCAAAAACCAATAGATATCGTTGTTATTTTTAAAAGCCCTTTACACAGTATTTTCGGAAGTTTAGGTTAGCTTACATAGACAGATATACAGGGTGTCCACAAAGTCTGGGTACATATCGCATTAACACATACTTTGAAAACAAAACAATTTTATTTAATTCTAATGTTAATAAGTAATATTTTCAATATGGTTTCCATCATATTCAGTGCATAATTCCCTCCCCCCGCCGCCTTTCCCCTCCTCGAAAAAATAACATAAATAAATGTAAAATTTCACTATTTTATTTATTTGTCATTTTTTCGAGGGGAGAAAGTGTTGGGAACGAAACGAAATTTGTGTAACCACCTTTTCTTTATACCCTTTTGTTGGAGTTCTGTATCACATCAGGTTTTATCAACACTCCGCTATTTAATATGGTTGCTTGTTAAACAGTGATTTTATTTCTCCTCACAAAACATCCCCAAATCTAACAAAGGTTATGGGCCCAACACTTATCAACTGCGCAAAATAAGTGAAGGCTGGTGAACTGAATCCACTGATGAGCAGATTCAAAGAGGAAAAAGAAAACAAACGACAACGGAGACAAGCGAAAAAGAAAACGTGAGTACTAAAATCGAAAGTAAACTAAAATTGAAAGCAAAGCGCCTAAGTCAAAAGTTGAACTAACACGAAAATCAAACATAAAAGTAAACGAAAATGGATTCAACGAAAAAATATCCAATTACAAAGTTAAATGAAAATAATTACACCACATGGAAATATAGAATAACGAGAATTCTAAAAGAGCAAGGCGTATATGATAGTGTAAACACAACGGAACCACCCGCTGAGCCGGCCGACGTTCATAAGAACTGGGAACAAAAAACAATAAAGCGATGACATTAATCACTTGCACAATGGAAGATGAACAGTTAAATCAAGTGATCACAATCGAAAATGCGAAAGAACTTTGGAAAAGGTTAGAGGAAAAGTATATATATCAAGACATTAAAAGAGCAGATATCTGGAGAGAAGTGGCGAAACTAAAAATGAAGGAAGATGAAAAATGGATGGATTATATAGCGAGAGGGAAAGCTATATGTGAAAAAGCAAGAGCCCTAGGATTAAATATATCGCCTAGAGAAGAAGCATTAAACATTACTAAAGGTCTAAGCAAAAAATATAGATCAGTGGAAATGTCATTTAATGCCAAAGAGAAATTAGCATTGACTTATTAAGACGTGCATTACAGGCACAAGACGATATAGAAGAGGAAGAATCAAAATCAAGAAGAAACGCAGAAATGATATATCGTGTAAAACGTGGAAATAAAAATGGAGGGCAAACGGAAAGATGTTGGAACTGTAACAAACTACGACATAAACAAGCAAACTGTTGGTTTAAGCACAGTAAAATAAATGATAGAGCAGTGAATGGGAAACCAGAATCAAAAATAGCAAAAGAAAAAGGAGGCCATTACAGACTACACCCGAAAAGAAATGCAGAAGCAAGAGTGGCAAGAAATAACAAATCAGTTACAACCACTAAAACTGAACAAATATGGACAGTGAGAGCAGTACATAAGGTAACAAAAGAATATACAAACTATACTAACTCAGATGAAATAAATACTGAAGGTGAGCAGGAAATCGAAAATGATGAACAAGAAAATACCGAATGGATTTTAGACTCTGGAGCTACAGCCCATCTATCTTCAAACAAAGATTGGTTTGTTGACTATAAAAAAGGCACAAGAGAAGTAAACATGGCAGATGATAGTGTAGCAACAATCCATGGCACAGGCACAATTAATATGATGACTAATGTTGATAATATCAAACTAACAGATGTTTTGTATGTACCAACCCTAAGAGGAAATTTGATATCTGTAAACAAAATTGTAAACGGACAACAAACAAGCTATAGTTATAAAGCTACTGGAGACATAGTGAGAGAGAGCCCTGGATAAGCTAAAAAATCACAACATGATTACAGGACTTGATTATAAGGAAAGTAAACTACTAGACTGTCATGCATGTAACACTGGAAAATTTACCAGAAGCCTGTTTCCGAAACTGAATTCAATCCAATCAACAAAACCCTTAGAACTGATACATATAGATCTATGTGGACCCTTTACAGAAACACTAAGTGTAAGGAAATATATGATGACCATCGTAGATGATTACACACGAAAAGTATTCACTTATTTCCTATACAGTAAGGATGAAACGGTAGATAAAATTAAAGACTTTAAACGAGGTGAAGAGAAACGAACTGGATTAATGATAAGAAAAATACGAACTGACAATGGAGAAGAATTTATTGGCGGTGAACTAAAAGAACTACTAGAAGAAGAAGGTATTCAACACCAACTAACCACACCTTACACACCACAAAGTAATGGAATCGCTGAAAGGGAAAATAGAACGATAATCGATATGGTGAGAACAATGCTCATAGATGCTGAATTACCACCAACATTTTGGGGAGAAGCGGCAGCAACAGCATCATACATTCGAAACTCTTGCCCAACGAAAATAAATGGGAATCTAACTCCACAAGAAAAATACAGTAATAAAAGACCGATAACCAATCACCTTCGAACATTTGGATGCTTAGCATACTACTGGATTCCAAAAGTCAATAGATACAAACTATCACCAAATGGAAAAAAATGGAATATTTGTGGGATATTCAAAAATAAGGAAAGCATATAGAATATATGACGTAACAGAAGACAAAATAGTTGAATCAAGAGACGTCAAATTTATTGAAGAACGAAAGGGATCTGAATTATTAAAACTGAATAAAAAGGATCAAGTTGAAAACATAAACTTTCACTACATACTGGTGGACCATGAAGAAAGACAAATTCAAAATGATCAACAAATATGTGCAGAAGAAATACAGCAACATCCTAGAAGACAAAGGAGGCCACGTCATGACGACACAAGAAATATTCAACCAACTAGAAGATCAGAACGTATACGGGAGCAAAATATAAGACATAGAACACCGATATACAATGAAATGGAAGAAACAGATAGTGACACCAATGATATAAATGAAACAGCTGCAAGACCAACGACAGAAGAACACCGATAGATGAGAATCAAACTGATATATTAAAAGAAATACAAACAATTTATACCCAATCAAATCAAAATGAGACGAAAGTCCCAAAAACATTCAAAGAAGCTATGGAAAGCCCCAAAAAGGAAAAATGGCCCGAAGCAATGCAAGATGAAATAGATTCACTAAATGCTCATAACACATGGAGATTAGTAGGAAGACCAAAACATCAAAAAATAATCAAAAGCAAATGGGTTTTCACTATAAAGAAGAACAACGATGGAAGCATCGAGAAGTACAAAGCTAGATTATTGTGATAAGGATGCGAACAATTAAGTGGAAGAGATTATCATAAAACATACTCACCTGTAGTTCGACTAGAAAGCCTAAGAACATTGATCGCTATTGGAAAACTCAAACACTTCGCCATAAAAGTCTATGATGTAAAAACAGCATACCTCTATGGAAAACTTGAAGAAAAAATCTTGATGGAACAACCTGAGGGATTTGAGAAAGGTACAAAAGACCAGGTATGTGAACTACTTCAAGGCATATATGGTTTAAAACAATCAAACTATAAGTGAACATCTCAAAAGCAAAGAATTTGAAAAATTGACATTTGACCAATGCATATTTCGATACAAGTCAAGGAGAGGTGAAATTGTATGTTGCTTTATACGTAGAAGACATATGTGCAATTGGCAATAACGAAGTAATAATTGAAGAAGGAATAAATAAAATCCGGGAAAAAATCGATCTCAAGGAACAATCAGAATTATCAAATTTAATAGCATGGAAGATTAAAATGTCAACCAATCAAAAACTTGAAATATCACAAGAAGAGCAAATAAAAGAAATACTTGAACGCTTTGGAATGAAGAACAGTAAACCTGCAGCAACACCATTAGATCCAAATCAAGATCTGAATGATTTCAACGAATCTCCACAAGAAAACAAAACAGAATATCAAGAAATTATAGGAAGTGCGATGTATTTGGCATTAGGAACAAAACCAGGCAATTCTTATGCCGTAACAGCACTCTCAAGCTATATCAAAGATTCTAGAGAAATACACCTGAAAGCGGCCAAAAGAATGTTAAGTTATTTGAAAGGAACTCAACATGTAAAGCTAACCTGTACAGATCATGACGGAAAATTGCAAGGTTTCGCGGATGCTATTGGAACGATGGAAAAGGAAAAGAGAAATTAGTTACTGGATATGTGATCAAAATTGCAAATAATATCATAGCGTGGAAAAGTAAAAAACAAGAACACGTGTCAATGTCCACATGTCAAAGTGAACTGACAGCGATAAGTGATTGTTTAAAAGAAATGAAATGGATCAGAGAATTAGTGCATGAGCTAGGAGGAGACCAATTCCTCTCATTACCAATACGCATTTACAATGATAACGAAGCGGCGATAAATACGTGTGATGAAATTACCACCTACAGTAAGATCAGACACTATGTGAGAGTGGCAGTCTTTGTGAAAGAAGAAGTTTCCAATGGAAATTACGAAATAATCTATCAACCGGGAACGCATCTGTGTGCTGATGCATTGACCAAACCGGTATCAGGACCAAATTTGAAGAGACTGAGAGGTATAATTAATCTAATATAAAAAAATGTTAAGATGATTATATTATAAAGCTGCTTGTAACAAATTTTGTTCCTTTGGGGGGATTTGTTGGGAACGAAACGAAATGAAATTTGTGTAACCACCTTTTCTTTATACCCTTTTGTTGGAGTTCTGTATCACATCAGGTTTTATCAACACTCCGCTATTAAATATGGTTGCTTGTTAAACAGTGATTTTATTTCCCCTCACAAAAATCCCCAAATCTAACAGAAAGGCGGGGGTGGGGAGAATTATGCATTTAGAATGATGGAATTATATTGAAAATATTATTTATTAAGATTAGAATTAAATAAAATTGTTTTGTTTTAAAAGTATATGTTAATCCTCTATGTAGCCTACCCAGACTTTATGGACACCCTGTAGATAGAGGTTTACGAATATTTTACGGAATTACTGATTTTGCTTTATGATTTGGCGGTTTACTACAGTTTGAATTGATTTAGTTTACGAACAAAAATGCCTAGAAAACGGTCGAGTCTTTCTCAATACACTATACCTCGTCCAACAAGAGAAAAACAGGGTGTGTCACAGGAAGTTTCAGATTAGCCAATCAGAGAAAGGGGGCCTCATGCGCTTACTCACTTCTGTCTCATGTCTCATTGAAGAAGCGCTTTATAATATTACAGCATTAGCTTTAATATTATTCAGTTGCTTTGCTTTAATTATAATTAAAATAATTGTACACTTCATAAAATTGTCTTTTAACTCAATTTTATATATATCGTTTACTTATTTTAAGGTAATAACGTGCAGTCTGTTTAACCATCATTTTTTTTAAATATTTATACATTCTAGTGAAATGTTTTCTTGTTTTTTTTAAAGAATTATAAGGTTTTATTAAAGATGCTATCTTATTTTTTATTTTTTTTAATAAAATCCAGTTTTATGATACGTTTTCCATTACAGTTAACGATATCTCTTTCATTTATTTGCTGGCCATGAGAATGGCCTTTGAATGTATAGTCTTGAAAAAGACTTTTTGAATTATATCTAAATTCAGGCTAAGGAGATTGTGGTAGAACGTTAGTGTCATTCCACTCTTCTTCTTCTTCACTGTTGCTGTCTTCTCCATTAACATGAATTATTAAAGGCTCCACTTGATCTTCAATCAAACAGTCCGTTTCCCAATATCGTTCTTCCACACGCAAAACGTGTTCTATCGCTTTTCTCTAATTTTCAGGAGTTACATTATCAATTGCCGTTCTCGTTAGTTTTTCAACATCAGCAATCTTGAAAGTTGTATTCTACTTCCGTATATATTCTTTTACCTGTGCTCAAATAAGTTCAATGGGATTGAGATCACAGTGATAAGGAGGTAGTCTTATCACTAAATGGCCGGCATCGCTAGCCAGTTCATCTATAACATAGCGCTTTGCTTTTTTGTGTTGTTTGATAACATCGTACAGCTCACCTTTTGACATTTTTGCTTCGGTAGGTATTCCTCGTAGGGCCAACCACTCTATCATATCCGATTTCCTTGTATTGCTGCACGGCGCTTTGGCCTTCTCCACCGAGTGATATGGGGCATTATCCATGATGATTACTGATTTTTTCGGAATATTTGGCAGCAGTTTTGTTCTAAACCATTCATGAAAACAATCCCCATTCATTTCGTCATGGTAATCTGCGGATTTATTTTTTGACCGAAATAATAAACAGCAGTCGTTCACAAACCCTTTATCGCTTCCCGCATGCAAAAGAATGAGACGGGAGCCTTTACCCGTAGGAATGAAACGCCCGCAGTAGGGTTCCGAGCTCCCTGGTTGAGCACAGCTTTTCCCGTCGTGATGCCACTGTCTTTCACGGCCATGGTGTGCATTAGCCCACGTTTCATCCAGATATATGAAAGTACGTGTGGGGTCCCTGCGTAGCATTTGTACTTGCCTTAAAAAACGACGTCGTTGTGCGATAACATCTGTCCGTTCGATGTAAAATTGACGGTGGTTGATTTTGCCATACTTCATATGCAATTTATCATGCATAATGGTGGCGAAGGAAGTTCTCGATCCGACGTAGTCAGTTTTTTCTCTAAATTTCTGGTACACATTTTTCAGAGTAGGATAATTACCTTCTGAGTGTATTTCGGATATACATGCTCGTGCAATCGAGAGGTCAAAGTCATCCAGATTTGTTGTTCGAGATTCCCTGGGCCTTTTCTTTCCGGGAGTCGAAAAGTGAGGAGAGGGGGTGGTAGCTTCGCATGAAGACGCTTCGTTTCCTTCTTGAACAATTTTTCGAACGCAAGAAAAAGAAACTTGCGTTGCCTTGGAAGTTTCTTCTATCAAGGCAGATGAGCTTTTAAAACACTGTTTTCCTTTTAAGTAGCAAAATACGTTCCACACAATCTCCCTAGCCTGGCTGTGAATAGTTTTTCCTTGTTTGGCTGAAGAGCTGTTGCACGGCGACGCCATTACAAATTGACTTGTGTAGCCGCTGAAGGAGAGATCCCACAAAGCATTGCGGATGAGTGAGTAGTCGATATCAGACCGGAAACACGCCCTGTTTTTCTCTTGTTGGACGAGGTATAGAAAGGCTAAACGGTCCCGCCTATATTCGCAGCGTGTTCGCACAGCTGCTTCACAGTCTCTCGATAGCAGTGACCAACAGGTAGCGCGAATGAGCGCTGATCGTGAGCGCCATTCATTATCTCTCGCTCAGAAACGTTTACGCAGCGAGAGGAGCGCTTATTTAATGACCGAGATCGTCACAATATTGCTAGAGCTCAAGAAAGTGATGACCAACACCAGCGGCGTTTAGAATTAGCTAGGGTGATTTATGAACGCAACCGTCAAGAACGTGAGGATTTTACAGTGAGTGAAAGGGAGAGAGTAGATGGAATACGGCAGCAGAGACAGAAGAACAGCGCCAAGCTCGCCTAGCCGCTGATCGTTTTCGACACCCGCTAAATTAACTGTTAATGTCGTCAGAAGTTTCAGGGGAATCTCTGGAAATAGTTGCGGGGAAAGCCGAACTTCTTTGGGTTGATAAAGAAAAAAGTGCATTTACATAATCTTATGACTGATTAAATCTGCACTAGAGTCTATACCGCAAGGGCAAAATAATGATTATAAATTTGTCATTAGTGCAGCTGCTCGACATAGCGACAGGTACAGTGTCTCTGTCACAAGTGAAGTTGCAGCTGTTTTGGTTGATCAGAAATGTCAGCGACGTGATATAGTATTGCGCACTCGAGACGATCGCCTTCAACACATCGGTCTTATGACTCCCTACAATACTTCTTAATTTATTGCCTGTTAGAAGAGTGGTATAATTTAGGATTATATCATCACAACAAATTTATGCTAACCTGCTGCAAATAAGACGAAATCGTTTTGTCTACTTGCAAAGATTTCGTGGACTGTTTAGCCAGTTTTTCATCGATATGTATGCCAAAATCGAGGCCGAGCACTTAGTGCAGCCTACATACGCACCAATCAGAGACGGTTACGCGTTGAAGATTATGTGAATTTACGGAACGCTATGCAACAGGATGACAGCATGGAAAACTTAGGCCGATTATTGATCCTTCAGTCCAGTTTTAATGGCCGCCCACGCTGTATGCACGAGTGTACGGAGGAACCTTTCTGTTATGTCTGAAAATACGGAATGCCTGATGTTTTGATTGCCTTCACAACAAATCCAAAGTGGAATGAAATCACTCGAGAAATTTTAGCAGGACAATCGTCGTATGATCGAAATGTAATAATAACCAGAGTTTTCCACTTTAATTTGAGGTTGCTGATCAACGTGACCACGTTTTTAGTTCAGCTTTGTGCTTCATGTAAAGCGTTGAGTGGCTAAAGCGTGGTCTGTCTCACGCATATATCCTCCTGTGGTTAGAATAAAAAATACGTCCCAAGTTGTCGAGAAGCTGATAAGTGTTGAATACTTGGACCGTAATGCAGATCCAACACTGTTTGACAAAATAAAGAAACACATGATTCACGGACCTTGCGGGGCATAAAACAGGAACTGTCCTTGCATACAGGACGGCCGGTGTTCTAAAAGATATCCAAGAGCACTGGTAAAGCAAACGATAACGGGAGAAGATTGATTCCCGTCCTATACTCGACGCTCACCTGACCTAGATAGGTTTACAGCAACAATAAGATCACGTAGCCAAGTAATTGTTTTGGACAATAGATGGGTCGTACCCAGTGATGTGTTAGAATAACTAGATCGGCGTCTTGTACTTCCGTTTCCGTCCAAATTTGAAGAGTTGTAGCGCCATTTTGTTTAGGGGAAGAAACGACTCACGATTCACGCACGGAGGTTGCCTGCTACAGTAAAGCGAATTGGCTCGACTCGAAATTGATATATATGGTTGGTATTAACGTCCCTTTCAACTACTATGGTCATAGGGGCCGCAAATTTTGGTCCGCAAGGGTTTTTTAACCTGCAGCCGGCAAACGACTACACGGGACAAGGGTTTTACTTAGCTTCCGAAGGCAGTGCGTGATTTCAGGAATTTTCCCCTGAAAAAATCCTCGTCGTCCTTGGGCATCAGAGGGGATCACGCAACCACTGAGCCACCAAGGCCGATTGATGTAAATTTTATTATTTTTTATTGGCTTTCCGCAGAGATGTGGCAAATTCTTGTGCGGCATATAACTGTACGAATCGAGTGGGTAAAGAAAACCATGTATCGCACTCTTCAGAAGCATATATCAAAATACGTATGCCGTTATATGCAAAGCAGTAAAGTTTAAAGCTGCATCAAGATACCATATCAAGACATCCGCTGACTAAAACGATCCTGTTAAAGCATCAATGAAAACTATAACTGGAGACAGTAGAAATTAACTGAATGAAAAATACAATCTTTTAATCCCTTATACAGTACATATAATTGAATAATTTCATAAATTTTGAAAACTTCAACAATCATGTCTAAATTTTTGCTAAATTATTATCAGACTATATCTAAAAAATGGTATTAGGCTATAATAAAAATTGCTTCAATTTAAAAATTATTTAGTGTATTAAGAAATTTTTATTAAACACTAGCTGTGCCCGCGACTTCGTACACGTGAAATTTATTTTTGATTTATTATAAATCTTCTTTGTAAACAATGTTCAAATTGGTATTATTGGAGACGTGAACAAAGAGCTTTTTTGCTTCACTAACACGGAAAAGAACCACGTACAGCTGGCCGTATGTAAAGCAACTGACACAAAGGTCCACGCCCAGGACCAACACCATGTAGACAGAAGGCCTGCGCACAGAAACTGTATACATTGTTACATCATCGTCAACCGGCCAAAGTTACGGCTTATTATTGGTAGAAATACGATTAACAATAGCCGCTTCTGTGAGATGTAACAATGTATGACGTTTCTGTGCGCATGCCTTCTATCTTGGTGGTGTTGCCAGAGCATGCAGCGTCCGGCCTTGTGCTTTGTTTATTCTCATGGCATAACTTAAGCTCACCGGTAATTGTACACGTTTAAAGCGAAATGGGAAACTGTTAGAAATAAAATCTTGTAAACATTCCTAGGATAAGCTTTAGCAGTGAAGCATAAATATATTTAGACATTTATTAAAAAGAAATTAACCCCCCCTTCTCGAGTATTGTAAGGCTAGTAGCAGATCCTGCGGTCATCTATTTTTATCACTTTATTTGCACTTTTTACCGCTCCCCAAGTTTTTTTTAATTCAGAAATTGGCATTCTCGAACGTGATATGTAGAAAATGTTAAAAACCTTATATCTTCTTCCCTTTCTCGTCATTTCCGAACGTATGATATATCATATGCCATTTTTTGCCATAGTTTTAAGGACCAAGTGACTGCCACCCGCAAATCCGATCCCACTGGAACAATTGGGCCTAAACTTCATAGTAATGTAGATCTTGCCTAGAGGAATCTGGATACTGAATTTTACGCCTCTACGTACCTAAATAGCAATTAGATATGTTGCCCTCTCTGAATCCCACCCCGTAATTCCGACCCTCGTATACCAATCAAAACCAAACTAAATAGTGCAGATGGACATGCCGATAGTAAGCTACATACGGAATTTTAACCTTCTACCTCAAAAAATGTAGAAACTATGAAGGAGACGGACTGACATTATAAATACAATTAGTAGCTCCATTATTCCACCACTTAATTAGAAATTATGAGCACTTGAGCAATCGTGCGTCGACAAAGCGATTTCACGTGCGCACGTTGATGTCAATAATGCTTAAAAGATGAATAGAAAGTAACCATGTATTCCTTTTTGACACACAGATTGTTATATGACATTATTATATCTTTGTATTCTTTACACTCACTGTTTTAGCACGTGAATTCGACTTGAAGGGGTCCACGAAATATTCCGAAAAGTTCATACGGCGAGCTAAGATTTTGATGGTCATATTTCTGAAAAGTGAATTTGAAAAAGTTAATTCGTTTTCAAGTTATCGTTGAAATGGCGGACGGCCGGATAAAGTACAGACAAAGGGCGCCTTCTTATAAGTAGCTTTTATGCTAAAGCTCCTAATAAGTGCGATTCGGAGTATAAAACTTGCTCGCCTGTATCACTTCCCGTCAAAATTTCTGCTTCTATGATGTTACTTTAGAGACAAGTAACTTTAAGCCTCGTA
>JAHWFO010054662.1:0-19126 GCA_023313115.1 Rhysida immarginata
TAGAATTGAATTCCTGCTCACGTTGCAATTCACGATCAAACAAATCATGCATCTCACGATTTGGTGCGGTCATACCCAATTGTAGTAATGCTTAATTTGCAATCGTTAGACACATATCTTCAATTATTATCAAAGCTTCGTTGTACATTTCCAAGGTAATCAACAAATCAGGATTTCTTGCATGATGACGCATACGAATTAAAATATCTTCTGCCATATAATGTTTATATTTGTTCCATAATTCAAGTGGATTTGATGGCATACATGTTGATAATATAATGGCAAATAGCATTCGTATTTGTTGTGGATGAGCTGAAGTAGATGCATCATGAAGTGTTGAATCCCAATGTGCATCATCCTACAACAAATGCAAGAGTTGGCATGCTTCACGATATGTTTGACACAAATGACCGTTGACTGTTCTCAATTCTTGAAATGATTTTGGGCCATTAACGTTAACTAATAACAATCGCAAATAAAAACACTCAGCATTGTTTGGATGTACTGTATATATTCTCCCAATTGCATCTGTTTGGAAAATGCCTGGATGCCCATCGACTGCTGTTCCTTGTTTACGTCTTTGAAATTTTTTCGAAGACACATTCCATGTGTAACACTGAGGCACTTCAGAATATAACAAATTTATCGCAAATGTATCAATTTCGCATAATTTGAAAAAAGCGGTCGACGTAGTCGCTGGTGGTTGTGCTGCTCTTTCCAATACATTTGCTTCATTAAAATAAACACGTTGGTCATTCTCAAGATGCACAGCCAAGTGAACAACCACAGGATGTCTTTCGTGCATTGGAAACGACATAATCCTCCAGACAGCTTCATTACTACTAATATAGCGCCCATTTGATACTGAGTAATTTCATCATTTCTATTATCACCAGCAACACCGAAAACAGCCATATCGCTCCCTTTATTTACATACTTGCAAACATATTTAATGGATTTGACTGAATTACAATACTCCACATTTATATGAGCATTGAATATTTTCGATAATAATGGACAATACGGAACCACCCAACGATTATCAACTTCAACATCCTGGTTACGCATTCTAATGGTTGCCGTTTTGCCATTATCATTAGGTGATCTACGTCGATACAACGGATATCCGTCATTGCCCGTTATTGTGTCTGAAGTCAATTGCCTTGGGTATCGTTTCGAACACTTTCCATCAATCATACATGGCGAATTCATATTTAGTTCACCGCACGGACCATGTATCATGTTTTTAAACGACAACGTGAAATAACTCAGGATCAACAGTTAGATCAGGAATTTCAGCTAATATAACGTTATCGATTTGATCCGGAGTTATTTTATGTACCAGCCAAATTAATATATGTGCGTGCGGCAATCCCCTTTTTTGCCATTCGATGGAGTACATATGGCAACGCACCTCTCCAAATACACATAATTTCACAATTAAATCCATAAGTGCTTTCAATTTTTGCCGAAAAACACGTGCTGTAATGTCATGACGATCAGTTGTCGACTGTCCTTCAAATAAATTGTTTTTGATGTCATCCCACTGCGGATTACATGTAAATGTAATGAACAGATCCGGTCGACCGTATTTTCGTACATAAGACATTGCGTCTTGTGCATATTCGTTCATATGCCATGGGCTACCAATATACGAAGATGGCAATATAGTTAAACGTCCGATGTCATTAACATTAGCATCATTTGCTATCGCATCTTGCAAATGAATATATTCTTCGGATCTTAATTTTGCTTGGTTGAAACGAATAAAATTAAGACGTTCAGTTTCTATTTTGGCATACATATCAACGATGTACTGATCATATAGTTTACCACATCTCAAGATATAATTTTGTTCTTTTGGACGAACCATCAATCGATACGAATAAAAATTCATGGCACTAACTTTTTTCTGTACATGTAGACCTGAAAATAAGTGCAAAATGTGACTTTAGAAAATTATACAAATGAAATGTCAACACACTGAAAATAGGTCAATTATTTACCTGTTCGTGGATCAATCATTGGTATATTGATATGGTAGCCATCGTCACCTTTCCAATGCAATATTGGGTATTGTAATGCATCGTAACTACGATGAAGTTCCGAAACACGTTGCAATTGCTCATTTCTGCGATGAATTACAATATCACGGACTTGAAACTGATCACCAAGAATTACAATTGCAACCTCATCAATTGTCGGTGCATTGAATCGCCTTGCATGCTCTCCAAAAGGTGTTCTATCAGCCCTTATTACGATTTTGTGGTTATCAGATGGCATACGATCGACAGCAATTTTGAACAATTGAACTAATGCGTTATGCTGATGGAAAAACCTTTGTAGCTCACGAATAATTTCTCGTCTTGTATTCGAAACAATTGCGCAACGTTGATCCAATTCAAGATTTTCATCACCAATAAAATAAATTTGCAAAAATTGATGATCAGCGTCGGGGTATGGCAATAACGAACCAGCTTGATGATAAATCTGGCCCTGAATCTGTAACATGTATGCAATTTTAGGTAGATGTTGGATCAGAATTTTTAAAACTATCGAATACTTTATGTTGGCATTTTAAAAGTAAAGTATTTACCTTAAACGTCGGCATAAAATTATCTGTAATAATTTTAGTAGCACCAAAAGAAGTCATTTGAAATGCCGAATTGTATTGTTGAATATGACTCAAAAAGTGCTTCGACGTTTGAGATGTCCCAAAAATAAATGAATGCAATGGTTCGGGTGGAGTTTCTAATGCTGGCAATCTCACTTTGCCATTAGCACAACACATGCCGGGCGTTTCACCTGGAAAGTTAGCCGCATCACAATGTGGACATATTGTGTCCATCATTCCAATGTATCCGTACATACTATAATCAATCTGACTGTTGTAATTAAAAGCAGCACGCATCATTTCAGCCAAAACAGCACGACGTATTCGTGATCGCCGTGCAAGATTCAGTACAGGTACAGGGTCAACAGATCTATTTCGTGCATTACGTTCACGCTGCGACGCATTAGCTTGTGCGTGTTCATCTGCAGTCTGTGATCGTCTTAGTAATGCCACATCATTTGCATTACGCGTTCGCCGACCTATATTTGCTCGTCTGGCTCGTGGCATTTTTCCTTCATATAAAAAGAATAAATCAAATTAAAAACAAATTGCTACATTAATAGTGGTGTATCAGTATTTATACATGTGCGTATATGTGTGTATGAAAATATATATGACTGCATACGTCAATGTATATAAAAATGTCATTAAATAATTCACTTTTAAATCGACGTGCTTGCATCTGTTACAAAAAAATAAAACACTCGTATGCACACAATATATTTACATACATGTAATTCAATTCAACAGTTCAAAACTTACCGTTTGTGTAAATGCGTTTGACAATTTAATTCAAGTAAAGCCTGTAAACGATATGAAACACCGACGGCTCGCTAAAAAACTGAGAAAAGTACACGCACACATATACATAGTACATTTGAACAATACAAGACTCACCGTTTGTATGAATGCACTCAACAATATGTTTAAAAATATAAACACAAAGCAATTGTGACACCCCTCCCCCTCTTATTAAATTTCAACACTAGTGTTGGGTGAGACGGGCATCAAAGGTTCGGGGCTGATACCACGAGGAGTGTGAATCTTAAAAATTAAGTGATACCTCTTTAAGCAACCGATCAAGTAAAATTGATAAAGACTCTCTTTATTTCTCACTCAGACATAAATATTCATGAACAGATGCAATATAAACCTGTATAATTAGACATACATCAATTTACACCGCGCATTGATCTACGCTGTGTACAGAAGGTAACTTCCGTAGAGGGCCCTCTCAGAAACAGCGTACCTACATTACTAATTTACCTTAATTTTTATTAAGTTAGCGCATAAATCAGACCATATGCAAGACTTCGCAACTAATAACCAAGTGCGACAACACTAACGCACCTCAGCTATGCAGGTGGATCCTCGAAAAGGAGTAAAGTTACGCTGCTATTTAGTTTTACGTACACACCGGCAGTGCTTATTGTACCCAAACATGGACGCTTACTCACGTCACACGGACCTTTTAATTAAATTATGTATAAAGGGGAGGCCCGTAGTAACCCCCAGTTAGCACTCCAATGTGTTCGTGACTCAATAGTGCAGCTTCACATGCACTCCGGTGGTTGTGACCAAAACGAGACTTATGCTCGACTGGAGCAACAGGCACGCCCACGCGGATAAAGTGTGCAACTCCTAATCAATTTAACACTCGGATCGCGAGCTCCTGCATAGAATACTGAAATATAGTCTAGTTGCGTTATCAAGACTACTCCTAAAAAAACTATTACTGCATACTAAACAACTACCATAATTCATTATAAATATTACAGTTATGCAATAACATTATTGTAACAAGTGCAGCGTGTTCTCATTAATACGTGTTTTCTATTTTTCAGCTACGCAGTTCCAACTATCTCTACGCGCACAGTCTCCGAAATAAATGAACAAAAGTTCCAGTTAATTATTTCGTCTTCGCTTTACTTGCTCTAATGGATCCTATAATTGCACTACTCCTTTAACATAATTCGCAAGTTTTCCCGGACACAACACAGAACGGACTCACCCAATAATGTCATCTTAATGGCTTGTTGTCTTCAATGGAGTGTCGTAACGCAATCGCCGATCGAACACAACGACTCGTCGGACTTCTCTTAATCGAACCTCGAATGGACCTGGATTACTTTTATTTTTTAATTAAACATTGTGTACATTAATTTAGTACAGCAGGATAATCAGAATAACTAGCAGCCGGCCAGCGAGCACAAACAAAAAAAAAAAAAAACATTTCTCGAACGTTCCGGTGTTCCCACCATCTTGGCTATTTTACATCCATTTCCAGCGGTTGCTCGCAGCCAAAAAAAAATAATAATAATTAAATATCTCCACTAAAAAAATGCAAGCAAAAAAACTAACAATAATAATAAAATCCGAGATCGCACAGCTTCTCGGAAAAGATCCCAGAAACAATGCTTTCTCGATAACAATGGCGATTCCTGTTGCACGAACATCGTCGTGAACAGCAGTCGCCAAAAATTACTTAAAACGAATAATAATTTTTTTATGACACAGCCTTTTAAAACAAAAATAAAACATCAGACGTGAGAAATAAACAGAGCATAATCACGTAAAACATTAAAAGTACCCCCAAAATTTATGTATATATAATTAAAACAAACCCCTACACTTACTCCGCCGGACCCATGTGACACTCACTGACATGGAATGTCACACAATAATTATCGCTGACAATTTCCTTTAATCGAAGCACGTCCAAAATGAAATGACCGCATGAATAACATAACAACATGCTTGCCTGTCAACACTGAAAAAAGTTTCAATTTGACAGCACAATCCCCATCTGAAAAAAGTTTCAATTTGACAGCAAAATCCCCATTAACAAAATGATCCGCCATTTACTGAATTCATTTGTTACAAAAAATGTGATAAATGAAGAACCGCTCGACCGATTTTGTGGAAACTTCACATAAACCATCTACTGAATAGTCCGAACAAAGCCTAAACATTTGGTTTGAATAGGCGAGCCCGTTCTTGAGTTATAAAATTACAACGAAAAGTGGCATTGATTTTTATATATACAGATAATGATAAGAGAAAGGGAAATATTTATCCTAAATGCAGAAAAAAGTTCAAAATACCTTTCAGTTAATCAAGGCACAAAATGATGCCGTTCCTGCAGTTCATTTAATGTAAGACGTTGGCTTAATACATTAAATCATGTACCTTTTATTTTTCCTGGCAATTATTTCAATCAATATTAAAACAGCAACAACAGTCAAAAATGCTATTTAAAAATTTGTTCACCACTATTAACAAACTGATTTGCATGTTGAACACAAAAATATTAAGATATCAAACAGTTGAGATATAAAATATGATTCTTAATACAAATTAATTAACCAGATCAATAAGATTCCTAAATTGCTTAATAATACGCATTACAGACGTACGGAGGGTTGATTCAGATAAAATGAGACGACTTTGCAGTTCTGTTACGATGGTGTAATACCATGGCGCCACCATCGCTTGTGTTCGATGTGAGAGCCAAGTTGTTGGACTATCGCCCGGCACCGTAATTTCCACTGAAGTAGGCTGAGTTTGAGGGACTCCATGGGAAGTTCGTTCCACACTTGCTGACACACTTTCCATAGCCCATCAACGGTTCTTGGTCGGCGACTTCCGAGCCGTCGTTTCAGGAGACCAAAACCACAGAAATCCATCGGTGATGCGTCAGGAGATTTTACCGGCACATGAGAGAAGGGAATAACTCATATGCCCGTCTCCTGCTCCATCTTCCTGTAGTAAGCCACAGATGACTTGTCAGTGTGGCTTGATGCCTTGTCCATGTGCTCCATGTGGATGCGCTTTATGACGTCGCTCCAGCCCAAGATTTTCATGAATTATTCGAGAGACTGTTGTCTGTGAAATACCTTTCCTTTGGGCTAGACTTCTCTGTGTGGGGGGATTTTCTTTCAGCACTTCAGACCGGATTTCTCGCACCGCCTGAGCCGGGCGTGTTGGCTGGGGCTTGTTTCTGGTCTGCTTCTCTGCTCGTCCAGGTTAATTAGATGGTCGCAATTTGTTCTTTTCGATTATTCGACCCACAGTAGCTTTGGATACCACAATACCATTTCGTTTGCATAATTCCACAATGCACGAAAGACTGAAGTTAGCTTTGGAAAGGCCAAACATATACCCTTCCCCAAAAGCTGTGATTTTGGAAGCCATGTTTCAGCACGAAATGTCCCAAATAACAGCAACAAGTGTGTACAAAGCTAATCCCCATGAATAGTGGACGAGTCATGCAAATCACATTCTGTCAAGGTCATACTCGGCGTTTAAAGTCGTCTCATTTTATCTGAATCAGCCATCCGTATTTCAGGCCTGTCTGGTATCCGGATTGAGGCTACAAACAAATTGCGGCTCGAAGGTTGTTTAGTCAGCTTTAAAATAAGCACTGTTTGCAGCAACCCATTTAGCCCAGTGTTGCTGCCATCGGTCGAATCAAGTACGGAATTCCCTCTTTTGAGATGGCCAAGAACACCTACGTCGCATTTTGTGTTGTCACGTCCACATCTCCGTCCTTTGAGCGCTTTCTTGATCTTCGGAAATGCGAAGAAGTCGAACAGAGCTAAGTCAGGTGAGTAGGGAGGCTGCCTGACCTAAACGGTGTTTAGTCAAGAATTGCTGCACAATATCTGCTGTGTGCCAATTCTCTGCCCTTCTTAAAGCGCTTGAACTATTCCAAATATTGTGTGAGGCTAATAACATCATTGCTGAAGGCTTGATTTAGCAATTCATAACACTCCATTGCAGTTTTACCGATTTTGAAATGCTTGATTTAGCAATTCAGAACACTCCATTGCAGTTTACTAATTTTGAAACAAAATTTGATGCAATGCTGTTGCTCAATGTTTTCTGTCATTTTTACCATCCGACGATGAAAGTAAAACGTTCTGCTTTAGCGTGTGACAATAATTGCACGTGGCACTCTTATCAGCCTGCAAATTTCATTATCTCATCAGCAGAAATGTCACACGATCCGGATAAGAAAAAGGTGCAGCGAGTTCTACTTTTTTTTCTTGCCTGAATCCGAATACTTTTCGGACAGGCCTCGTATGTTTGAAAGATCTGATTAATATTTTCAAAATTTATTCAAAATCAAATATCACATGATAAGAATTAATTGGAGAGACTAATAATAGTTCTGTTCTGGAACAAATATACAGAATTATTGAGATTAAGCTTCCCCAGTATTAGAGGGAGCTCTACTGGCGCAAATGTCACTACAAAATACGCTGATAGGTACCGCTGCTGCATGACATATCGATCTATTAATGCGAGAATACGCCTTGCGTTTCCAGAATCCTTTCATTGCGCAAAACTATATTTTAAATAGCTGAACATAGTAAGCCTGCTTTAATCCCTTGAGCAAGAATCCTCGACCCTCGACAAATGCTCTCTCTTATCTGTATTGGGTTAGTGTTTTTAGCGGAAAACCCGATCTTTGAAGCAACACTGGATCCAGTCCTGCGTGGCCCAATTGGATTTTTCCGCCAAAATTGAATGCCCCTTTAGATGTACACTATATGATCAAAAATATCCGGACACCCCTCACAGATCATCGATTGGCCCAATGTCACATGATAATGACTTGCACATCATTTAAATAGCTTCCCACACCTTCAGACACAACTCTGCTTGGACATTGGCAAGAATGGCTCGTTCGGCAGAGCTCAGTGAGTTCCAACGTGGAACCATCGTTGGATGTCACCTATGCGGCAAGTCCGTGCGTGACATTTCCAGCCTTCTTCAGATACCCAAGTCAACAGTAGGCGATGTCATTATGAAATGGAAGACCCGGGGATCAACAACAGTTCAACAACGAACCGGTAGACCCAAGAAACTAACGGACAGAGACCGTCGAGTGCTTCGTCGTGCCACCCGCAGCAACCGGAAGTCCTCGGCGGAAAAAATTGCCACAGAGTTTCGAAACGCCTCTGCAAATGATGCCAGTACCATGACAATTTGTCGGGAACTGCACACGATGGGATTCCATGGCCGTGCTGCTGCCCACAAGCCCTACATCAGCAGGGTCGACGCCAAGCGACGTCTGGAGTGGTGCAAAGCCCACAGAAACTGGACAATGGACCAATGGAAACGTGTAATGTGGACAGACGAATCACGCTACACACTCTGGCAATCCGATGGACGAGTTTGGGTTTGGCACATACCTGCAGAACGCTTCTTACCTGAGTGCACAAAGCCCACGGTCAAGTTCGGAGGAGTCATGGTGTGGGGCTCATTTTCATGGGGCTCATTTTCACTGGGTCAGCTCGTCACTGTGCAAGGAATCATGAACTCCGACCGTTATCTGAATGTTTTGGACAACTGTGCACTTCCAACGTTGTGGCAATTTTTCGGAAACGGGCCATTTCTCTACCAACACGACAATGCTCCGTGCCACAAAGCGAGGCGTGTACAGCAGTGGTTTGCGGACTCAGGGGTCGAAGAAATGGGTTGGCCGGCACAAAGTCCCGACTTCAATCCTATAGAGAGTCTGTGGGATGAATTGGAAAGACGCTTGCGGGCCAGATCACATCGGCCAATTTCTGTACCTGAACTGATTCTCGCTCTTCGGGAGGAATGGAGGAACATTCCGGAAAGTACCTACCAACATTTGGTGGAAAGTCTTCCCCGAAGGGTGGAAGCTGTGATTCGGGCAAAGGGATGTGCAACGCCCTATTAATTTCCATGAAATCGTGGCTAGAGCGCAAACGTGCATGTGTCCGGATATTTGTGATCATATAGTGTATATGGATATGCAGGGTCTTGCAAATTACTACAGGGCAGTATAACGGGAAGCCTACCCGCTTGATTGCAGGGGCTGGCTTGACATCAAATGTTAATTGGGTAATTTTATCAAAAACATGACAATTTTGACGTTCACCCCCTTCCCCGACTGTGT
Organism: Rhysida immarginata; assembly: GCA_023313115.1. NCBI lineage: Eukaryota > Metazoa > Arthropoda > Chilopoda > Scolopendromorpha > Scolopendridae > Rhysida > Rhysida immarginata. Next base: position 9,549 of record JAHWFO010054662.1, read on the forward strand.
AAACTGCTGGCTGCTGCAGGCCATCTTCATCTCCCTCCATTCTGCCAATTCACTGAGCCAGCCCCTGCAATAGAGCGGGTAGGCTTCCCATTTTATTGCCCTGTAGTTATCTGCAACAAACAGTACAGGTTGTCCGAAACGTCTAGCACTGGGATGTATATCACACTCCAGAGACGAGGCAAGTGTATCGTGGGCTTTCCATTTCCGACCTCAAAAGTGGTATTCAAGGTCATCTTCACGGTTATCCCAACTGCAACTTTTTTCCTATCAGAGATAGAAGAAAATTTACAATTACGAACTCGTAGAGCACCCCAAAATTAGTCTAAATCTATTTTTCTTTTAACCGATTCATAGGAAAATTGTGACATAAATGAGGATGAAGATTGGTATGCTACTCGTCGTGCCGCCCCCCCCCCCCCCCTCACAAAAGAGTGGCACTGTTTCTCATGCGAAACTGTAATTATTAAGTAGCGGAAAAATGGAGCTACTTATTGTTTTCACAATGTCCGTCTGTCTGTCCTTCCGTCCGTCCGTCCCCTTCTATAATTTCCGCATTTTTTGAGATAGAAGGTTGAAATTCGGAATGTAGCTTACTATGGGCATGTGCATCCTCACTATTTAGTTTGGTTTTTTTTGGCCCAATGGGGTCGGAGTTTCGGGGGCGGAAATTAGAGGGGACCAAATGGTCAGCATATATTTATGCATACAATGGAGTTAAATTCGGTAAGCAGATTCCTCTACGCATGGTCAAATTACTTTAAAGTTTGGGTCAAATTGTCCCAATAGGGTCGAGTTGTGAGGGTGGCAGTCACTTGGTCTTTAGAACTTTGGCAACATGTGGCATGTCATATATCATTCGTTCAGAAATGATGAAAAACGAAAGATAGAGCTCTTTTTCATTTTCAAATACTATGTTCAAGAAAATCAATTGTTCGATTAAAAAATGAGTGGATGGGGTTAAAAAGTGCAGATAAAAGGGTAAAAATAGATGACCTCAGCGCTTCCGCTACTTTTCTACACCTTCCTCGGGAAGATTAATTTATTGTTTAAAGTTAATTTGCATGTAGTTTTTTCACGATCTAAATAAATTGTGCCATTGGTACTTTTTCGTTGCTCTTCATACGACCTGAGTGTTGCTGCCACTTACTGTTCTGTATGGACCAATTGCATGCTTGAGTGGCGCCACAATCGAACTGCTTTGAAATCGAGCCGTATGTGACAAGATATTGCTAGGCTACACATTTATAAAAATGTGTGTGTCACGGAATTCAAACGCCACCTTGAATTCCGATGACACAATCGTTCAGTTCCATATTCGCTACTTCTATGTTTCTCATTGGTGGAGGAACCAGGGTGGGGCACATAATTAACATCATAATACACAGGAAGCCAATAAGGGACGAGAGCAGGCTTTTCAGATTGCCAATGTGAAAAGCCGAGATCAGGGGAGTCGTAATAGAGAAGTCAGCGATAATGGACGTGGCGAGAGGATCGCTGAAGGGAACTCCTCGAACAAGATGAGGAAAAATGGCTGTAACCAATTGACCATATGCAGAGTGCGATGCGAGGAATGAGCTGAGTTCTGATGACAGCGTGAACAACGCACAGACTTCCGCTACTATGAACTCGGGAAGCCATCTGCGTGGCAAGGTGAGCGAGACGAATTATTTGCTTTCTATGCATGAACTCTTACCTATTCCTAGTCTTACTTGTTGGGCTTCTACTACTACCACCAACTATATGCTACAGGGACAGTTGCCGATATTTTTATGTGCTCAAGCAGCGGAACAGGCCTTTCCAGAGTTGCGGAGCTCTAAGCTATCATATCGAACTCAGATAAGAGGTCTATGGTCCTAAGGACTCAAAAGCTACATCGATAACAAAGTGGGTTTCGTTCTTACATAGAGTTCCACACATTTCCCCTTGTTTACCACCTATGAATGTATGCTATGTAAAGTCAACATTACATTTTCACCCAAATTAGCCGCTATCATCGTTGTAGAAGTGCTACAACGTGCATTCTTAGTTCCAAAACGTTGTTCACTAATCTTTACACAAGTAAATGGTGCTTCACACTTAATCCTGTGAGGGTCACGCCGGGAAAGTTTTGTGGTCATCGTTTGCTAGTGCTACAGTGCTCATATGCAGACTGGGTTTTTCTGAATGTTTAATTGTTGCTTGTTACTTATAAGTTTACCAGTTAGTTAAGTCAGCTAATTAGGTTCGTAACTTAAGTTTTTACTTTCAACCCATTTAATAAATTTATCAATTTTACTTTAATCTGCCTTATATCAGATCATTTGCTTCCAATGCCTACACTCTCTAAAGGTTTAAAAGTTAATAATGACATGGGCGGTGCGTGGTAGCAGAGCATACAAGACCTCGGGTCAAAAATATTTTGTGTGTGTGTGTGCATATTGTCGTTGATAGACAGTGCGTGGTAGCAGCGTAAGTGAGGCTATCGGCCAAAATTAATTTGTCTTCACTCTTCTGCTGTGCTGCGATCTCAAATTTGTGTTGTGTGTCTGGACAAGTTGCGTTTAAGTGTTGATTCTTCAAGGCAACAGTGTTTTTTGCTAGTGGTACTGTTTCTAGTGCGCAGTGTGAAATTGATATGTGAATTTTTCCCTGTGTTAGTGATTGCAAAAAAATAAAAGGGAAATGGTGCAGGGTGATATCATTTAAGTATTGTTCAACTGTATCAACTTTTATTTGTGCTTCAGTTGGTGCTTCTGGGTGTACTACGGAAGTGATTGGTTACACAAGTGTTAAAGTGAGGTGTTTGGTGTTTTTCGCCCGGATTAGGTTTTTCTAAATAAATATATTTAGAATCTGGTGCATCGAGGAAATTTTATTATTGTTTGTAGCTTCTGGGAGTTATTTGGTGCGTCACTTGTACATTGCTACAGTGGAAAATTTAAAAGTGGTGTGGTCTGTCTAACGATGGTGTCATGTGTTACGGCAGTGTAGTGATGTCGTGTGGTGCTTTGGGTGAAAGGCGGTGCAAAACCAGCACAAGAAGCAAGTGCAGGGCTGCGTTACACCGTGTGTTGTCATATCACAAGAGAGTCTCATCGGAGAGTGGCATTAGTTGTTGTACGCCGAAAATGATAGGGAAAAATTCGAAGAGAAGGAGTGAAGTAACGAACGAAAAAATACAATAGAAGAATCTAAAGACCTACAGATTCGTCATGAAAAAACGAGAGTTAACCCTAAGAAAAAAGTTAAATGGTGATTTTACGGGAGTAAATAATATAGAAATGAACTTAATAGACAGAGGTCAGTCAATCGAGAAATATAAGAAATAATCAGAGACAGTCACATACGAAGACGATGGAATCAGGCAGTGGCCTTATCGGTTGTCCACGCTTGGGGGTTAATAGACGAAGAAAGCCTGTGTCAATGCCTAAAAGAATGTGTGGAGGAAATGGCAGAAGAGCAGAAGAAAGCCTAAAAGACGGAAACTGGAAATATAAAGGTAGATTTCATTCAAAGCTGATTAAATGGATCGAGGCTAAAAGACAGACAGTAGAAAATAAATATGGTGGTCGAAGAAAGTTAAGAGCGGAAAGAGAGAGCCATTTTATTATGTGTGGTGAATTGGGAACTATGCAATGAGGGTTCATTAAGCAGTTGGTGGGTGGAGTTGATCCCATAATGCTAAAACGTTTAAGTGGTTCCGAACAAGCCGTTCGATTTGGACTTAACGTTAATGCAAAGAATTTGGTCATTCTACATTACACTTCAGTTAATTTATCAAATATAGATAAAGAAGTTAGAGAAGACGTAGAACAATTTCTAAGATTGGATCAGAAAAAAAGAGACAAGCGGTGGATCAGGGTCCATGAAATAAGAAGTGAGGAGACAGAATGCAGAAAATAAGGCCTAATTTAACTTGCGGAGAAAGAAGAAATCCAAGGAAAGTTATGCAGTATATACCCGAGCCCTCTTACGCAAGAAAATAGAAGTGTAATTCGAGACTGTAGAAACCGGAGTTCTGGGAAAGGCTGCTAACCTGGAAGAGGTTCAGAAACAGAAGGATATTTGCCTCGAGGGTATTGGCAAAGAAATGATGCTAATGCAGAATTTAATTTGGAGGCAACAAATTGTACAGGTCAGTTAAATGAAATAGTGTTGACCTTGCAGCAAAAAAATGGAGTTAGAGGAAAAATTGAATTATTGGCGAGAACGACCAAAAATAAAGAGAAACAGGCAAGAGCATAAGAAAGCTCAACCAAGACAGATTTGACGCTCGAACCCATCTCCGAAAAATGGGGGTTTAAAGAAAAAGAAGATGGCAACTGGAAATGACGAAAAGGATAGCATGGCTTGTCACCATCGGATAATGAAAATAGATAATGGAAGAAGCAGAAAACGGAAAAAAGTGAATCAATGGTATCCCAAAAGTTAAGGAGTTGGATTCCAAGATAATAGTAATCAATGATAGAAAAGATATGTTGTGTGGTAAAAGTGGTGACGATAAGAAGAATTCTCAACCGTGGATACATGGCATTGGTGGAGACAAGAAGAAGAGATATACAGAGCATTCGAGAAAACAAAGAAGTGGAGAAATAGAAGCGTAAAACATACTAAGGTTGAAATGATCAAAATACGGGATAATGATGTATGGAACCTCAGGAAAGGAATTAAAGAGGTAGACAAGGAAAGAAAACAGCGGAGAGGTCAGAGAGATACCAGTGATCGCCACATGACGGTCGTCACAGTTCATGAAACTAACGAAATTTTTTGTGATTATTACTCTCAACCCGAGCCCAGCAGAAAGGAGGTTTGGACAGCAACGTCCACTAATATTCCCAGCTGCGTCTACAACATCGATATGCAGGAGTTTCTGCGTTCAGACGTGGCGAGTATGTCATGGAATTCAAACGCCACTTTGAATTCCGCTGAACACAATCGTTCGGTTCCATACTCGCTACTTCTATGGTTCACATTGGGGAGGAACCGGCGAGGGGCACGTCATCAACATCGTGATATGCAGGAAGCCAATAAGGAATGAGAGCAGACATTGCAAATTGCCAACGTGAAAACCCGAGATCAGGGGAGTCGTAATAGAGAAGTAAGCGATAATGGACGTGGCGAGAGGATAGCCGAAGGGAACTCCTCGAACAAGATGGAAAAAAAGACCGTAACCTATTGACCATATGCAGAGTGTGATGCGAAGAAATACCATAGTATTTCCGTTGTGTGTAAGCTCACCATTTGATAACGTCATTCTCATTTCAGTGCTTCCAAGTTTCGTCTTACCCCAATTTTGACATTTCTACGGCTACAGGACTGGTTTGTTTAGCTTCCCGATTTTGACTTCGATTCCAAAACCAGCTTCATTGCTTTTCATCGGATATATTTTCTATGTATATGTGCTTCAAATATTTTGAGCTTCATAGCTGGGCTTTATTTAAAGATAGCCGCTATCATCTTTGTAGAAGTGCTACAACGTGCATTCTTTAGTGTTATACTATTGGTGTTCCAAAACGTAGTTCACTAATCCTATGTGCTGGCTGACACAAATAATAGTGCTACAGTCCTCATTTGCAGACAGTATGTTTCCGACTGTTTAATTATTGTTTGTTACTTATAAGTTTACCAATTAGTTAATTCAGCTAATTAAGTTCGTAATTTAAGTTTTACTTTCATTCCATTTAATAAATTTATCAATTTTGCTTTAATCTACCTTATGTCAGAGTATTTGCTTCTACTGCCTACACTTTCTAAAGGTTTAAACATTAATCATGACAGTGTGTTAATTATTGATTGAAATTAATATTTGAGCGAGGTAAAAATCAAGTATAAATTTAGTTTTTTAATCTTTGAATTGAATATATTTGCTTTAACAATTGTTAAATTTTAATGCTGGATTGTGTATTTAAAACAATTTTTAACATTTAAAATATACTAGGAATTATCTTTCATGCAGAAAATAAAGCAAAAAAACTCTTTAATTTCAGTGGATAAATAACACACATTTTTATAATTGTGTATCGGAGAAATATCTTGCCCCATACACCTTGTTATCAAAGCAATTCGATTGTGGCGCCATTCAAGCGTGCAATTGGTCTATTAGTTTCATCACAGTTTCTTCAAATTTGTTGAACTCCAATTCCTGTGTTTATTTGTTTTACGTACCTGCGTCACGTCGATGTCTCGACCCGTGTATCTCTAACAGAACAGATTTATTACGTTTTTATTTGTTTTTCATCGAAGTCCGACTAAGAACATTTTATATGTCTTCTTGAGTGTTTCCGATTACATCACCGTTTTCTTTTATGTAAGAACTGACGCACAGCTACCTATAACACGATGAAACGGTTGTGTCAATAAGCATAATGTACACTACTGGGCAGAGGAAAATCCTAGGTGGCTGAGATCAAGTGAACTGGAAAATCAATATTTAGTGTGGTGTTTATGGGACACAAGTCGTAGGTCCTGTTTTTACTTCCTTGTACGAAGTTAAAGGGTTTGTAATCGCAAAAAATTTCGGTTTTCAGATTTCAATGGAAATATACATTTTGACCATCCCTGAATCACGGCCGTCTATATGTATCATGCCTGACAACTGAGGATTGATGATGTCATGCTAGAGGTAGTTGCCATGAAAACCCCCTTCTCAACAGAAATACTTTAACATTGAAATACTTTAATTGATGACAAATTATGCTTAATCAAGCTAAACGAATACTCTAGTAAAATGAAAAACACTATTGCCTTAGTCAAAATGACAGGTGGACGAACTCATGCCTCGCCAACCTCTAGCATGACGTCAGTGGTCAGGCCTGGAAATATAGTACGGCCGTGCCAGAATCCATTTTGACGTGTTTTGGCATGATGTTTGTACGTACGTATTGTTGCGTACATTTTTCCTTTCGATTTTTCCCTTTCTCTTAGGCTGTGCGATTAGGAATCGGCAATGTACGTCTTCATTGTTTCTTTCCTATCTTCCTTTCCTTGAGAGGTGGTATATTTTTTGTATTCTCTGGGTCTCCTTTAGTGGACAACCCCGGTTACAGTCGTTCGCTGCCTGACGAGGTATTTAACGATCAGTGCCCGACTTTAACTCCTATTTGGAAGGGTTTTCTTTTTGTTGCTTCTGAGTGTCTCTTGAAAGTCGTACAATTGGTGAACTTAGTTTGCCCAGAGGAGGTTACAGTGACCCCCTCCTCTAATAATAATTAAAGGGCTCACATGACGTTTGTGGTTAACGTTGTATTTTTTTTTATTTGACTAATATGGGACCTTGTTTGTTTAACCGATTCAATTGCTTGAGACATGTTGTTCTCATTAACTTGCCTGGCCAGGCTATTGATAAGACTAAATCGGAATATTGATATGAGAACGGTTTTAGAAAACATTCGGCTACACATGGGTTAATTTGATATTATGAATTCTTTTTACCTACATGTTGGGCTTTCGAAGCTTTCTGACGCGTTACAGGCAGACAATTCAAATTAATGGGAAGAATTGGGAAGGAAAGAATTATTTCTTTCTCTTCCTGAATAACAGCTATACAATTTGAGGTAGCTTATATAACAGCTTTCGCTGATTTTTTTTTTACTATTTTTTATTTGCTTCAGTGTACGAGTGAAGATTACTGTAGTTAGTATACACTTCTTCAAGCCATTTCTTCTGCTAGCGTTATTTTAATTAGCGTTTTTTTATCCGAATATTGAGTTGTAGCTGATGAATGTAGTTGAATTGGAGAAGAAAATTAATAATGGTTTTTGTATGGGAAATTGGTTATGCTCTGTCCAATGAAAGAAAAACTGGGCGTGTATAATTGAATTTCCGAGTTCACTTGTTGGACATTGTTGCTAAGTAAAATTAACAATTGAAATTAGATATTTACCTGGACATGCCCAGTTTTTGTTTTGTTGGATAGAGTATATTAGATATTTCTAATATTTTTAAACTGTTAAGTTGTTTGTTTTAATACGTATTCGCTTTTTGTGTTTTTCACTCATTGTTGCGATTCTGAAAGTTTTTGTCGAGAGGGTTTCTCTTTTATAGCTACCGCCATGTAAGGTGAATGATCTCTCTGACATGCGAAGTAAGTCTTCTCATCAATATGCTTTGTCTAGATTTTACCCATGATGCACTTGTTCTACTTTAGTAAAGGTGGAGATATTGTTGAAACTTGGAAAGCCTATTAAAAGTCATGAAATTAAACAAATTGCCTTCGAATCGACTATTCTGCATCATTTTTTAATTTAATTATTTATTAATTTCATTTATCTATTTAAAAAAAAAACGAAAATAGAAATTAAATATAAACACGAAAACATTTTTTCGAAAATGAAAGCAGATGCTTTATGGAATAACTAAGCGATTTGCTTCCCGTTAACGTCTATTGGCTGGCGGCAGCTATAGAGTAGCCCGTTCTCATATATTTTTCTTGCTCGTGTTTTTTTTAACGCTTGGTCGCGAGAAAATTTTAATTAATAAAAAAATCTTGAGTTCCTTTAGAGAGGGTAGTCCAATAGAGGAGCTTGGTAAAAACAACCAGAATGTGAAGACGCAGAATGGGAGAGATCTCAGACGGTACTTTGTTAATGTTAACCCCGTCGGGTTCATCGAATAGCAGTCATGGCTTTGTGGCTCTCCTAAAGACCTACTCAGCTTTATACGAATTAGGAATTTCGTCAGTTTTTCCATTGCTTTTATGTTATTGACTTAACTCTGGATTTTCTAGCTTACGACACAAGCTGCGCTTACATGAAGTGCTAACGCCATTACCAAGCTGCTACGGAGCAGGTAATTTCCCTCGTAGAGCTCTGCTTAAATTCCGTTATCATGTGAGTACTTTAGAGTTCTGTTTAGCATTCACCAGCACGAATTAAGCTCCGTGCTTATGTTCCAATCGGCCATAGAATTGCTTATTTGGTTTGCTGATCGTCGAAGTTCCTGATAAAGAATGACGCAAGTTCCTATGCTTTTGCTGCAAGCAAAAGGCTGTTATGTAATCGTATAATCTTCTGTTATCATTTTTGGAATTTTGTTCGTATTTTCTACGCCTCGGTGGCAAGAATTTTGTTAAGAATTTTAGAAGATCGTAAAATGTGTTGACTGCTTTGATTTAAAGTCGCATTCGATTGCCTTCAAGATAGCTTCCCTTGCTACATTTGGTTTTCCGACTTGGTGTTAAGCTTTAGTGATGAACTGCATAAGTGTTAATTTTCCTCTTTAAGATTTTCATTTATTTAATTTTTTTATTTGTTTTATTTTTTTTGTTTAGTTCAAGCCATTTAACTAGTGCCTTCGCACTGCAACTGCTTAGTTGTATGTCTGATATTTATCCTTTGTTATGTCGTCGTGGTTGATGTTTGTCCCAGTTTCCGTTAAGAACGTTGCTGGTTTGTATGTGCTGTGATGGTAATTCCGCGGCCCACGTTTAGTTATTTGGTGTGTTTTGTGTCGAATTTGCTGATTTAGGTGAGGCGTTACTAGTTTGTTTTTTTTTAGTTTTTTTTTTTGCTTTACCTTATTAGATCATTTGAATTTTTTGTTTTTTTTTTGGTTTTTTTTGATCTTCTAACGTTTTCTTTTATCATTTCGCTTTTTGTGGT
>JAHWFO010054680.1:0-67169 GCA_023313115.1 Rhysida immarginata
TTTTTAAGATATTGCAAAATTTAATTTAATTTTTTGAGATTGTTCTGTTTACATCCAAGTGTAATTATCCCGGGCAACGCCGGGTACCTTTGCTAGTTTTTAATATAATGCAAAATTTAATCAAAAAAAATTCGAGCCACGCCTGGTTATCACCTACCTTATTTGGTTACACAACAGATCCAAACATTTCATAAAAATACATTTTCACTATTTCTCTGGGAATGTGTATATTATGGAAACTGAGATGCTGAAAATGCGATGGCTGAACGTTCGTTTTCAAGAATTATTGAATATGAGAATAAAATGATGATGCAGTGACAGAACATTGCGGCGTCTATTGATAAGGCAAAGCACTCACGCGCTTGAGCTCCCTATCAAGTGTCCAGATGGCTGCAAAAATTAAGGTGTCTGGAAAGGAAAAAGAAAGAACGAGTATTGATCAGAGAAACTCTGCAACTATAACATAAAAAGCTAAACGGGCATTTTAAACATCTGAACAATGGTAGTTTCGGATAGAGCAAGAGCTTCTACGTCAGAGGCAAGAAAAACTTGAGTCTAATGTATCTGGTGATGCTCCGCAGTGGTGAGGCAATTCAAGAAGTACTTAGATAAAGACCCAGTATATCACCTAGACTTTCGTATTTTTCGTATAATGAATAGTCCCTTTGCTCTGTGTTTATTGAATGAGTTATTATTTAACCAACTGGAAGTCACAATTTATTTTTTTGAGATTGTTCTCTTTACGTATAAGTGTATTCATCCCGGGCAACGCCGGGTACCTCTGCTAGTTATAAATAATGATCATAAAATGATGATGCAGTGACAGAACATAAATAAGGCAGCATCTACTGAGGAGGCAAAGGAGTCACACGTATCTCCCTTGAGCTCCCTATCAAACGTCCAGACAAATGGAAAAAATTTGTGTCTGGAAAGGAAAGAGAAAAAAGGAGTGTTGGTCAGAGAAACTCTGCAGCTAGAATAGAAAAGACTATATAGGCATTGGAAAAATCGGAAAAACAGGAGTTTCGAATGGAGCAATAGGGTATACTTGCTTCTACGTCAAGGGCAAGAAAAAGTTGGGTCCAAGCTATCCAGTTATGTTCCCCTGTTTGAATATGGACATTTTTTTATTCTGAGGCAAGTCAAGAAGTGTATAAAAAATCCTGGTGAATCAAAAGAGAATTCTTGTTTTTCGGATTTTTCTTAGAATGGATAGTCCCTTTGCTCTGTGTTGTATTGATTAAATTATTATTTAACCAATTTGGATTTTTAATTTACGTTTTTGAGATTGTTCTGCTTTCCTACATGTGTAATTTTAGGCAATGCCGGGTCCTTTTTAGGCAATGCCGGGTCCTTTACTTGTTCGTGTTTAGACATATAGATGACCAATATTGCAAGGCAATGTTTCTGATTTTTATTTAAGTTTCAATTTGTAACAGTGCATAGAATTCATAGTGAGGCAAATGGACTGCCAATTTTTGCTTCAGGACATCGAGAGCAGAATGAGCTGCAACAACGAACTACCAAGTAATGAATAATCACCGGTGATATTGTTGGATTGCTGTGCACACCGACATAAACGATCATGTACATCCAATGGAAATGAAGAAGAGTTGTTCAGTTGAAGTTACTTTCGCCATATATTTCCATACAAACAGGAAATGAGAATAATAGCACAATACACCAAAATCCGATGTATTCTACAAATGGAACAAAAAATGTCCGATAAACATTACATGTACTTTCGATCATGTAGGAGATATCGACCTTTGGCTATTTTCTTGTAGAATTGTTAAAGCAAATAAATAAAACACTTGTGAGTGCAGATCACTTTTATTCTGCATACTGACAGAAAATCACTTTGAACTACAAAACAAAACTAAAATGAATGTCCGCATATTCTTCATTTGTGAAAACAAATGGCATGATGAACTTCCACGTTGTGTCTCCCAATATGAACAACTGCTCAAATCAAACGCCAAATCAAAAAAATACCTTTTATACATGTTACAAGTACGACGATTCCTTTCCCTGTTTGGCATATGCAAAACAAGAAGAGTATTTAAATATAAATAGGCAAATCTGCGTTTTTTCTAGCAAAAACTCTAAATAAAAGAAAACAGACAAACGGCGAAATCTCACACACAATCGAAATTAGATGTAGTATTTATAGGACATTTTTTTCCAATTGGACCACACAATGTTCGTAACCAATTATGCTAGACAAGTTTGGGTTGCCCCTTAGATAGGGCAGTCTCTCTCGAGCAGGCAAAGAAATAAACCAATCTGTTGGTGATGTCGAAGAAATGAATGAGTATTGGGCACTCGACTCGAAGTTGACTTATTTGCAATCCATAGCAAATAGGCTTCCTTCTTTGCCTTGACAGCTTCTTGCACTTCACCGTTCCACCACGCAGTTCTTATCTCACCGCCCCGCGCCACACTCAGCCGCTTACCACCACAGCACAATGCAGCCGAAGTAATCACAGCAGTTTTAAACAACTGCCACTCCTCTTCAACAGTACCACGATCACTGGGTAGTTCTTTGAAACTTGAAGATATGTTATCTGCAAAGGTCTTTCTCACAGCTCTATCCTCCAATGCCTCCCATTTGATGCGCCAAGTTTGTCTGAACCTAGTATTTCGCTTGGTTGGCATGGATTCAGAGAACTGCAAAGTGCAGACAACAAGTTGGTGATCAGTTGATAGTTCTGCCCCTCTTCTCACACGAGTATCCAACACTGATCGGAATAAATCGGCTGAAACAATTACAAAATCAATCAGTGACTTCTGGTCCATTGCATCCCTGTACCAGGTATACTTATGGACATCCCTATGCTGGAAGACGGTATTTGTGATGGAAAGTCCATTGTTGCAACAGGGATCCAACAAGCACCTCCCATTCGCATTTAAATCGGGGTCACCATTGCTCCCAATCACGCCCTTCCCTATCTGAAGCCTCAGGAGACACAGTCTTCCACGTAAGGGGGTCCAATCTGCAACATAATCTGCCAGCTGGGGAGTTGTGATTATCCCCACCCCCGCCTGGGCAGTCATGTTAGGGTCGACACCACAGTAGAAAAGCTTCCACCTTCCTTCTAAGTCCACAGTTCCAGAACCCGGCCGTTTCATAGAGGTAATACCTATGATATCCAGTCGATACCGCTTGGCTTCCTCCACAAACTCTGATTCCTTTTCTGTCATGGAATATACGTTCCAAGTGCCAATTGACAGCACCCGATCCCGTTGTCGCTTTACCCGTTTCTCCTCCTGGGCAAAGGCATGCGCTGCCCCCGACCGTTTCCCCAAGCGCATAGCGAGTGCACTGGTGGGGCTTTTCGGTGGCATTGATCCGAAATAACAGCCGGAAGACTGTGGACTATTTTTCGAACGAGAGCCTCTGCCTAACTCTCGAACGCGGGTGACTTTAACCTGCACCACACCCGATGCAGTATGAATTCTCTCATTCGTCGACATCATGAGATATATGTTTGTTGGGATACTCTTTGTCTCACTTCTCAACCATGACCTTTCTGGTATGGGTGATCCTAAAGTAGCCGTGGTACAACCAGCATAGCTCACAGAATCCCTGAAGCACCCAAACCCCTGACCCACGGTAAGGGGGTATCCACTCAGGGGATAGTAATTGGAACATTACTGAAAATTAATTTAAGTTATTTAACTCACTCAGGTTGTTCTGTTTACCAGTGACTGTAAATATCTTGGGCAAGAATTTTCCTCTGCTAAAATTGATATTTCTTTAAACTTACAATTTTCTTGAAAATGTTTAAAAATGATAACTAACATTTAGATAATGGAGAATAGTGGACACGAGAATAGTGCGTAAAACTTATCATAAGAGATAGTGGAGAATTAGCAGACTATTGAGAAAGAGTGGAAAGGCGATAGAGTTAGCAGTCTCTTTGCTCGGGCGAGATTTGACGGCATTACAGATAACAATCCATACACCAACTCAAACTGTTGAAATCAATAAGCATACTAAATTTTGCTTTATTATAATCGTTCGAAGAATACATGTTAATTCATATTTATCGAAATGAATACTCAGAAGACAATAAGTTATCTGGGGTTCGGAAACATCTGAACAAAAGGAGCTTTGTTTATAATAGGAAATTGTAGATTTCCTGAAAACCAATTTGGTTTTGTTTAACTTCTTGAGGTTGGTATGTTTACCTACAACTGTAAATATCACGTTCAACGCCGGGTCCTTTCACTCGGGCGACCCTTGACTACATAACCAATAACAAGTCATTATTCAACACGATTATTCAAATTTACAAGCATAATATATTATGCTGTTTAATAAATGTTCGATAAATGTTTAATAAAAAGGACACATGTTAATTCATATCTATCGAAATGCCTTCAAAAATGTATGAGTTAAATTATTGATCGAATTATAATGAGTAGTTTCCAAGTTATGCAGTCATCATCTTAACACTTCCTCACATGTGAGTATTATCCACCACGTATTACGATTTTGACTACGTAACTCGGAAACTACTTGTTGGAATTCGATCAAACGTGAACGGTATATAGCGTTTTAGTTACCTTATAACTCCTCTAAACTTTATTATCCTGTGTGTTATAGAACCGGAGTTATTAACTTATTGATCTTAATGGCGGTATTTTTATTTCTGTTCATATTTCGATTATCGTTTAGATTCTATGAACGTTTTTGTTTAGAATCATCCATACTACTTCTTTGAAAAGTTTGTGACAGGGATTCAGATTCAGCCTATATATAAAGAAGAGTGTTTGTGGGTTTGTACTTTATACATATCTAGAGTTTTATTCGGATTTCAATGAAATTTTGCGAACCTGATCTTCAAAGCATCAGGAAGGCACTGTCTACTTTAGATTTCAAAAAATAATATTAATCGACAATAAATCGATATTCATGATGATAGCGAGGTATACTAATAAGTATCTCTTGACCACGAGAAAACTCTGGAGTACAAAGAGTTTGCTCTTGCTGTTTTTCTCGATATTGAGGGAGCATTTGATAACACTTCCTATAACTCTATTGCTACAGCTTTATGTGCTAAAGCAATTTCTCCTCTAATTCGCGAATGGATTCATGTCCTATTAGCGGACAGAGTTATTGTTTCCAATCTATTGGGCGAGGAAATTGTTGTTCGTCCCTCCAGGGGTTGTCCGCAGGGTGGTATTCTTTCCCCCCTGCTATGGAACCTGGTGGTGGATTATCTCATTTCTTTTCTCAATGATCAAAGTGTTTATGCCCAAGGTTACGCAGATGATATTGTCATCTACGTTTCTGGGATTGACAAATTCACCACTTTGGATCAAATGCAATCTGCTTGGCATAAACTTCGATCATGGTGTAATGACCGGAATTTAAGGGTTAATCCCTCGAAAACCACTCTTGTACCCTTCACTGGTCGTATAGAAACTATTCCTTCTGATCGGATACCAACTTTATTTGGTGATAAGATTATATTGAAGAAGGATGTCAAATATTTAGGAGTCATTCTCGATAGTAGATTGACATGGAACCAACATCTTGAATATAAAATTATTCAAATCAAAGTTGGACGTTTTAGTTGTCGCAGGGCCCTTGGTAAATCCTGGGGCCTCACTCCAAAATTGGTCTACTAGCTTTATGTTACAGCTGTAAGGCCCATTATAACTTACTGTGACTTGGTTTGGTGGCGTAAGTCTGAACAGCTGACTGTACGGACTAAATTGGCTTCTCTTCAGAAGCTGGCGTGTCTGAGTATCAGGATGCTGTTTCTACCACCCCAACCAAGGCTTTAGAAGTTATTCTTTCTCTGACTCCACTCGATTTTTATATCAAGAATATTGCCAGTTCATACCGACTGTGCAATCAAGGGCTATGGGTGGATTTCCCCGGGGCGAAGTCTCATACCTTCATTAGCCAGGCTTTAACCAGTCACATTTTACAAATGGCTTCCGATATTTTGGATACTTGGACCCTCCATGAGCCCTCGAGCGAGGTCATTATTGAACCCGTGGTAGAGCAGGGAGGGGTCGGTCAGCATTTACCTAAGAGGGCCATCATTTGGTATACTAATGGTTCTCGATGTCATGGCTTCTTGGGTCTGGGTGTTTACTGTGGCAGTCCCAAGATCCTTCGCTTTCGACGGTTGGGTCATTGGGTCACGGTCTTCCAGGCGGAAATGTTGGCCAATATTTACTGTCTGCAACTATGTTTAGAAAAACCATAAGTTAGTAAACAAATCTTCATACTTAGTGACAGTCAAGCGACCCTTAAGGCCATTAAATCCTCCAGGGTAACTTCCAAAATTACTCGGGAATGCCATCAACTTCTGCATGACCTGGCTCTTCATAACAATGTCACTTTATTGTGGGTCCCGGGACATAAAGGTATTGTCGGTAATGAGGTGCTAAACAGGGTGCTAAATCGGCTCCAATTGGTCCTGAACCTTTCTGCGGTATTTCTAGGCAAACGGCAGTTCGAGAGATAAACATCATCTCTCACTTTGAGATGATGGATATGTGGGAACATACCACCAGTCAAATACATGCCAGACTTATGATTATGAAACCTTCGTCTGGTCTAACGTCTGACATTCTACGTCTTAATAGAAACAAATTCCGGATTATCATAGGTTTTTTGACTGGTCATGATCTACTCCGTAAACATCTACATAGAATGGGCATTCTCTGTGAAGAGACACTATGTTCGAAGTGTGGTTTGGCGGAAGAAACAGATCATCATATCCTTTATGATTGTGTTGCTTTGGCACATCATCGTTACCTCACGTCAGGCTTGACCTTTCTTGAGGATATTCTTCTACATCCAATAGGAAGTCTGTCTCGCTTTTTAAGCTTGTCTGGCTTCCTGTAAGCTCTTTTGTTTCTTTCCTTCTGGGTATGGCGCAATATTCCCTTGTAGGAATAAGTGCCTCTGACTTTCAAATGCATTACACTTTTGAGTGTCAACCCTTCTATAAGATAAATAGATCTCTTGACCAATAATACAAGCCAAAGTTTGTGCAACAATAGGTATCTACAATGGTATCAACACGCATTTACCAACACTATGGACGGACACTCAATATATATCTCATGAAAAACAAAGCAAGGCAAAGTCTGTGCTTCATAATTAAGATTCAATTTGTAACAATGCATAGAGTTCCTGTTGTGCGGGCATTTCTTAGAATTCATACTTCATAGAACTTAACAATCTTGAAAATCTTTAAAATTGGCCAGTAACTAGAGATAATACAGAGTTAACAGACTATCGAGGTAGGAAAGGCGACAGAGGAAGCCTTCCTTTCGCTCTGTACTGTATTGGTTTCGCCAGAAACAGCAAATGGTGAGTGTATCAACAGAAGAAATGG
This sequence comes from Rhysida immarginata, assembly GCA_023313115.1. Taxonomy (NCBI): domain Eukaryota; kingdom Metazoa; phylum Arthropoda; class Chilopoda; order Scolopendromorpha; family Scolopendridae; genus Rhysida; species Rhysida immarginata. The sequence continues at coordinate 7,371 of JAHWFO010054680.1, forward strand.
CGATTGCTAGAATACACAAAGTGATGAATGCCCAAATTTTGCTTCAAGACATGGAGACCAGAGTGTAATTGCAAAAGCAGATTACCAAGTAGTATATAACCCCATTCAGACTGTTCTGATTGGAGCGCAAAAAGACATAAACGATCATGTACATCTAGTGTTGTTTCGTCTAAGTTATTGTTGGCATGTATAACTACATCAACCCCAGGGACATATTGCTGCCATGAAAACCGATGTTGTGATAATGCATCAGTATTTTCCCAAAGACCCGTTGATAGAAATGTTTTGTTACATTGGCAACTGCCTGATCACACAAATGAATTTTCTGATACGTGTCACCCTTGAGCTCCCTAAAATTGTTCAGACGATTTGTTTGTTTGGAGCCCTAGTACAGCCTAGAACTTTCTAAACGCGATGTTAGCTTCCCCTTCCTCTTTGACTTGTTTGGGTATATAAGGATGCCATCAGTCTCGGGCGAGAATTTACACATAACCAATTGCAAAGCAAATATCTACTCGACTCTTCAAATCAATAAGCAAACTGTTCTGTGATGTTTAATAACCGTTCAAAGGATGCGTTTTAATTCGTATATAAAGAAATACCACCGAAGAAAAGAACATGTATTGGTCAGAGACAAAAATGCTTCTGGATGTCGGAAACATCTGAACAACGGAAAAGTCTACATCAGGAATTTGTAGAATTACTGAAAACCAATTTTAAGTATTGATTTAACTTTTATGAGGTTGTTCTATTCATCTACAAATTATCCCAGGCAACGCCGGTTCCTTTGCTAGTATATATACAGGGTGTTTCAAAATTATGTACAATAAATTTAGTGACATATTCTTCAGGTCAAAAGAAGAAGAAGATGTTATATAGCACTTTGTCTGGAAACGATTTGTTTGCGAGTAATCCAATATCATACAGTAGGGAAGCACGGTAGTTAGCGGACGATATTTTACCAGTTCCAGCGGTTCTACCCAACACTAGGTTCAGTGGTTTGTTCCATTTAAACCTACTTTAGGGTTGTTCCATTAGTTGTGTACGGTTGTTTTCATTACTGTAGTTTCACTACTGTACATCAACTAGGAATAGCAATTTCAGAATGTTTGCATGCTTTGACATAGTCATTACGATTTACGTAAAAAAAGTCATGTACACGTATTCCAGTGCAGAATACACTGACATGCACCTAATGTATGGTCTTGCGGACGGATATGCTGTGGAAGCAAGAAGACTCTACCAAGAAGACTCTACCGCCATCAAACAGGACAAGGGCGGCCTGTAGCACATTCTCCGGATGAGGAGGATATGATAATTGACGCCATACATGATGAAACACAGACAAGCACCCGTCGTATTTCTTCCATGGTACACATTCCGCACTCATCTGTTTGGTGCATTCTTCACCGTCAGCTTTTGCATCCATACCACCTGCAACTGGTTCAGGCACTGAACCCAACAGACTATCCACACCGACAACGATTTTGCCAATGGATACAACGTCGTCATGCTGCAGACCCTAGTTGTCTCAGCCAGATACTTTTCACGGACGAATCAACCTTCACCCGGACAGGAATCGTAAATTCTCACAACCAGCCTCATTGGGCAGATGCTAACCCGTATGTTACCAGAGCTCGAGCGCATCAGGAGCATTTCTCCGTGAACATTTGGTGTGCAATTGTCGAAAATAACTTAATTGGCCCTTATGTGCTGCCGGCACGATTGACTGGGCGAACGTATCTTTTGTTTCTGCACAATGCATTGCCAGAATTACTGGAAGATATTCCTCTTTTGATAAGATCTAACATGTGGTTCATGCATGATGGCGCTCCAGCACATTTCAGCCATGTTGTGCGAGCACACCTTAATGCTGCAGACACGAATCGGTGGATAGGTCGAGGCGGACCGGTAGCCTGGCCTGCAAGATCACACGACCTTAATCCCTTTTTCCTGTGGGTCATGTGAAAACGATCGTCTACAGCACAGAAGTTCCTAACATTATGGATCTGCGACAACGAATTGAAAATGCATGCCAAACCGTTCGTAATGCTGGCGACGAACTCTTCCATGACATCAGACAGTCGCTCATGCAATGAGCCGAAGCGTGCGTGCGAGCTGGTGGCGGGCACTTTGAACAATTCCTGTAATTTGGAGCTACGGGTTTAGTTGGCTGTATCGCGTAAATAAATCGTTTCCAGACAAAGTGCTATAGCACATTTTCGTCTTCTTTTGACCTGAAGAATATGTCACTAAATTTATTGTACATAATTTTGAAACACCCTGTATATAAGTAAGAATGTTTGTGGGTGGGTGGGTGGGTGTGTTTATTTCTTAAACTAATCTACAATTTTTTTTCCAAACTTGATGAAATTTTGCATATTGACCTTCAAAGCATGAGGAACTTCTCCTTATGCCTCAGATTTCGAAAACTTAAAAATTATCGATAATAAATCGATATTCATAATAATGGTAGAGCCTATTATTAAGAAATAACCCATGACCAAAAAAGCAAGGCAAATTTTGTGCAACAATGCTTATGAACAATGGTATAAACACGCAATTCACAAACACTCTGCACGGACCAATTTGTGTTTGGAAATGAAAGAGAACGAACGAGTACTGGTCAAAGAAACTGTGCAGCTAAAATATGAAAAGCTATACGGGCATTGAAAACATCTGAACAATGGGAGCTTACTCTGGAGCAGCAGGGTGTAACTGCTTCTACATCACGGGCAAGGGAAACTTTAAAAGAAAAATCATTTTAATTAACTAATGATGCTACCTGGTGGTGAAGATAGACATCACTTTCATCTCAGGCAGGACAAGAAGAAATTATATAATATTATTTGAGGCCGGGTTATCAGATAAAGTTTGCAATATTGTGAGTTCATTGAAAATGATGGTTCTATCCCACCTCTATGAATTATATAACAAAACTAGAAGAAGTACCCGGCGTTGCCCGGGATTATTACACTTGGGATGTAAACAGAACAATCTCAAAAATTAAAATAAATTTTGCAATATCTTAAAAATAAACACATGAAAATGCTTAGAATTAATACAGTAAAAATTCTTAATGAAAATTCGAAAAAAATCTTTTTAAAGGCTCACAATGGATGGACCGCTCCAATAATTTCTTACTCAGGTAATCTTACTTCAGATGTACACTTGATGTTGTTGCAATTTCCACTCTTCTCTCGCTGTGTTGAAGCAAAATTTGGCCTTTCATCACTTTGGGTAGTCTAGCGGTCGCCAATTCTTCTATTTACTTGCTTCCCATTTGCTCAATACAGCACGGAGCTAAAGGTTTGCTTTCTCTGTCGTCTTTCCACTCTTTCTCAATAGTCTGCTAACTCTTCATTATCTCCAGCTACTGATCATTTTTAAAGATTTTCAAGAAATTGTTAAGTACTAAGAACTCTCTTTTCTAAGAAAAGCCTGAATAACAGGAATTCTATGCATTGTTACAAATTGAAACTTATCCATATTGCATTGTTATAATTCTTGGAAAGGACTGCTTTATCATTGCATCATCATTTTGAGCTCATTGTTATTGGTGAATTGCGTGTTGAAACCATTGTTGATACCTATTGTTGCACAAACTTTTATTTGCATTGTTGGTCATGAGATATATATTGTTGGTCCGTGCAGAGTGTTTGTGAATTGCGTGTTGATACCATTGTTGCAAAAACTTTGTCTTGCATTGTTGGTCATGCGATATTTCTCATTAATATGCCCTACCATAACCATGAATATCGATTTTTTATGAATAATTATTATTTTTTCGAAATCTGAAGTAGACAGTGACCTTCCTCATGCTTTGAAGGTCATGTATGCGAAATTTCATCAAGATCGGAATAAAACTGTAGATTTGTATAAAAAACGTACACACAGACCCACCCACAGACCCACAGACGCACAGACCCACAAACATCCTTCTTTATATATATAGATAGATTAAATTTGTAATAATAAATATAATTCCTGTTGTTCGGACTTTTCATAGAACTGAAATTAGATAATATTCTAACTCTCCATTATCATTTTATTGCAAATAATCAGTAACTGGAAATAATGGAGAGTTAGCATACTATTGAGAAAAAGTGGAGTGATGATGGAGAAGGCTTTCCTTCTGCTTCGATGATAGAGAACACATAACCAATGGCAAGGCCTCCATGAACTCGACACTTCAGGTTAACAAGCATACAGTATTATGCTCTATAATAATCGTTCAAAGGATACTTACTTACTTACTTTTCAAACCTGCTTATCCGTTAGGGTCATAGGGGAGCAGCCCCATGGAGGATCTCCAGTGATTGCGATCTTCCGCCATCAGGCGCATGTCCTCCCTGTTAATACCCAAGCGAATCGAACCCGGATTATCCATGTAGTTCTAGACCCCTTGGTCTCATACCTACTGGCTTGGAAAGCAACAACTGCCTAGGAATACCAGTTTGCGGCATCTGTATCACGTGGCGATACCAGCGCAACTGAGATGTCTCAATGCGGAGAAGTAGTGTCTCAACACCTAAAGACTCCCTAATTGTGCTGCTGTGCACTATATCTAGTAGGGTAATACTTGCCACACTTCTCAGAAATCTCATTTCGGCCGCTTGAACCCGCGATCACACTCTTTCGGTCATTACCCAATCCTCATGACCATAGGTGAGAATGGGGACAAAGATAGATTTGAAGACGGAGTGCTTGGCTGTGTTACCCAGCTCACGTTTCGTTACCACGGATCGCCACAGTTCACGTCTGACACAGCTTACCGCAACTGATCCGAGCATCCAATTCTTTCTCCTGCCGTCCATCACTCGTCAATGCAATTCCGAGATACATGAATTTCTCCACCTGTATCAATGAGGCTGCCCTAACATGAAGAGCGCACTGAGCAGGCTGTCTTGAAAGGACCATAACCTAAGTTTTAGCCACACTGACTTTCCCAGCTTCTTCATATTTGGCTGCAAACTGGTCTAGTGCATGCAGAAGGTTCGTGCGAGAAGATTCAAGAATGACAAGGTCGTCAGCAAAGAGCAAACTCTCCAGCAGGCCATTGCCGACACTAACACGGTCATCGCCTCGGCTGCCCCTGTCTATCTAGTCCATAAAGATAATAAACAAGAGGGGCGACAGTACGCAACCTTGGCGGAGTCCACCACCCGCAGTGAACGGTCTTGACTTAATGCCATTTATCTGGACACACATCTCAGAGCTTTCGTACAGAGACATGATAGCAACCAATAATTGCCCATCCACTCCATACTCTTGCACCACTTGCTAAAGTATCTCCCGAGGAACTCTGTCATATGCTTTCTCGAGGTCCACAAAGCAAGCGTAGACCTCTTTTACATACTCCCAGAATTTCTCAAAGATTTGCCTGAAAGCATATATAGCACTTCTCTTCTCCAGACACTTAGCATACACTTTCCCAGGAATGCTGAGCAAAGAGATGTCTCGATAATTGTTGCAATCTCTCTGATCTCCCTTTTTGAAGATAAGGATCACAATTCCTGTCTGCCATTGCTTAGGGGCCTGTCCAGATATCCAAGCAACCTGACACACTCGAGTCCGGCACAGGATACCATCCTGATTTAAGACCTTTAACATCTCGGACCGGATTTAATTATCACCTGCAGCTATGCCAGTCTTCAGGGACTTATTGCCCATCCGACTTCTGCTTCAGTGATACTACGGTAACTATTCTCCACTTCTAGGCACCTCATGTGCCTCAGTTGTTGCTGTCACGGGATTTGGAAGAGATGCAAAGTATTCCTTCCACCTATGCAACACGCTCTCCTCCGTTTGCAGAAGCCTCCCATCTGAACTCTTAATAGTTTGTGATGAAAGAGACTTCTTTCTATGGAGGCGTCGCAAGGTCTGCCAGAAAACCTTGTTTGCCGAATCATAGTCTGCCTCCAATTTCTCCCTGAACTTCTACCAGGCCTTGACTTTAGCTATTGTTACTGCCTTTGGTGCTGCTTTTCACGCGTCAGTGTACCGCTCTCGACTCGAAGTTGACCTATTTGCCTTGACAGCTTCTTGAACTTCACCGTTCCACCATGCAGGCCTTTTCTCACCACCCTGCGCCACACTCAGCCGCTTATGACAACAGCACAATGCAGCCGAAGTAATCACAGCAGTTTTAAACAACTGCCACCCCTCTTCAACAGTACCACGATCACTGGGTAGTTTTTTGAAACTTGAAGATATGTTATCTGCAAAGGTCTTCCTCACAGCTCTATCATCCAATCCCTCCCATTTGATGCGCCAAGTTTGTCTAAACATAGTATTTCGCTTGGTTGGCATGGATTCAGAGAACCACAAGATGCAGACAACAAGGTGGTGATCAGTTGACAGTTCTGCCCCTCTTCTGACACGAGTATCCAACACTGATCGGAATAAGTCGGCTGAAACGATTACAAAATCAATCAGTGACTTCTGGTCCATTGCATCCCTGTACCAGGTATACTTATGGACATCCCTGTGCTGGGAGAAGGTGTTTGTGAGGGAAGTTCCATTTTTGCAACAGAGATCCAACAAGCACCTCCCATTCGCATTTTAATTGATCGCAATTGCAATCATTCGTCCCAATCACGCCTTCCGCAGTTGGGTCATCAGCCCCTACGTGTGCATTGAAGTCGCCCACCAGGATGACAGAATCTGCACTCTCTCTCATGCTAAGAGCAGCATCAACTTCATCTAGAAAAAATGGGTACTCTGTGACTGCTTTTGGAGCATATGCAGCGACTAGAGGGAGAGAGACCGTTTCCATATCTCTCAACTTAATCACCTAATCTCCCTAATCTGTAAACGTAACACAGTCTTCCACCTAAGGTGTCCAATCTGCAACATAATCTGCCAGCCAAGGGCTTGTGAGTATCCTCACTCCCGCTTGGGCAGTCATGTTAGGGTCGACACCAGAGTAGAAAAGCTTCCACCCTCCTTCTAAGTCCACAGTGCTAGAACCCGGATGTTTCGTAGAGGTAATACCTATGATATCCAGTCGATACCGTTTGTCTTCCTCCACTAACTCTGATTCCTTTCCTGTCATGGAGAATACGTTCCAAGTGCCGATTGATATCACCCAATCTCATTGTCGCTTTACCCGTTTCTCCTCCTGGGTAAAGGTATGCGCTACCCCCGACCGTTTCTCCAAGCGCATAGCACGTGCACTGATAGGGCTTCTCGGAGGCATTGCTACGAGTTAACAGCCGGGAGACTGTCGACTATTTTTCAAACGAGAGCCTGTGCCTAATTCCCGAACGCGGGTGACTTTAACCTGTGCCACACCCAATGCAGTATGAATTCTCTCATTCATCAACATTATGAGATATGTTTATTTCAAAGGATTATAATAATAATTCATATCTATCAAAATGCCACTGATGAAATGAACGAGAATTGGGCAGAGAAAACAAATAATTATCCGGGCCTCAGAAACACCTGAACAACAGCTTCGTCTTTAGCAGGAAATTTTATAATTACTAAAAAACCAATTTGAGCTATAGGAAAACGTTCCCTTCGGATATGTGGTGATCAAGCTGCCGGATAACCCGTGGGTCAGTGATGCCCAGTCGACGGGAGAATTGGACTGGATCAGTACCTCAAAGCAAGTCTGGATGGCCCTAAGTTGTGGAGATTCGGTCCGGATACACCAAATAGGTGCCATCTGAGAAATTGTGGAGCAAGAAAGCGAGAAGGCATAGTCAAGAGTCAGGCCCAAAACTACTGGTGAATGAAGTATTGAAGGTTGGGTTCCAGAGAAATACAATTGTGTCATTCACTATGGCAATGCGCCAGTATTCGATATTGTAGAGCGGAATCAGGAACATCCCGTGGTCCAGGTAAGTGAGATAAATAGCGGTTAATGATATGTTGGATGTGGGGTTGGCTAATGTCTCACTCAGTCTGCAAGAGGGAGTGATGCAGGAACCGCTACAGCTCCATGGAGCACGATAAGGTTCCTGGGTTGCCAGACATTTGACATATTATTGAATTTATTGTGTTTATCTACAACTGTAATTATTCCAGCCAATGCCGAGTGACTCTGCTGTCTTGATGAGGTGTCCACACTTGAACTTCAAAGCACATTGTCTACCTCAGATTTCGAAAAACTAACAATTTTCGATGAAATCGATATTCATGATGAAGGCAGTATAGTTGTACCGCACGATTTAGAGCCCTGAGTGGAATGCTTGATTAACAAAAAAAGGAGAGTATGCCTCTTCCTCAAGATCATTGTTGAAACGATGAATTATTTCATATTATTGGATTTATGCTGACGCATTTGTCTTCAGAGCAATGATTAAATTTAATTGTTATTTTACAACATTTTATTTTATTAATTTATGTATTTATATTATTTTATTTATTCATTTAGTCTAGTTTATTTAATTAATTAATTACTTGCTCTATTATATATTTTTATTTTTTGTATTTATTTATCATATAATTAATGCATATTTATATTAGTTATATTATTTTATTTATTTCATTTATTTTTATTTATCCACTTCCATCATAATTTTTTCATTTTAATTACACATTAGTTTTTATAGCTTTTTCATTGAACTGCCAAATCGTATAATGCATAAACATGACCGCAATGCTGCTCTTGGGACTCGTTCTATGTTTATAAAGAATATATTTCAACTTTGGATCAAATGTTTTTGGTTCATCTTTGGATTTTATGGGGTCTAACCATTAATAAAAATAGACTTATTAAATTAATCACACAATTATAAATAATTTTTTGAACTTATCTTATTTTTATCTTAACAGAGAAATTTAAAAATAAAGCCGTAAATTCCGTATGAAATACTATAATATACGAATCCTTCTTTTAAAAATAACATGAATTTAACATCATCTTAGAAATAACAAATTTAACGCAATTTTAAAGTAACATGCGTTTAACATAATCGAACCTCAATAAGTGGACAGCCTCGGACCGGAAGAAAATATCCACTTTCAGCAGGGAGTTTTCTTTTAAAAAAAGTACACTACTCAACGCTATTTGATTTAAACATCGTCTAATGTTTAATTTAACAATATATAATTATCAGTTATCACAAAAAAAAGAATATTCCACTTTTGTATTCACATTTGTTGATTGATTTATTTTCAATCACTGATTCCACAAGTCTCCTGTCATCCATATAGTAAATTAAGCTAGCTAAGTGCTATATTATAGAGAAAATTTATTATTCCTTAGATTCCCAATTTTAAACCGTATCTTTAAATCAAGTCATCTACACCTTTCTACATACATATCAGTGCCCGGTTCAACATTTCTATCTTCTAACTGTACCTTTTGTCAACATTTCTTCTGTATTCCATCTGTATTTCACCCGTCTTCCGTCTGTGTATCTACAAGATACAATTTCTTCCATCCGTCAACAAGTTTTCTTTCATCAGATCTTACACTGACGAGCCAAAACAGTATGACCACCTACTCAATAACGCGTTGCGCCACCTTCGGCCTGCAAAAAAAGCTGCAACTCGTCTTGACATATGCCACACGTTCTTGGTAGATGACTGGAGACAGGCTATACCAAACGTCTAAGCAGCGGTCACGCAAAGTCGAGATATTCCCATACGGTGATGTTTGAGCTCTGAGATGCCGCTCCATGACATCCCAATTGCGCTCTATCAGATTAAGATCAGGCGAATTAGGTGGCCAGGACATTAATTGGAATTCATCCTTATACTCCTCGAACCACTCCAACACAATTCGAGCATTGTTAAAGTGGGGTGTTGTCCTGCTGGAAGATTCCATTTCGACTTGGAAACACAGACGCCATGTAAAAGTGCAATTGGTCCGCAGCTTTCATGTTTCGTTCTACCACAACTACGGGTCCCAGAGCCGCCCATGAGAACGTCCCCCAAAGCATAATACTGCCACCACCAGCCTGTGTATGACCTGCTGTATTGAATTGGGAATGATTGTTGGTGCCAGGCGGATGGGTGCCTCAATATAAAATGTAGACAACACACAGCAATTTTCCCGCACAACCATTGCAAGGGGTCTATCGAGAGTACACCCAACGAGGGGTTACAACCCATGTCGGACAGCGGATGGGACGCCCAAACCTCGATATTGTTGCTAGAGGTGTTCGCCAGGTCACCTGCTTGCAATTGCTGACCGATGGGCGACAGCGGTTCAAATCACCATGTGGAACAACCAGGGATGTCCCACAATTGTGTCCGGGACGACAATTCGGCGAACTTGGCAGTTGCAGGCTTTGGGAGCAGGAGGCCACGACGGGTGCCCTCTTGACAGCTGCACATCCTCGGCAACTCCTAGCCTGGGCCAACCAACATCGACATTGGACCGCTGAGGACTGGCAAAGGGTTGCCTGCTCCGACGAGTCAAGGATTCAACTGTATCTGCCTGATGGCCGTGAACGTGTCTGACGCAGGCCACATGAAGCCATGGACCCCACTTGTCAGGTGGAGATCACTCAGGCAGGTGAAGGCTCCATATTGGTCTGGGATGTATTCTCTTGGCATGCAATGGGTCCATTGGTGCATCTGACATCTACTCTGCGTACTATTTCCTAGGTCGATCTCTTTGGGGACCACCTGCATCTCTTCATGAACTGTTTTTACCCCACGGGCGACGGCATCTTCCACACACGGCCCTTGTGACATGGCAGTGGCTGGAGGAACATGCTACACGACAATGATTTGGCCTCCACGTTCCTGGTTCGATCCCAGGCTGTGGAACTTTCTTTCCTATTTTTCATCAAAAATAATTTAATGCCAAACCTTTCGTTCTGTGCAATATGCATACTCCGCTTGTAATAGCCACAATATAAAGTCTGTATGAGATCAGATTTCTGGAAATAAAATGGCATACGAAGTATAAAAAGCCAACGCATATTCTTAACGTCAAATTTGAAGACATTGGCAACGTCTCTTTCTCGGATTATTGAAAGATGTTACCCCCCCCCCCAATCTTTTGACAATCTTCAATCATTTTTTTTCATAATGTGGAAGACCTGTTGGGTTAGTCAGGCTTCTTGCCTACTTCAGTTGATTTCATTTGCAATTTATTCTGGAAGGCTGAGCCTCGTGATTGCAGTGCTTCTGTCCCACCTGAAAAAATATACACTTCATTGTTCGATTGTCAGATCACTGGGTTTTGTGTGTGTAGCTTTTTTTATTTTGTAATATACTCCAAGCTCAGACAATCATCAGTCAAATTTCACTCCTCCAAGAGGAGGTAATTTTATTCGTTCATACTGTAGATGATCTTTGTGGGTATATCAGGCTTCCTTTGAAATATGTTTATGAAGAGTGATATTATGGTAGCTATGCTTCAAATTCCACTCCAATACCGATACACTACACTGTTCGATTGTCGGTTGTCATTCGGAATTTATTACACAGCATCCTTCTGTGAAGACACTCAGCTTTCAGTGGGACACATAAATTTTCTTTAAAATATACTTAGCTTAATTTACTCTATGAGGTAAACCAAAAAGCACGAGAGGTGACTTGTGGGATTAGTAGTTGAAAAAAATCCATCAACAAATGCGAATGCAGAAGCGGAATATTCTTTTGTTTTGTGATAATGATAATTTTATATTGTTAAATTCAACATTAGACACTGTTTAAATCAATTAGTATTAAGTAGTTGTAATTTTTTAAACGAAAATACCCTACTGCAGATATGTGGCTATTTTCTTCCGATCTCGAGGCTATCCACTTATCGAGGTTCGACTGCATAATTATTCAAACAGGAATTTTTAAGGATACTGATGACGACTGGTGGGATGATGAAGAAGACGAAGATCACACAATCCACTCAGTGCTAAAAATCCACTCAAATCCCATTCAAGAAAATTAAAAACTATTTTATTAATTTTCGATTATGTTATATGCATGTCACTTTAATATTACGTTAAATATGATATTCCTAAAATCATGCTAAATTCATGTTATTTTCAAAAGACGGATTCGTATATAATAATATTTCATACAGAATTTACGGTTTTATTTTTAAACTTGTCTGTTAAGATAAAAATAAAATAAGTTCAAAAAATTATTTATAAATGTGTAATTAATTTTATAAGTCTATTTTAAATTACGTGCTTTTTTGAGCAGACGGGTTTTTTTGAGCTTCATAAGACGACTGGGGCAATGAATATACAGTAGTCAAAGCTTTTGTTTCATTACGGTCTAAGCTACATTTTATCTACCAGTTCTACTTTTTGTCCCATCCTAATTAATTAATAATGCCTAAAGATACATTAAAAAATGCAAAACCTGCAGCTGTGAACCGCCAGCATTCGCCGATGAACTCGCCCAGCCAGCGAACTTCCGAAGAATTCGCTTCTCCCATTAATAGAAAAGGCGATTACAACCTATTTCCAGGAGTCATCATCGATAGAAAATTTAGTAGGCATTATCTTTGATAAGTTTCTTGAAAAACTAGATTCACGTTAGACAGCAATTTCTTTCAAGCTTGAACACCTCCTGGAAAAAATGGAAGCCACTGCTCAGAAATTAAAGCAGTTCGAAGATCGACTTACAACGTTTGATAATAATGTAACTAAACTTAACTCTAATCTTAACGTTAACGAATCGTCTCGAATTGATTCCATCATCCGACAATTTGATGATTTTGAACAACACTCAAGACGATCAGTTATTCGAGTCTTTGGAATTCTGGAAGATCCGATGGAGAATCTCTCCGATAAATTTATTGAATTAATTAAGACCAACTTGAGTATACCCATTAGATGACATTGGTTCAGTACATCGGCTTGGTGATCGTCGATCTGGTTCTAATCGCCCTACTATTGTTCAATTTAATTCCTCAAACTTACGGGAACTTATACCTAAAAATAGACGCTATCTCAACAACTCATAGGGAATTATCGTAGAAGATCTTACAATCGCCCAATACCAGCTCTTGCGAACAGCCCAATCTCCATTTGGCCCTCGTAATGCCTGGAGTTTTGGAGGTCGTATTTTCACCAAAGATTCCCACGGCAAAATTGTCCTTCTAACATCTTCCAAGAACTTAGATAATGTTCACTGATTGTTATAATTACCAAAGTAATTTAGTTATATTATCTTAATGTCTAGTAGTTACTTTATCATAAATTTAACTTTGTCGTATAATGATAAAAGTATAAACTCCTGGGGAAACCAGAAATAAATATACAAATGGGAAGAAAATGTGGACATGATAAATAAAGACAAAGTAAATAACAACTCTTTAACCACAACAAAAAAGAGTGGTTATTTACTTTGTGGTTATTTACTTTTTGTTGTGGTTAAAGAGTTGTTATTTACTTTGTGGTTATTTACTTTTGTTGTGGTTAAAGAGTTGTTATTTACTTTGTCTTTATTGTCGTATAATGTTTATTTATCAAATTATTCTAAATTATAGTTTATACTGTCTCCTAATTAATTTTTTAATATTATCCAAATGTCCTGATGGCAAACTTTATGGTTTAATTTACTTCTAATATTTATTATTTTATCTTTATAATTCATACTACAACATTTACTATTAGATCTTATAATTATATGTTTTTTTGTACCTAATTCTTATATCCAATTTAATGATATTTAGACACTTTAGAGATGAATTGTATTTTTTAATACATATTTTTTATATATTTCTTTTTCATATTTAATTTTTGTAATTTTATTTTTCTGTTTCTTGCTATTTCTCCTTTTTTCCTTTTTTCCTATCTACATACCTTATTCATTATTCTAGTTATTAGTTTGCTCTCCAAATTAATCTTCCACTATTATTATTTTTATTATATTTTTAATAGTTTTCTATCTATTATTATTATTATTATTATCACTATTTTTCTCTTTTTTTTTCTCTCTTATACTAAGTTACTCTATATGTCTAGAATATGAGCTTTTTTCAACTATTATCGCTTGACTCAGTGAATTCCTCTTTAAAGGGAATTCATTCAGCATATATAAATAAATATTTCTCTATATTTTACTTAAATATTAGAAGCATTAGATCTAATTTCAATTCTACTCTCGTTGCCCTAGACAGTATAGACATACATCCCAACATCATCACCTTTACTGAAACCTGGGCCTATTGTGAAAAAGATATTCCACCAATTCCAGGTCATAATATTATTTAAATTAATCGTACCAATAAACGAGGAGGCGGAATTTGTCTTCACTTTAAAAAAACATTTAAAGTTATGATCCTTTCTCATTTATCTTTAGTTACCAATGATTTTGAAATTTTAACTGCAAATATTAATGATAAAAATATAATTATTACGATTTATCATCCTCCCAACGGACACTTACAGATCCTTTGTTCATTTATTACTTCTTTACTGATGAATTTACAAACATCTGGTATGAAATTAATTATGATAGGTGATTTTAGTCTTAATCTTAGCAAGACGTCTCCGTCTTTAAATTTACTTTTGGATCCGATACATCGGTCGGGTTTAACTGCAACTTCTTCTTTTTTCATCAATAATTTAAACATCTGAGGTATGGCGTGTATAAAAATCCTCGTAGATCCACTTATTATTCTTTAACGATTATTACGCCATTAGGAAAGATAGTCCCATCCTGCAAACTGGGTACTGCTCCAGCCAGCCCAAACTACATGTAGATAGCATAATGCTTCCATGTCCGCAGTGGCGCAATTGGCTGGCGCATCTGCATGGTGAGCAGAAGGTTCCTGGTTCGATCCCAGGCTGTGGAATTTTCTTTCCTATTTTTCATCAATAATTTAAACATCTGAGGTATGGCGTGTATAAAAATCCTCATAGATCCATTTATTATTCTTCTTCTTTTTATTCCCATCTCCCCCCCCCCCTCCCCCAACATTCTACTTACTCAGCCATTGATCTTTGTTTTACCAACTTATCTACGATATTATTCAGTAGTACAATAGATCTCGCGATATCAGACCATTTTCCTCTACTGACAATATTTGGTAAAAATCCATTCAAAAACCCTATAATTAGGCAACTTTTTCAATCACGACATGTTTCGTTTGCACATTTAAGTATTTTTGATTCTTTCTTTTTAATGACAGACTGGCCTTTTTATTTTCAAATGCTGAAAATACCGACCATCACTTTTATCTTTTTCTAAAGCAATTTTGATTAGATTATAAACGTTACTTTACATATAAACCCTGTCGCAGTAATACTCATCATATTATCATTCACAAACCTTGGATTACACATTACATACTGAACCTGACCAAGAAGAAAAACGAATTGTATCGCAAAAGCCGACATAGTTCTTCACCCTCAGCAGTACGAACATTCAAAAGGTTTTCTAATTTTGTTAAAAGCGAAATTAACCATTCAAAACGCGAGTACTACAAATCCTTATTTATGGGCTTATACTCTAGTAGAAATAAATGGTGCGAATTAAACAAGATAACTAAAACTCCTAAATCATACCACTCCCCTTTTCCACTCCTAAATCATACCAATCCTTCGACATTAACCAATTTTCTTGCAGCTCTTCTTTCTTCTACGTCCGAATTTGTATTTTCACCGATAGCCAATAATAATTATCCATATTCTCTTCCTAATAATTCTACCTCTTTTTATTGCTAAACCTACTACCCCAACTGAAGTTACTAAAATTACTTCCCAAACCAAGTGTTCTTCCATACCTGATCCTCTAGGAATTCGTTCAGATATTATTATTTTCTCTAAAAAAGCGTTAGCGGAAATGCTTTCTTGAATATTTAATTATTCAATATCTTCTGGTACTTATCCTTCCAATTTAAAATTGGCGAAAAATTATCCCGATCATAAAAAGGAGACCCTAAGACCTATACTAATTACCGTCCAACTGCCACACTCCCGGGTTTTTGCAAAGATTTTTGAGAAATTAATTTATATTCGGTTATCCCAATTTATCTTTTCTTGTGACCACCCCCGCGTGGGAGGGGCCTACTCGAAGACCCAAAGCAAAGCCAACTCTGACGCGGGTGGGGCCGAGGGTTTGTGACTTGTGTAAGGCTAGAAATACCAATCAAGGAACACGTAAATTAAAAATAGAACTACTATTTTTATTATGCGGAAACCTCTTTTACACCTATTAAATAAAACAATGTAACAGCGCAATTATGCGGCTTGAAAATCCCAAAACAATAAAATATTCCCAAAAGATATAATCATTAGTTCCCAATTAACTTTAAGAATTACCATTATGAGCACAACTCGTAATCAATCCCTCTATTCCCCTTTAACCTAGCTTTAGGATCCCGGGACAGTGCTATAACCTTAAACTCAACAATACCCCTTATCTTCCACTAACTATGCATTAGCACATAAATATATCATTTAACTATAATGCCTACTCTGCATACACAATAATTATCTAATTATAATGCATCAGAATATATATCAGAGGCCATGCTCTCTGTTGATAACTAACCAGCTACCACCTTGCAGTAGGTCACATGACCCCAGACACGAGTGAGCAAGGAGAGCGTCGCGCCTCCCTTTTAAATTATCCCCTGACCAAAAGACCATTGCATTGTGACTGCATCATGGTCAGGAGGACCAAACCACAGGGAGAGAGGCAGTAACCCTTTTTATACTGACTTGAACTCAAATACCAACGCAATGCTCCACCCGTGAAATACTGCAAGCCAAGCTCCTACTGCACTCTTACTACGCACTTATTACAACGAAGTGCAACTAACAAGCCAGAAGCTACAGAGAACATGCACTCAGAAAACTATCACTTAAAACATAAGCTTATATCGTAATGATAATACAATTTAAGCGTTGTTTTCCGTTACACTAGGCATTAACAAGACAGGTAATTATCAAAAAAGAAATGAGAAGATAAATTACTGTCCGCTGAAACGCTTTAAAACAGCGTTAAACACCAACACTGACGCAGTTCGAACGCAACAACACTCTCATGGCACTTATAAACATACAATAATGGAATCATCTCACCAAAACTAGAAGACTTCCAGCAACGTTGAATTCTTGACATAGTAGATACGACCTGTCCTTACTCTTGCTGCTTGGAACGCTGTCCCATCGCAAAGTTTGATACTGACTTTTAACTGTATGGCTCCAGGGGAAAAAGGATTCTCTCGGCGATAAAAAAAATAAATAAATAAATAAACTGGCTTAACTTCTATTAGCTAAAAGGTAATGTTTATCGCATATTAGTAAGCTAGTTCGATGCATTCACCCGATAAAATCAACGATTTCATCGTTATGGCGCCTCTCATATCGCTGACATTTTATGAGCATTTTTTTTTTTTTCCGAATGAACAAGCGTGAAGCTTCTCGTCGCTTTTTCAATACAAAAGTCTGTCTTCTCTAATACAACAAACACGTAGTAGGATTGTCAACATTCTCGGAAACGACTTATTACAACAAACAGGAGCTATTACGTACAGTACAATTGTTGCCGACTCCGACAATTCGCTCAAGTAAGTTAACAATTCCCCCATTAACAAATGATAATTTAAACTGAAAACTCAAAATATTACATGCTACATAAGATTTGCTTAACTAAATACGTTTTGGGTTCAATGTAAAGCCCTATTTAAACATAAAAAGCAACCCAACATACAATAAACAAACGCCTGTTATAAAAATATTCGGGCTGATAAACCAACACCCCCCCCCCAATTTTCGCGATTGGTAAACACTCCTATTACCACTAACTGGACACTTAATTCCAGCTACGGGAACGATTATAATGGGGAATAATGCGGGCGTATATAACTGAGCAGCACCTTAATCAACCATACACTGACTCCAGTCACATTCTAATAATCTTATCAGTCCATATCAACATGGATTCCTTCCTAACAGAAATGTCGAAACCGCTTGTTTTGAATTAGTTGATTTTAATTCTAACAAAATGGCCAAGAACCATTACATTGTGGCGATTTTTGTTGATTACTCTAAAGCATTTGATAACATTCCTGTTTCCCTTTTACTTGATAAATTATCATTATTTTATGACATTCGTGGCCCACCTCTATCTTGGTTATCTACCTTATTAACTAACAGGCAATATTATTTGTCTCTTGCGAATCAGTCTTCATCAACTATATCAAGAAATCAGGGTGTCCTTCAAGGGTCGATTTTATCCCCATTATTGTTTAATTTATTCATTAATGATCTCCCATATGCGTTAATGACAACTTTTCCCACTTTTTTTTACGCTGATGATGTTACAGTATTTTTTCTATCAATAATTTAACAGAGCTCTTATCATCTCTCAATTCGATTCTTTTGATTTTGAAACATTGGAAGGACATAAATTCCTTGACTCTAAATATCGAGAAAACAAACTTGATGTTTTTTTATCAACGAAACAAGAGAGACATTCTCGAAGCTCCGTTTGTTCTATATGATAATAATTTAATAAAACCAGTGAATTCTATTAGGTATTTGGGTCTAATTCTTCCAAATTACCTTACATGGAGTCATCATATAGATCAATTTATATCTAATCTTAATAAAAAACAAGGTATAATCTCTAGACTTCATTATTTACCCCATAACATACTTTTACTTCTCTACAATTCATGGATTCATTCATCCTTATGTTTTGGCATAATTTTTTCGGGTTCTTCAACAGCTTTTGATTTAAAACGTATCTTAAAACTTCAAAAATGGTTTCTGAGAATTTTAGCCAATACGCCGAAATCATCTTTCGTCTCGCATCTATTTGGTGAATTGCATATCTTAACAATCAATAAATTATTCAAGCTGCAAATTTTTTCTATCATATATAAAATCAAAAACTCAAGATATTTATTCATATATATTTATTCATAACTACCCCGTTCAACATAAACCTAAATCAAGATATCCACAGTTATTCAACTAGAAGCGCTTCCGACATTCATTTACCATTGTCAAAACGGGGATATCTTCAGCATTGCGTATCCTACACTGGTTTGAAAATATGGTCGTCTTTGCCTATTGAATTTAGATCCACAGCATCATATCAATTATTTCGGAAATTACTAAAAAGGTTTTTACATACCAACGTTCACTTAGAGTATAGCTTAATAATGAGAAATTTGATTGCTTTTCTCACTGATTAGTTTATAATTTCACTTACCTGTTGTCAGATCATTTCTCTCGTGGGCGAGAAGCTGCGAGCAAGAGAAATGATCGGAAGACGAAGTCCGCATTAGTTAAGGATCGGCAAGCGGGGTTAGAAGGAGGTTGGGTGAGGAATTACGTCAGCCACTTCCCTCCTCCTTCACAGCTTTTTAGAAGCAACCAAAAGTGCGAGAGGAAAGCTGGCGGCTGCTTATTCACTAGGAATGAAAATATGCAAAAGGGTTCGTCAAATAGAAAGAGACGACTGAGAGCCAAGAGGCAGAGAGTCTTGGTTAGGTTTGTTTGGTATTAACGTCCTTTTCAACTGCCATGGTCTTTTCAAGACGGCGTTATAGGGGACGCAAATTTTGCCTCGCAAGAGTTCTTTAGCGTGCAGCCAGCAAACGACTACATACGACCAAGGGCTTTACTTCCCTTCCGAAGGAAGTGCGTGATCTCAGGATTTTCCCCCTGAAAAAATCCACGTCGTCCTCGGCCGGTGTCGAACCGGCGTCCTCGGGCATCAGAGGCGATCACGCAACCACTGAGCCACCGAGGCCGATCGGAGAGTCTTGGAAAAGCATAGCCGACCAAAGCCGATGGAAGCCAACCGAAATCCCCGAGACCTGGATGCCACTCTCTCCACTGATGACTGCAAGTGCCGAGCAAGAAAGGCAACAGGACGCCCAGGCTCCCCATGGCACAAAGTTATACATACTGGCCATTCTAATACACTGAACTTAAAACATAATTCGAATGAACTAAGTAATAATTGTGCTGACAACGAAGCCGAAACTGCTAGCAGACGTGCTAGAGTAGTGTATGGAGAAGTTCCCAGGCGAGGACGTACGGATTATGCCCGAGCTGAAGGCCCCAAGACCCTCGAGCAAGGACGGAGATGAAGAAGGCCAAGCGAGCGCTATCGACCAAGGAGTCGTCCGCCCCGGGCTGAGCAGGAGTGTTTACCGAGGAAGGAACCTCGCTATTCCAAAGAACTGTTTATGCAGACAGCCAATGGGCCGAAGCCCAGCCTAAGTTCTATTCATACAGAGACGGACTGCCAGGACTCTACTAGTTCCAGCAAACCCCCTTCCCAAAATATCCTAGACGAGGAGAAAGGTTGATCGAAAGCGGACCTTCCAGACCCCAGTGTTCGAGGTGGAACCCGCTAAGGAAAACCTCGATAGTGTGCAGACATCGGATAGCCCCAGCAGCGCAGCCCAGGATATTGCTGGACCAAACGATATAGCAGTGGACTGTCACGGCGCGCAGGAAACCCATTACGAAGGGTTCTGCAACGGAGAATTGCTTCACAATCCCAGGATGAGTTGGCATCCGGTACCTACAAACCAAGGGATGCCATTAGCAAGCGTCGGCCACGTGCAGAGCTCTGATCGCGAGTCGCGCTTTGCTTTCCCCATCACAGGACCAGGTAAGCCTGTAGGTTAAGAAGTTAGCCTAAGACAGTTAGGATAAGGAATTTTAGAAATCAAGAAACGATCGTCCACGCCGTTGAAAGTTGGTCAACCCGTGAGGGAAAACTCTGTAGGTTTAGCGATTGTTCGTCAACTAATATATTTCTTTTTTCTTTCCCATATCTTAGCAACTGTACTCAAGCTCCCAAACACGAGCGGGTCACCGTTTTCTGTTGCAGTGGCTATGAGACAGCGTACCTACTACAATAAAAGAGGAAAATCTACCATTTGGATCAATTGTTGGTGGGCCACCTTACCAGCAGTCACTCCAATTTGTGCAACCTCCAGGAGGCCAGAAGACAATTGTACATCCACTTATATTTCATGAACTTTACCCATACTAGTAACGGATTGTAAGCCAATATTATATTACGTAATTAAATATGTTATCCATTAAAACACTCGCTTCCTACCTTCTCTGTGCATGACTTATGCTAAGCTCTGGGTGGGCGAGGGTATAGGTCATGGACCCAAGCCCAGCATAAGTTTAGTCATGACAGAGATGTGGGAGGTGCTTGGAGCAGGCCACGTGACGACACGGACGGCACCCATGGCACCAGCAAGCTTCCATTCCAAACTCGAAATAATAATAGACAATCTGTTTTTCTCTCGTTTTTGAAATTGCTTAGGAAGATCCAGCCAGTAGCATACCTGCAAAGGAAAATGCCAGAAGAAGACGTTTCGAGAGGGTGAGGTGCTAAGAAAAGGACTGGACAGCAGGAAAAAGGAAGAAAAAGAGAAGAGCATCGGGGGTAAGATATTAGAAATTAAGTGGGACAAGAAGTCGAGTAATCAGAAAAATGAGACCACAAGTATCTAGGAAACTTAAGTGGTAAGTGCAAGGAATACCTTATCTGAACGGACCGATAGATGAGCATTTAGACCGGTTCCGGAAGTTAATGGAAATATTTGAGGTCAGAGATCCAACAGCGATCGATGAATGCTTGTTAATAACTCTGCCATTCTATCCTTTCCCACGTGAAGTTAAGGCTAAGCAACACAGAGTGGGAAAGGATAGAGGAACGTTACTTTCAGGTTGAAGAATGTTTCAAGGATTCAGGGGATAAACCAAGTAATTTCGATGGGGCAGACAAAAATACTTCAAAGCAAGATCGAAATAAGAAAACGGCGGAAAATGAATATGAGGCAAGAAAGAATAAGGTGCAAGAAAATGGGTTAGAAGACGAGCCTCTAACGCCAAATACAAAAGCTTGCACAAGTAAAAAGGAGAATAAGCGGGGCAAGAGCAGTGAATTAAAGAAAGCTGGTTTTCCAAGGAAGTAGGTGAAAGAAATGAATTTAATAGAAGGACGAAGTTCTGAAAAGGATTCGGAAATAAATTCAGGAAAAATAGTAAAAGGAAGCAACTCAGCTAAAAAAAAAACCTTAAAAAGGTTTGGTTTGGTTTGTTTGGTATTGACGTCCTTTTCCACTGCCATGGCCCTTTTCAGGACGGCATTATAGGGGCTGCAAATTTTGCCTCTTAAGGGTTCTTTAACGTGCAGCTGGCAAACGACTACACGGGACCTACGGCTTTACTTCCCTTCCGAAGGAAATGCGTGATCTCAGAATTTTCCCCTGGAAAAAATTCTCGTCGTCCTCGGCCGTGGTCGAACCCGCGTCCTCGGGCATCAGAGGCGACCACGCAACCCCTGAGCCACCAAGGCCGATACCCCTTAAAGAGGAACCAGAGAAAATAGAAAATAGACAGGTAAAAACCAAAGAGGGATGCTCGGGAAGAATGGCACAATATAGTAAAGAGAAAAATATCCCAGAAGCATTAAATAATCCAGAGTCGGAGGAAATAAAGAAAAGGCAGCAGTTAATTAATTGTTATCAAGAGATAATCGCAGAAACCGGAATAGAAAAATTAATGGAACAGGGAAGAGGATTAGCATCAGCATACAAAGGGAAAATGATGGATGCTCAACTGTTATGCAAATTTTTAAGAGAATCGGTGAGAAAAATTCCTGCGGGGCATAAAGTGAAAAATAAGGGAGTCAATTCAGCATATGTGGGTGAAATTAATCCAAGATTAAAAGAAAGGATAAACCCATATACGGTTAAGGGGAGAACCGCTGCCAAATGATAGAAACGATAGTGATGCAGGAACTTTAAAAGTTAAAACAAGTAAACATTCTCCTTGGATGGATAAACGAAATGCAAGAGGAAATAGCTCAGAAGAGTGGGAACCAGGAACAGATACAATTGAGTGTTTTAGGCAAGCTACCAGCGGGCATAGATGAAGTCTAATACATTGAACTTTAATATAATTCGAATGAACTTAGAAATAATTGTGCTGACAGCGAAGCCCAACCTGCTAGCAAGCGACGTGCTAGAGTGGTGTATAGAGAAGTTCCCAGGCGAGGACATACGGATTCTGCCCGAGCTGAAGGCCGTAGGACCCTCGAGCAAGGACGGAGACGAAGAAGGCCGAGCGAGCTCTACCGACCAAGGAGTCGTCTGCCCCGGGCTGAGCAGAAGCGTTTTCCAAGGAAGGAACCTCGCCATTCCAAAGAACTGTTTATGCAGACCGCTAATGGGCCAGAGCCCAGCCTAAGTTCTATTCGTAGAGAGACGGCCTACCAGGACTCTGCTAGTTCCAACGGACCCCTTCCCAAAATATCCTAGATAAGCACAAAGGTCAATCGGACGCGGAGTGTTCAGGCCTTCCTTCCAGACCCCAGTGTTCGAGGTGGAACCCGCTAAGGAACACCTCGATAGTGTACAGACGTCGGATAGCCCCAGCAGCGCAGCTCAGGATACCGTTGGACCAAACCATATAGCAGTGGACTGCCACGGCATGCAGAAAACCCATTACGAAGAGCTCCGCAACGGAGAATTACTTCACAATCCCAGGCTGAGTCGGCATTCGGTATCTACAAACCACAGGATGCCAATAGCAAGCGTCGGCCACGCACAGAGCTCTGATCGCGAGTCGCGCTTTGCTTTCCCCATCACAGGACCGGGTAAGCCTGTAAGTTATGAACTTAGCCTAAGACAGTTAGGATAAGGAATTTTAAAAATCAAGAAACGATCGTCCACGACCGTCCACGACCGTCCACGACCGTCCACGATCGTCCACGTCCCCTCTGTGGGTTTAGCGATTGTTTGTCTTATACATATTTCTTTTCTCTTTCCCATATCTTAGCAGCTGTACTCAAGCTCCCAAACCCGAGCGGATCACCATGTTCTGTTGCAGCAGTGTAGAGACAGCGTACCTACTATGATAGAAGAGAACAATCTACCACTTGGATCAATTTTTGGTGGGCCACCTTATCAGTGGTAACTCCAATTTGTGCAGCCTCCAGGAGGCCAGAAGACAATTGTACATCCACTAATATTTCATGAATTTTTCCCATGCTAGTAACGGATTGCAAGCCTATATTATATTACGAAATTAAATATGTTATCCATTAAAACACTTTCTTCCTACCTTCTCTGTGCATGACTTATGCTAAGCTCTGGGTGGGCGAGGGTACAGGTCATTGACCCAAGCTCAGCATCTGTTTAGTCGTGACACATGTTTATTTTTCAACACAATAATTATTACACTTAATTGATTATCAGATATTTGAATGATTTAAGAATTTTTTGTGGTTGATTGTCTGAATTCAAATGGTTACCATTTTATCTATAATTTACTTTTCCAGTCGATGCCTTGAAATTTTATTTTTTCTTTTATTAGAGTTTTTTTTGAATTTACTTACTCAATTAATGCATTGTTTAATTAACTTATTATCTACTTACCGAAGTATTTGTACTTACTCTGTACATTTGAACTTTCGACACCCAACAAGTTCCAATTCGTCGGTCATTGACCATACAGATCTTGGTTAGGTGCCATTGTAATTCTAACACTAAAATGAATTATTAATGGTTAGACACCATAAAATCCAAAGATGAGTCAAAAATATTTGAATCCAAATTTGAAATATATTTTTTATAAGCATAGAGCGAGTCTCAAGAGCAGCATTGCGGTAATGTTTATGCATTATACGATTTGGCATTTCAATGAAAAAGCTGAAAAAATTAATGTACAGTTAAAATGAAAAAATTATGATGGAAGTGGATAAATAAAATTAAATGAAATAAATAAAATAATATAACTAATATAAAAATACATTAATTATATGATAAATAAATACCAAACTTAATAAAAATAAATAAAGCAAGTAATTATATAATTAAATAAACTAGTCTAAATGAATAAATAAAATAATATAAATACATAAATTAATAAAATTAAATCTTGTAAAATAACAATTAAATTTAACCTTTGCTCTGAAGACAAATGCGTCAGCGAAAATCCAACAATATGAAATAATTCAACTTTTCAACAATGGTCTTGAGCGAGATGCGTACTCCCTTTTTTCTGTTAATCGAGCATTCCACTCAGGGCTCTAAATCCTGCGATACAGCTATACATATTAATAAGAAGTATTTTTGGACCATAGAACTATATATTAACAACTATATACGAGGGTAGGCTGAAAAGTAATGCCTCCATGAATATAACTTTTTTATTTTTTAACCGATTTTCAAAATTCTTTTTATATCTGATACTCACATTTTTCCTCTATGTAATGCACTATTCACTTTTCGACATAGTCCCCATCCCTTTCCACGCATTGTACCAAAGTGTGGCTAGTCGGGTGAACCCGTCCGAGAGGAATTCCGAGGTTGTCGTCGACACGAGGATTGAATGGCAGCTTTGGATCCTCTTCTGCAGCACGATAACGCCCGTCCGCACACGATCGCCACACATCAGAGGGGGTTGCAGCTCCTACAGGTCAAAGATGAAAAACTGCAGTTCAAAAATGAAAGACTTTGCACCTTGCGACTTTCACCACTTCCCAAAGAGGAAAGAGCACTTTAAGGGGCATGAGTTGCTTTCTGACGACGAGGTGAAACCTGCCGTTCGGTCTTGGTGTTGACAACAACCCCGGAATTCCTCTCCAACAGGTTCACCCGACCAGTTACGCGTTGGTACAATGCGTGGAAAGGGATGGGGACTATGTCGAGAAGTGAATAGTGAATTACATAGAGGAGAAATGTGAGTGTCAGATACAAAAAGAATTTTGAAAATCAGATAAAAAAAATAAAAAAGTTACAGCCATGGAGGCATTACTTTTCAGCCCACCCTCGTATCACTGAAATTGATAAGGTTAATAAGGCCAACAATGCAAGGCAATTTTGTCATCAAATGTAAGTAAGAACATAAGGTTAGCACCCTAACGTGTTTGCGACTTAAACGTGGGTTCCACATTGTAAGTTTTATGGAGGACGGGGCAGCAACGATCAGGAGAAACCCTGAATCCCGGGGATCACAGCACCACTTATATGGAGAACCTTACCTGACGGCACTACTTATATGGGAAACGGGAAACAGGGAACCACTACAATTTTGGCGAACGATTCAACAATCCTGAATTTGCATTGTGTTAAGCATGGTAAAAGTTGTATAGTGGAATTCAGGAGGTTGAACCACTAACAAACTGGCAATGAAAGACAAGAAAGAGCAAAAAAACGCCAAAAGCAAAAAAAAGGGTTAAAAACAAGACTTAAACTTAAATAACACATCAAATAAAAAGGCATTAAAAAGCAAAACATAACAGTTTAATAAACAAAACAAAATAACAAAACTAAATAACAATCAACAACAAAGCAGTCAATCATAAAAAGTAAAGCAGTAACAACATAACAAAAACACGGCTTTCAACCCACAAAGCAAAAAATTAATAAATATTACCTACAATTACACTATCTACCGCAGGGCGACAATCATCCTCAGTGTACTGCTGGCTGGGCGCTCTCGTGGGCAGAGAAAGAGAAAGAAAACTGTCTGAGACATAGATAACGCCTTTATTGGACAGAGTGAAAGTTGGATTGGGTACCAGGGATATAAAGTAGGAAATAGAGAAAACAAGAAGATGGAGAAAGGTTAAGCGACTAAAAACAGCAAAGTACGACCGTAAAACGCAAATCGTTGCGAACTTGCCTACGAAAACCTCAGCTTACCGACGGAGCTACGATGATTCTCTGGAACAGCTGATGAGACGGAGAAAGCGAGGATCCGAGGTGAAGAATAGAGACGGCGGAGACCAAGGAGACAGAGAAGGGATCAAGCAAACCCGTCCCCAAACAATGCCGAACGAGACTGGGAACCCATCCGTCTACGACAAGGCTCGAAGCCGTCGGACCAATTCCGAGTTCCGGCGAACGACCAATTCCGAGTTCCGAGTTCGCACCAGCGGTCACCCAGCGACAATCTCTGCCCGACCAGCGAGCGAGGTCTCACGACCTGCTCCCCTGGCCGGCCAGTCACCAACTACCTCTCCAAAACTCGGAGAGAAAGTCTGTCTAAACTGTATAAAGAAGCAGACACAAGTCAATCGACCAATCAACTGACAGCTAAACCCATGTCATCCAATCCAAGCAAGAGTCACTCTCTCACAAAAGGACGAAACTAAGAAAAACGCGCTAATTAAGCTGACTCCTCTGTCTAAGAGCGGAAAATGGCCATAAAACACATGGCAATGAAAGGCTATTCAGCAAAGGAATCAATCATCCCTAACGAGGTCAAAGGTCTCTTGCTGAATAGCCAAGCCCTAAACAAGAAGAGAGGCTTAATTAAATATTCAGAGGGCAAAAATCCATGAATATTACGAAAAAGCTAAAATATAGAACCAAACATCAGCTCCACGAGAAAAAGCTATCATGTGTAAATACACAAAGCGAAAAAAGTGAGGGAAGGACTGCACAATCACCATAGTTTGTTTATTTCAATATACACATTGTATAATCAACAATTTTAATTTTACTTGTACATGTTTTAACCAATAGAAATTGAGAAAACGACAAAACATATCGCTAGATTTCCGTGAACAAATTAGACGGTTACTTAATGAAGAACTAACATTTTTATGCCATTACCAAAATTGTTAACTGCATTAAATCATGTTGTATACGTACAATTACAACAACACTGGTTCTGTCAGACATCGTTCAAGACCAGGAAGACCTAAAAAACTAACCCTGCACGTCGACCATATCACTCATTGTCTCTCCAAAAAAGACAGATCCTTAACTCAACAATGATTCAAGGTAAATTGTCTGCTCATGATCACGTTACTATTAGTTCTAGGATTATTCGTCGACGATTAAACAAGTTTAGTTTGTTTGGGAGAGTGGCACGAAAGAAACTTGTTGTGTCATTAAAGAACAGGAAAGCTAGGTTAACTTTTGCTCGTGCCCATCTCAACTGGACAACACAGCAGTGGAAAAAAGTGCTGTGGTCGGATGAGACAAAGGTACAGCTCTTTGCATGTGATGAGAGAAGTACATCAGACGTAATAAACATGAAACATACAAGCCACAGTGTTTGCAGACAACCGTGAAACATGGAGGGGGAAATGTGATGATGTGGGGTTGTTTTACCTGGCATGGTGTAGGCCCAATCCATCAAATGAATCGCATCATGGAACGTTTTGTTTTCAAATCCATCCTTGAGAACATTTTGCTTTCTTAAGCCGATGATAATCTGCCCCTTACATGGTCATTCCAGCACGATAACGACCATACCAGCAGACTTGTCAAGGAATGGTTATACATAAATAATATCAAATTAAGGACTGGCTTGCTCAGTCAGCAGATTTGAACCCCATAGAAATGCTATAGATTGATGTGAAAAGGGCTGTTAATGAAAAAAACCCAATAGTATCCGACACTACTCGACACCATCAAAGAAGCATGGAACAACATTCCAGAAGATTGGTGTAAACGTGTAGTGAAATCCATGCACAGATGATGCATAGCCGTTATTAAAAACTTACTAATTTTATGATGTATTATTTATTTATTTTGTATATGGTGTTAAATTTTTGTCCATAGGAAAATCACCTAAAATTAAAAAAATGTTTCAAATTTGAATTGAACACGCATGGCTATTTGTTGGATCATTTCACACTTAATTCTTTCATTGGGGTAATTATTTTTGTAACTGGTTAAGAATTTTTGGTAACAAGCAATATAAGCCAGCATAGGTGCTAAATTTTTGGTTACCACTTTATAATAATCTTATTTTATGTTTTCATACTTTTGTTAGTCCACCAATCAGCAACAATTGGATTTTTCGTGACTGGTGGTCGAATGCCAAAATGTTATTATTTTTCTTATTTTGTTACATCTTGTAAGTCCACCTGATGAAGAAGTGAAATCGAAAAGCATAGGCAATTAAATGCCGCCAATTTTGCTAACCCAAGACGTGTTCATTATTTCAAGCTTTAATCGATGAGATTACCTAAAAAAGAAAATTTTAAACTGAAGAAATTTAATATTGTTGTTAATTCGGTTTGACAGTCAGAAATTTAGTCAATTATTGGTTTGAAGGTTTCGTAGGATCGCCCATTGATTGTGATGTTATTACTTATTATACACTACTGTTTATAAAAATCGCAACACCCTGATGGAATAGCCCAATCTGCATTAAATTTGGAGCATTTGCATATCATGGGTCAGAAAAGAAACCATTAGATTTTCAGGTCAATACAATGCGTTTTATTGTCACATTAGTATCGGGTGAAACCACCGTGGGATGCAATTACAGCCTCTAAACGTCGTGGCATTGAGTCAAACAAGCTCTGAATAATGGCCTGGGGAATGTCCTGCCATGCTCTGTCTACACGGGTATACAGTTCATCCACAGTTGCTGCTGCAGGAGTCTGACGAGCCAATCGATGAGCAACCCTGTCCCACACTTGTTCGATCGGAGACATGTCTGGTGAACGAGCAGGCCAGGGGAACAAGGGCGTCTGGTGTGCTTTGAAAAAGGCGAGGACATTTCTGGCCACATGCGGTCGGGCATTGTCCTGTTGGAATACAGCGCCTGGAAGGTTCTGCAGGAAGGGGATGACCTCGGGTTGCACAACTTCCCTGATGTACTGGTCACTGTTCAGATTGCCATGGCTTCTGATCAGACGGGGACGGCCATGGTAACTGATTGCACCCCACACCATCACCCCTGGCGTTTGTCCTGAATGACGCTGCAGGATGCATTCTGGAAGGTCGCGCTCGCCACGATGTCTTCTGACTCATATCCTGCCGTCATGGTGCTGCAAGTTAAACCTTGACTCATCCGAAAACACAACTTGTTGCCATTCAGCTTGCCACTGTTGGTGTTGATGGGCCCATTGCAACCTGAGGCGCCCGTGGTTTTGAGTCAAAGGAATCCGCAACAATGGTAATCGTGCTATCAATCCTCTGGAAATCTAACGGCGTCGTACAGTGCTAGCAGACATTGTCCTGCCTACTGTAGCACTCCACTGTTGTGCAAATACTGTGGAAGTGGCTGTACGATCTGCTACACACATGCGATAGAGGTGTCTGTCATCTCGCGGTGTCGTCGTGCTGGGTCTTCCTGAGCCTGGTCTTCGGTGTGCCCTGTTCTCTTCGCTCCACTGCCTCCATGCACGCATAATTGTCGTTGCATTACGTCCTACACGAGCAGCAATGTCACGATACGACCATCCCGCTTCACGCAGACCAATTATGCGTCCTCTTTCAAAGTCTGTCAGCTGTTGATATGGTACCCTTCGTTGTCGTCGAGGCATGGTGTTCTTTCAAGCAATTACTCTGAAAATCTAATCATTTATACTCTGACCCATTGTATGCAAATTTTGCAAATTGCATATGGATTAGACCTTTCCATCAGGGTGTTGCGATTTTTATAAACAGTAGTGTAGTATTAGGTTAATTCTGTTGATTTACTATACCCACAGCACATGGTTTATGTAATGAGAAATTAATCTATAATCTGTATTCCCCCACAAGACCGAGCAACTGAATGTCAGGACCGGATTTGCTTTCCTACAGAGTTTGGCGTATCTAGGAATTACTGGTACTCTGTCCACTACACCGACCTGGGTAACAAGTTTTATTTTTCCTGGTTCCACTTGACATTTGCATTCATGGAGTTGCTAGGAAAATTCTTAGCGACTAGGAAATCAAGGGCTATGGTTAAACTTCTCCTAGTGCGAAGTCTCTTACTTTTATTAGCCAGAATATAACTAACCATATTTTACATATGCCCTCCGATATTATGTAGTTTCGAACTTTCTCTGAGTTATTCTGTGAGGACATTATTTACTCCATAGAAGAGTGGGAAAGGGGAACTAGGGGTTATCTGAATGGGACTATTGTATGGTATACGGATGGCTCCAAACGGAATGGTGAACTGGCCTAATTTATTTTGGAAAATTCAAGGACTCACTTCTCTCGGCAGTTGAGCTCTTTGGTTATGATGTTCCAGGAGAAGATGCTAGCCATTAGAAATTATCTACAGATATGCATTGAAAGATCTTACATGCGTACGACCATTTACATATTATGTGATTGTCAGGGGCCGTTAAGGCCATTGAATCTACAAAGGTAATATCTAAAATTTATGAAGAAGCTCAAAGCTTTTCGGTATAATTTTTATTGGAGAAATGGCTGGCAACCGATTTCACCTTTTATACACCGTTTCTTCAAGGTGTAATGATGATGATGATAACAGAAGCTTTTTTTAATTTGTAATAAGGTATTGTTTACAATGAGTTTTGATATACAACAGTGGTTGATGAGGGAAGAATTGATTGTACAACAATTATATGAGATAAACAGAATATAACTCGTAAAACAGTTTTCAAGTATGCTGAAAAGAAGAATATAAAAATTGGTTGTTTAATATTACAGCAGTATTTTATGTATAGCAATAGCCAAAACTGCATGTATATTTACGTATTCGATTGCAGTGTTCACACGAATCTTTCCAAACAAACTCGAAATGAGAAATGAAATGTCGCATGTCTAAATGTTTTTAACTAGTGCGCCTATGTTCTTTCCACTGCTAGAGCCATTCATCCCTTCTTAATTAAAGTTACCATAAATGTTTGGAGAGAAAAATCATTCCTGCAAAGCATTATAGGGAAAAATAATTTTAAACCTGTGACACAGATGTAATTTTAAAATAGAATATTTCACTTTTAAATGCAGTTGGTTTAAATAAACATGGAAATAACTTTGACTCTAACCACAATCATATCTGAACAAGAGGCCTCCAGGTTCTGCGCACAGGAATGTGGAGGTAGTGTCCCAAACCTTTTTTACACCTGGCCACACCCACGGGTGTGTACGGGTTTCAGCACACAGGAATGTGGAGAGGGTGTTCCAGCAATTTTACACCTGGCCATACCCAAAAGGTGAAGGTCTCTCCCTCCGCATTCCTGTGTGTGGGACCTACCCCTCCACTTTCCATTCTACTGGCTATCAGTGGTGCTACTCACATGATTGTTGTCATCACAGGTGTATTATTAGGACAATGGGGTTGTTAATGTTTTAATTACCTTTACTTAATGTGGGTTAATTAATTAATTTTTATTTACCTATGAATTTCCTTGATTTGGGCATCTCCATTGGGATGGGGGTTCTGTCTGATTACTTTTTGATCGAGCTTCCATTCCTGGGTGTGATCACTCATCTGTCTGATGATATCTTCTTGATTAATCACGTCATTGAGACCATGGTCCCTAGGCTGAAAATAATATTAATTTCATCATACTTGGTTATACCTTGCAGTGAAGCATCCCTGGCCTGAAGAATGCCTTGTGGTGAAACAGCACAACCAGTGTGACAGACAAGGGTCCTAGTGCTCTGAGCAAAACGCACTTCTGTGAGTTTGTCTGACAGTATATAGAACTCTTGCTCGCGCTTATAAACCCGTACTTGCATTGACTTGGTTGACATACTGGCACCTCAATTTGAATGTCTAATTACTAATTAACTACCATTAATAACTAATGTTTTTCGTGCTACCAATTTCTTTCAGGCCCTTTTACACTTTCTTCTAAATAAAACTACTTTTAAATTGTCTAAAAATATTATGAGGATAATGCAGATGATTAACTTAAGAATAAAATAAAACTCTTTTTCCACAACGAAACAGGAAATGAACAAACATAAAATAAAAAAGACCAAAAATAAAATGAAGAAATACAACCTGAGTCTGTAAGCGCTTCTTGAAAGCTTTGCTTTCATCATTCAGCAGCCAAGGAGTACCTCGAGAGAAGTATCTCAAGAGTACCTCATTCAGTTCTTTCAAGTTCTCTCGAGGTACACTATATGATCAAAAATATCCGGACACCCCTCACAGATCATCGATTGGCCCAATGTCACATGATAATGACTTGCACATCATTTAAATAGCTTCCCACACCTTCAGACACAACTCTGCTTGGCAAGAATGGGTCATTCGGCAGAGCTCAGTGAGTTCCAACGTGGAACCATCGTTGGATGTCATCTATGCGGCAAGTCCGTGCGTGACATTTCCAGCCTTCTTCAGATACCCAAGTCAACAGTATACGATGTGATTATGAAATGAAAGACGCGGGGATCAACAACAGTTCAACAACGAACTGGTAGACCCAAGAAACTAACGGACAGAGACCGTCGAGTGCTTCGTCGTGTCATTCGCAGCAACCGGAAGTCCTCGGCGGAAAAAATTGCCACAGAGTTTCGAAACGCCTCTGCAAATGATGCCAGTACCATGACAATTCGTCGGGAACTGCACACGATGGGATTCCATGGCCGTACTGCTGCCCACAAGCCCCACATCAGCAGGGTCAACGCCAAGCAATGTCTGGAGTGGTGCAAAGCCCACAGAAACTGGACAATGGACCAATGGAAACGTGTGATGTGGACAGACGAATCTCGCTACACACTCTGGCAATCCGATGGACGAGTTTGAGTTTGGAGCATACCTGGAGAACGCTTCTTACCTGAGTGCACAGAGCCCACAGTCAACTTCGGAGTAGGAGGAGTCATGGTGTGGGGCTCATTTTCATGGTACCGACTGGGCCAGCTCATTCCTGTGCAAGGAATGATGAACTCCGACCGTTAACTGAATGTTTTGGACAAATGTGCACTTGCAACGTTGTGGCAATTTTTCGGAAACGGGCCATTTCTCTACCAACACGACAATGCTCCGTGCCACAAAGCGAGGCGTGTACAGCAGTGGTTTGCGGACTCAGGGGTCGAAGAAATGGGTTGGCTGGCACAAAGTCCCGACCTCAATTCTATAGAGAGTCTGTGGGATGAATTGGAAAGACGCTTGCCGGCCAGATCACATCGGCCAACTTCTGTACCTGAACTGATTCTCACTCTTCGGGAGAAATGGAGGAACATTCTGGAAAGTACCTACCAACATTTGGTGGAAAGTCTTCCCCGACGGGTGGAAGCTGTGATTCCGGCAAAGGGATGTGCAACGCCCTATTGATTTCCATGAAATCGTGGCTAGAGCGCAAACGTGCATGTGTCCGGATATTTGTGATCATATAGTGTACTCCTTGGCTGCTAAATGATGAAAGCAAAGTTTTCGAAAAGCGCTTACAGACTCAGGTTGTATTTTTTCATTTTATTTTAGGTCTTTTTCTTTTTATGTTTGTTCAATTCCTGTTGCGTTGTGGAAAAAGAGTTTTATTTTATTCTTAAGTTAATCAAAACTACTTTTGTTTCATGGTGTATTGTTTGTTTTTTAACTTTCTGATAATTGGAGCATTGTTTCAATTGAGTACTGACAACTCTGACCCGAAGTTTTAGAGGGTTGGCAATTGACATCGCAAACTTTTATAAATTCAAGTTCTCACTACCTGTATGAATGTTTAAATTTCGTCTACTCTCTGTGATTTTATGCATTCTAGTTGTTCAATTTGATGTTTGCTTTAAATAATTTTGTCTCTCAAGGTTTACTCTTTTTAAGAGCAAGCGTAGTTCCTGCAATGGTGGTAACATTCTGTACGTGATTTAAGTTATATTTGGTTAAAAATTTACTTCGTGTTTTCACTGTTACTTGACTGTGTACCCTACACAGGCCGGTGGGTTGAGCATCAGGTTTTCATTCACCGCTTGAGTGGAGGTCTGAGTTCGTTTCTCTGTGATACTAGTGCCCAAATTTTTTGTCCAACCCCCATTTTTAACCCATTGTACATACAGTGGTAAGGTCAATCCTCATTTTCCTTTTTCTTTTACCTGCGTTTTTTATGATTTTTGATATCATTAAATGTTGATTGTGCCTTTTAATTCCAGACTGTCCTGCGATTGACTGAATTTTTCGCAGCGTTTTTCTGCCTATCTTGACTCTTACACGTTTCTCTAATCTGGTTTCTTTTGTTTCAATGAGTTTTATGTTTGATATTAATTTTCTCTCACACACTTGACATTAAACTCTTTACTGGTCTAAATGTTTTTGCACCATGATGGCCTAATTAATTCAACACAGAATACAGGTTAAAATGAATGTTTTAAATTATGAATTTGGGTTTTTCAAATACGTCGTATAATCTCACGTTCACTTAACTTGATTGGATAAGTGTTTACAAACATTGTTTAAGGTCTGTTGCTAACGTATTCGACCTCAACAGCGTTGATTGATATTATTTTCATTCATTTGAAGTTGAATTCGGGTGACTGACCCTCTATCAGTGTTTTTCAATATTTAAAACCTGATTTGCTGAGGTCTTTAAACCAAATTTAAGGTCTTTCAACAGTGTTAATATGTACGTGATGAGGTTGTTGCTATGCAATGTTTGTGTCAGTTATCTGATTTTCTAAACTTCACAATCCCAACGTAAACAAGGTGAATTTTAAGCCTTTCATTTTCTGTATAATGTGTGGCATTTTCTCTAACAAAAGAACATCAACAACTTCCTAAGGCCGCCTTGTTTATTGATCGCACTGATTTTGTTAATGTCCATAAACTGTGAATAGATTTCGTTTTGCATGCTTTTTCCATGTTAGGTATTTCAGGTAATCGTCACTGTGGTGTCCAATGTGTGATATGACTTATTGCTAAGGGTTTTCACATATGCTCTTTTTGATGTCATTGAATAAATCTTTTCAGGGTAATTGTAGCTGAATTTGTCTGATTATACTCAAGCAGAACAAGCTTCTTCTCATTCACCAGTTTTTCAGGCTCTTTAATGTGACTTTTAAATGTTGTCCTGTGATGTTATGACAGCCGAGGTGTCTATTGTCGCAGTACTCACATGCAGACTCGCGAGACTGCTAACATGCGAGTGGCTTGATAGTGGGTTTTTTCCACATATGTTCCACAGTCTAATAAGTGTGTTCACAGAAATTGTTACAGAATTGTCTATTTTCACACATTCATTATTTTTTACATTTCAACATTAATTTTAAGTGCTTTTCCAGGGTGCTCAAATGAAGGTGTCCTCAATTATCACGTCCTCTTTCAAACAACCGTTAGGTCTGTTACCATGCCAGAGAACTGTGAAAAGCTTTTTATTTCTTCTCAATGCAGCTAATTATTCAAATACGTTGAAGGTAGTTCACTGTTACCCTGTGATTGTGAGTGTCCTTGTACTAACATTTTGTATACATTTTGGCTGCAACAGGTTAACTACCAGTGTTAAAAAAGGGAACTTTTCCAAAATGAATTGCTAACAGTTGTTAGTTGAAAACAGTTGTTAAGTTTTCAATTCAACTATTTTTTTCACTTTTGACACATAGCTTACGATTTTTTATCTTTTTTGTTGCTGTTGGTATTTTAACTGAAAATGTGAAAGTATACGCATTTGTGATTTTCAGAGTGGTACATGAAATATGTTTGTGTGAGGTTCATACATACTTTGTTTCACTGGTTTTTCATCTTTTTAAAGTGTTTCCCTTTTTCGGCAAATGCCTACGTGATGGTCACCACGTTGCACAATTATAGTTTTGGCCACGTTGGATGTCATCAATGCGGCAGCTGAAACGATGACCGTTCGAAATAAACTACGCTAAACAAAGGTAAAAAACTGCCCATTAGTTTCACTGCTTTCCAGCTAATTAAAATGTTTCTTTTTCAACAAATGCGTATGCAATGGCTACCAACATGACATTGACCACGTTGGATGTCATTGAAGTTGGCATCTGTTACGATAAAATTTCGCGCTAAACCATGCTAAACATTTTTTGTGATTTCCAGTCAGGTTATGTGAAATATGTTTCCCCCATTAATTTCACTAGTATTTTGCATCGTTAATGTCTTTCATTTCGACATATTTGCGAGGGCAAGGGGTAACCAAGTTGCTCAAGTATAACAGTCGCAGTAGTGGCCATCACTTAAGTCAGTATGACGATAAACGTTCATGCTAAAAAGTTTTTGTGATTTTTCAAACTGGATACGTGAAATACGTTTGTTTGAGGATAATACGTACTTCTTCATTTGTTTCACTGTTTTTCACCTCATTAAAGTGTTTTCATTTCAGCAAATGCATACGCGATGGTTACCACGTTACTTTAGTATAACATTCGCCACAGTGACCGTTCTCTAAGTCGGCATCTGTTATGATAAATGCTTGCGCTAAACCGCGCTAAAAGACCTCGCGTTTTTCAGTTTGGGTACATGAAATACGTTGGCTTGCGCTCCATTGAAAATTACCTATTAGTTTCACAGGATTTTTACCTCTTTCAGTGGTTTGGTCCAGTCAACTGCTTAGTCAAAAACTCCTTAGCTTGTACAAGTTAACAGAGTTATTTTAATTCTTATATTGAACAGTCATTCCATCACTAAGTTTTAAATATGTTTGATACTTTCATAGAACAACTCACCTTCAGAAACACACCAAATTCATTACTACTGTGTGAACTATAATTAACTCACAATGGAACTGAACATATACTGATTCCAAATGTGTACATATTCTTAAATTTTCAACCAAAAATTTCATTCATTATGTAACAGGGCTCTGAAAGTTAAAGTATTGGTTGGTTGGGTAGTTCGTTGGTTGGTCGAATATCTAAAGTTAAAAATGATAGAAGCAAAAGACTTTGGCCGTAACTTTATTGTAGCCCAAACTGATATTTCGAAGGCTTTGGATACTGTATCTCGAAGCCAACCTCTGTATAACCTGTCGAAGATGGAAGTCAATAGTGATTCCATAACATACATAACCACGTAACATCCATTTCCCTAATAACCAAACATGCGACTTGTATTTATGGTCAGGTTTAATTGATGGTGTTGAGTTGAAATGATTAAGTTTGCGCTGTAGTCTCGTGGGGACTGTTTTTTGTTAATGGTTTTTATACGTCTGAAGTATTTTCCAATATAAGAAAACGTTCAGACGCTACTTACTTTTGGTTCACAAAATCAAAAGAGCGGGAATTTCGTGTCACGAAAACCTGCTGGGTTCGTTTTTCGATCAACCGAAATCATCTGAAGGCGGGAAAATGGGCAGCTGGTTTTAGCACTCCATGGGATTTCAATCTTAATCTTTCTATATACGAGGGTCGGGGCATAAGTCATGGCAACTATTTTTTTTCTTGTAGATATGTGAATGGATCACAAACGTATATGTGTCGTTGGAAGTTCTGCAGACGTAGTATGTATGCAGAACAACAGATGGCTCTGTGATAGCTGGTAGTATCGCAGCGAGGGCTGTGAAATCAGTCAGTTGGTGAGTGCCGTGCGAAATAGAAGTAACCCGTGTTGAGCAGTGCACTTACATCAAAATAGCCGTTCTCCGAGGGAGAAATGTGATAGAATGTCACAATGAATTAGTGTAAGCCCTTGGAAATAATGCCCTACCATACGGTTCGGTAGCACGGTGGGTGAGAAGTTTCATCTTGGACGTGTGATGATGGACGTGTGTCAGCAAAGATGAGTAGATTAGAGCACCCACCGTATTCTCTCGACGTTACACCCTGTGACTTTTATCTCATTCGCAAGATTAAGGAACCACTACGTGGTAGGCGGTTTGCAACACGAGAGAACATTGCTAATGCTGTGCGCCAACAGGTGACCCGATTCACACATTGTGCGGCAAATGCTAAGGTTGATGGTATCCAGCACCTCCCACATCGTTGGCAGCGTGTGGTGACAATAGCAGGGGAATACATTGAGGGTCTTTAGGCCCAGCTTTGTCATGTCAACTTTATTGGTACTGTGTTGTCATTCTTTTGCACCGTGAAGGCCATATTGCCCTGTATACTACCGTAATAAATTAGTGTGTTACGATATTTCAGTGCTATTCATTGTCCACACATGTAGTTAACACCTTGTCCTTTCGTCTGTATATGTCACATTTTCCAACCGGACTGGTATCTTCAAGAAAAAAAATAGTTGCCATGACTTTTGCCCCAACCCTCGTATATAAAGAGGGAAGTTAGTTTGTTTGTTAGTTTGTTTGTTTGTTTGTTTGTTTGTTTGTTATACAAATCGACAGTTTTATTCCGATCTTCATAAAAATTCGCATCACCTTCAAAGCATGAGGAAGGTCACTGTCTACCTCAGATTTCGAAAAAATAATAATTATTAATAAAAAATCGATATTCATGGTTATGGCAGGGCATATTAATGAGAAATATCTCATGACCAACAATGCAAGACGAAGTTTTTTCAACAATAGATATTAACAATGGTGTCAACACGCAATGCACCAACACTATGCAAGGATTAACAATATATCTCTCATGATCAACAATGCAAGGCAAAGTTTGTTCAATATAGAATTCAACGCATAGAATTCCTGTAATTCAGGCTTTTCTTAGAAAAGAGAATTCTTGGTACTTAACAATTTCTTGAAAATCTTTAAAAATGATCAGTAACTGGAGATAATGGAGAGTTAGCAGACTATTGAGAAAGAGTGGAAAGACAAGGAAGCACTCCTTTAGCTGCGTGCTGTATTGAGCAAATGGTAAGCAAGTAAATAGAAGAATCGGCGACCACTAGACTACACAAAGTGATGAATGGCCAATTTTTGCTTCAAGATATTGAAAGAAGAAAGAAAACTGCAACAACATTAGGTGTACATCTAAAGTAAGATTGCGTGAGTAAAAAATTATTTAGACTAGAAGGCATCCTTAGAGAGGTCCATATATTGTGAGCCTTTAAAAGATTTTGTTTCTGTAAATCAAGTCCCAGTATATCACCAAAAATGGATTTTTTCAGTGAAGAGATAAATTCCTGTCTTTCGGATTTTTTTATGGATAGTCAATTCGCTCTATATTGTAGTGATTGAGTTATTATTTAACCAATTTGGATGTTTAATTTAGCTTTTTGAGGTTGTTCTGTTTACCTACAAGTGTAATTATCCCGGAAACGCCGAGTCCTCTGCTAGAAAATCTTTAAAAATGATCAGTAACTGGAGATAATGGAGAGTTAGCAGACTATTGAAGAAGACTTGAAAGACGATAGAGGAAGCAATCCTTTAGCTCTGTGCTGTATTGAGCAAATGGTAATTAGAAGAATCTGCTACCGCTAGACTACATAAAGAGATGAATGGCCAAGTTTTTGCTTCAAGACGTCAAGAGAAGAAACGGAATTGCAACAGCATCAAGTTTATATTTAAAGTAAGATTACGTGAGTAAGAAATTATTTAGACTAGCACTGGCATCTTTGGAGACGTCCATCTATTCCGAACCTTTAAAAAATTTTTTTTTCGAATATTCTTTAAGAATTTTTACTGTATCCATTCTAAGCGTTTTCATGTTTTTTTTTAAATATTTTGTTTATTCCAAAAAAAAAATAGTCTGTGCCATGCCAGGGTTATCACCTAGCTTATTTGGTAGCACAGCTGATCCAACCATTTCATAAAAATGCTTTTAGACTATATTCTGTGTGAATGTGAATATTTTGGAAACTGAGATGCTGATAATGCGAAGACTGAACGTTCATATCCAATAATGAACATAAAGTGATGATGCAGTGACAGAACATTAAGAAGGCAGCGTCTATTGATGAGGCTAAGGGTTCATGCCTGTCTCCTTTTCGCTCTCTATGAAACATGCAGACGACTGGCAAAACTTATGTGTCTGGAAAGGAAAGAGAAAGAACGAGTATTGGTCAGAGAAACTCTGCAACTAAACCAGAAAAAGCTACATGGGCATTTGAAACATCTGAACAACGGGAGTTTCGAACGAAGCAAGAGGGTATAAGAGCTTCTACGTCAAGGGAAAGGAAAGAGAAAGAAGGTGTATTGGTCAGAGAAAGTCTGCAACTAAAACAGAAAAAGCTATACGGGCATTTGAAACATCTGAGCAACGGGAGTTTCGAATAGAGCAAAAGCTTCTACGTCAAGAGCAAGAAAAACTTGAGTCTAAAGTATCTAGTCCCGGTATATCACCTAGATTTCCTGTATTTCGTATTTTTCGTAGAATGGATAGTCCCTTTGGTCTGTGTTGTATTGATTGAGTTATTATTTTAACCAATTGGGAGTTATAATTTAATTTTAAGAGTAATTATCCCGGGCAACGGCGGGTTCCTCTTCTATTTTCATTATAAAATGTCAACTCTTGTTTGAGCGCAAAAACTTAAATGGACAATTTGTGAATTCACCAAATCTTACGTGGTCAGCTTTTTGGTTACCCGAAATTTCCTGAAAGTCAAAAAAATGTTTAGTTGATTTATCCTGTCTGATGATTTTGAAGGGTAATTTTATTTTAAAAACGTGTGCTTTCTTTTTTTGCAAACGTTAAAACGTCCAAATATTTTTTTCTGTTTTTCTATTCCTTTCTTACTTTGTTTTTGTAATTTTTCACTCCTAATGTCGTCACAGATTATATTATATTGTCAACCATGTTTTGCTCACTGTACTGCGTTTAACCAATGTCCTTTTTTTTTCTCAATCTTATGTGTCTTGTAAAAATTTACTTTTTATATGTTCAACAGTCATACTGAAAGCTTCATGGACGATTTTTAATGTTCGAATTCTAAATTTCCATCTTTGCACTTCATCTTAAAGGTTTTTTCGTATTTATCGAGCTGATGTTCTCGTCTCGATTTTATGGGACTCCAGATACCTACCGTCACATTCTGAGAAGACAATATGATTTCGGTCGTTCTCAAGGAAATTAAAGAAACATACATCTCAACTTATATAGACTGAATATATATTGTTCATTAAAACAGGTATGTTTAAAAATCATTTTTGGATGCATTTCAAAAATTCTTCTTTATTTTGTTAAATTACAGTGGTGTCAACCCTGTAAAGGTTACTCAGTACGGTTATTCTCGATTCAATTGCGATTGCAGAACCACTAGAGGTCCCTGATTCTTCACGCAGATGCCCTGCCCTGCGCTACCTGGATCACAAATCTCTTGACAGTGGACTTGGAATATTTCAACAAAGTCGAAAACCCTTTTTGTTTGGATCTCTGTTATGCAGAGGTAAACCAATGCAAAGTGTTCTCTCTGCAAACAGAGTGACAGCTTTAAATCCTAGAGAATATCCGATGTGAAAGGTTTGATTATCTCTGACATATAAACAAGGACTTACCGGGCTTCATCTTGAGGTGCAACACACAAAAGTACAGACAACACATTCTATAGCTAGCTGATGACACCATGCAAGACTGGTTATCATGTCAATAAAATAGCGTGATGATTGCACACTTCCTCTGCAGTCGTGCTATAATTCCAGGTCAGAGATCACGTGGATATATTATGAAAGAAATCAAATGTTATTTAATGTAGATAAAGCCATTAACTGTTGAGTTTTTTTCAAAAAACGGTCATAGAAGACAGGTTGTTAATAAAATAAAAGAAGAAACATTACAAAT
Source organism: Rhysida immarginata (assembly GCA_023313115.1). Taxonomy (NCBI): domain Eukaryota; kingdom Metazoa; phylum Arthropoda; class Chilopoda; order Scolopendromorpha; family Scolopendridae; genus Rhysida; species Rhysida immarginata. Next base: position 49,522 of record JAHWFO010054680.1, read on the forward strand.
GTTGATAAGGTCATTGGTGTATTCTACAAACAAGAATTATAAAGTGTGAAAATAAATGAAAGTTTTACCGAAGTGAGACCTATTAATTCCAATGTTTTCGTTTAACTCAATCCAATACGTATTGCTCCAGGGCTTACCACTCCTTGGATTTCATGAGTACCAACGTGTTGATTGTCTCCTTTAGGATGACTATTTTAACCTGAGATTTCTACAATTTTTGCTCGTTTATAATAAAAAAATTTGCACTGTTTTTTTGCACTAATTCTTTCATGAAATTGGTTCCACTTAAGCTAAAATTGATCTATGAATTTCGGTACACATTTATTTAAAAAAATACTCCAACTACCCGTAAATGCACCAGCCTTCAACCTGTGTCCTAAAGGGGACACCAACCCGTTTGTACTCATGAAATCCAAGAAGTGGTAAGCCCTGGGGCAGTACTTATTGCATTGAGTTAACCAAAAACAGTCTAATTAATAAGTCTCACTTCGGTAAACTTTTCGGTTATTTTCACACTTTATAATTCATGTTTGTAGAATATACCAATGACTTAATCAAATTTTTAATATTTTATTTTTAATTTTATAAACATCCTGTCTTCCATCACCCTTTTTTGAAAAAATCTCAAAAGTTAATGGCATCATCCGCATTAAATAACAGTGGATTTCATTCGTGAAATATTAATGTGACCTTTGTCCTGGAATTATAGCACGGCTGCAGAGAAAGAGTGCAATCGTCTCGCAGTTTCAATGACAGGGTAACACATCTTGCATGCTGTCATCAGCTAGCTATAGAAGGGTTGCCTGCACTCTTGTGTGTCGCATCTCAAGATGAAGCCCAGTATCCTTGTTTACGCGTCAGTGGATAATCAAACCTTAGACTTCGGGTATTCGAGTTCGAGCTGTCACTTTGTGTGCAGAGAGAACACTTAGCATTGGTTTGCCTCTGCACAACAGAGATCCAAACAAAGAGGGTTTTCGACTTTGCTGATATTTTCCAAGTCAACTGTCAAGAGAATGAGGTCCGGGTAGCACAGGGCATCTACGTGAAGAATGAGTGAACTTGTAGTGGTTCTGCAATCGCAATTGCAATCACCATACTGAGTAATCTTCACATTGTTGACATCGTTGTAATTTAATAAAATAAGAAGAATTTTTAAAATGCATCCAAAAACGATTTTTAAACATACTTGTCTCTAAGGAAGAATAAAGTCGGTCTTTATATGAGTTGAAATGTTTATGTTTTTTAATTTCCTTGAGAACGCCTGAAATCATATCTTTTCAGAATGTGAAGATAGTTATCTGGAGTCCCATAAAGTCGAGACGAGAACATCAGCTCGATAAATACGAAAAATCTTTAACAATAAATGCAAAGACGGAAATTTAGAATTCGAACATTAAAAATTGTCCAGAAAGCGTTCAGTAAAACTGCTGAATATATAAAAAGTAAATTTTATCAAGACACCACAGATTGAAAAAGGAAACGACATTGGTTAAAGGCAGTATAGTGATCAAAACATGGTGGATTATATAATCTAAACTGTGACGACATTGAGAGTGAAAAATTACAAAAAAAGTAAGAGAATAATACAAAAACAGAAAACTCATTGTTTGTCGAAATATTGAAAGTAAAAAATTCGGACCTTTTAGTGTTTGTAAGAAAACAAAGTAGACTTTTTTAAAATAAAATGTCCCTTTGAAGTCGTGAGTCAAGGTAAATTAACTGAACATTTTTTTACTTTCAGGAAATTTCGGGTAACCAAAATCCTGCTCACATAAGAATTGGTGAATTCAAAAACTGTCCACTTTAGTTTTTGCGCTCAAACAAAAGTTGACATTTTAAAATGAAATTTAGAATGAAATTCTATAGAGCACTGAAATTGGCTGCCCATTTTTCTGCCTTCAGATGATTTTGGGTGATAGAAAAAACGAACCCAACAGGTGTTCTTGAAACGAAATTCCCACTCTTGTGATTTTCTGACCCCCCCCCCCCAAAAAAAAACAAGCATTTGAAAGGTCTACTTTTGGTAAAGAAAAAAAAACACACAATATACGGAAAAAGAAAGCCTTAAAATTAACCTTTTATACGTTGGGATTGTGAAGTTTACAAAATCAGGTAACCCACACTAAAATTGCATACCAACAACCTCATCACATACATATTAACACCGTTGAAACACATCAAATTTTGTTAAAAGACTTCAGCAAATCAGCCGTAAAAGAATGAAAAACACTTATAGAGTTCAGTCACCTCAAATGATTGAAAAAGATATCATTCAACGTTGTTGAGGTCGAATACATTAGCAACAGACCTTAAACAATGTTGTTTGTAAACATTTATCCAATCAAGTTAAGTGAACTTGAGAGTATACTTCGTATTTGAGGACCCAAATTCATAATTTAAAACTGTCATTTTAACTTGTATTCTGTGTTGAATTATTCAGGACGTCATTGTGTAAAAATGTTTTCACCAGTAAAGAGTTTAACATCAAATGAGAGAGAGAAATTTAATATTAAACAAAAAACTCATTGAAACAAAAGAAACCAGATTAGAGAAACGTATAAAGATTCAAGATTGGCAGAAAATAGCCAGGAAAAAATTGGTCAAATGCAGGACATTCTGGAAACAAATGGTGCAAGCAACGTTTAATGCTATCAAAAACAGTAAAAAGTGCATGTAAAAAAAAGGGAAGAGAAGATTGACTTTAATATTGTGTGTACAATGGGTTAAAAAATAGGGATTGGACGAAAAATGTTGGCACTAGAGTCACAGAGAAACAAACTCAGACCTCCACTCAAGCAGTGAATGAAGACCTGATGCTTAACCCACTGGCCTGTGTAGGGTACACAGTCATGTAGTAATGAAAAGACGAAGCGAATTTTTAAACAAATTTAACTTAAATCACGTACAGAATGTTACCATGATTGCGCGAACTACGCTTGCTCTTACAAAGAGTAAACCTTGAGAGATCAAAATTATTTAAAACAAACATCAAACTGAACAATCAGAACGCAAAAAATCACAGAGAGTAGAAGAACATTGGACATTCTTAGTAAGAAAACTGTGTTTATAAAAGTTTGTGATGTCAATTGTCAACCCTCTAAAACTTCGGGTCAGAGTTGTCAGTAGTCAATTGAAACAATTCACCAATTATCTAAAAGTTAAAAAAAAAAAAAACACCATAAAACAAATGTAGTTTTATTCAAAAGAAAGTGTAAAAGGGCTTGGAACAAATTTGGTTGCACGAAAAACAATAGTTAATTGGTAATTAGACAATCAAGTTGAGGTGCCAGTATTTCAACCATACCCTGCAAGAACGGGTTTATAAGCACGAGCAAGAGTTCTATACAGGGTGTCCCATGTAACCTACACCAGCGCAGGTCTGTACACTTATCAATTAGACCCCATGTAGGTTCCGCGATTTTTTGTAGTTTTCGAGATATGAATTTTTTTGTTTTATTTTCAGATTTTTTTAAATTTTGGACAGTTTTAGCTATAACTTTTTCTGTGAAGTGATTCTTTGAGATTTTTTTCTTACTATTATGGCTAGCATGTGTGTTTGTCTGCAACAACACTAAACACCAAAATTCTAACTGCTACTAGCTCAAAATTAAAATTTCTGTTTGAAAGAAATTGTAACTTGAATTCAACTTGAAATAAAAATTACTTAACCTTGACTGAATAATTTCCTGATAATTTTAAAAACTTTACGGGTTCCTTGGCTCTCAAAATAACACAAAAAAGTTGGTACTTTATATGGCATTTTTACGCAAAACGGAGTTTAAAGTTGATACAGTCAAAAATAGTGAAATTAGGAATGTTATATAAAAAGATGTAAAATAACGTATTTACATAAAATTTTACTCGCAAGTACAACTTTTATTTAAAGCACAATTTAGGTAAACAATGAGATAGGGTCTCGGGCGCAGGCAAGTGGTTACGATGCAAGGAGCAGGTAGTGTTGAAAACAGGCAACAATAGAAATGACAAAAGCACGGCCTACGTTTCTCTCTCTAGGAACGTGCTTTTTTATTTTGTCATCGTCAGTCGTTTATCGCCTACTTTTGCGCTCGCTCGTACGTTACTATTTATTATTGGATTTTGTGTTCTTGGCTTGTGTTTTGGACTTTGAGTGCATACTGATTTGGACATTTTAATTCCCTGGAACAAGAAGTCGGCACGTTTACTGGACTTTGATATTGTGCCTTGTCCAGTACTCCCAACGAGATTATGCAGAAATGCATTATTATTACGGCTATGCACGAGGAAATGCCGGGCTTGCTGCGAGTTTGTACTGGGACATGTTCATACGCAGAGGAGGGTGCAAACCAGCCACTTATCCAGACCGACATGTTTTTCTTCGCGTCCACAATTCCTACATGGAAGGCCCCTTACCTGGATTGAGCGGTCGACGATCTGGTGAAGGTGAATTGATAGATCCTGACCGCGTTGACGTTGTTTTGGAATAAGTTGCAAGAGATCTCTCTACGAGTACGAGAGTAATTCAAAGACACACAGGAAATTATTAATAATAAAAATAATTGTTTAAAGGGTCTTTACGTGTTGGCTTCGGCCCCATGCACGCCTTCCAAAGGTCTGGAACATAATTGCCTAAGACTTCGAAAGGTGGACAACAATAATAATAACAAATACTTGTGTGTGTTAATTTTTTGTCCTTTCACAGGAATGGCTCGCACTACAGTGCACAGAATACTGCGCAATGAGGGATATCACCTACAGAAAGAGCAAGATTCCCCTGGCCCCTAGGTTCCCCTGATCTGAACCCCAAAGATTGTTTATCTGGGGATGCTATAAGGAATTGGTGTACCATCACGAATTCTTGAGTTTGGAGGAGTTAAAAACTAAATTAAATGAACCTCAAGAAATAATACGACAAAAACCCAAGCCTTCCGAGATTTGCGCGGTAATTTTTTGCATCGTTACCGTCTGTGCATTGCATCAGGCACTTTGAACATTTATTGTGAAAACAGTAATAAATAAATGCTTTCTTACGATTTTTTCTGTTGTTTTTATTAGCACAATGTGAAAAAATATTATGATTTGAAATTAAATACGTTATTTTACATCTTTTTATCGACCATTCCTAATTTCACTATTTTCGACTGTATCAACTTTAAACTCCGTTTTCGCGTTATAATGCCATATAAAGTACCAACTTTTTGTTTTATTTTGAGAGCTAAGGAACCCATAAAGTTTTTAAAATTATCAGGAAGTTATTCAGTCAGAGTTAAGTAATTTTTTTTCAAGTTGAAATCAAGTAACAGTTTCTCTCAAACAGAAATTTTAATTTTGTGATCAAAATCTGAGCTAGTAGTAGTTAGAATTTTGGTGTTTAGTGTTCTTACAGACGAACACATGCTAGCCATAATACTAACCAAGAAAATCTCAAAGAATCACTTTGAGTTATAGCTAAAACCCGTCCAAAATTTAAAGAAATCTGAAAATAAAATAAAAAATTCATATCTCGAAAACTACAAAAAATCGCGGAACATACATGGGGTCCAATCGATAGGTATTGGTGTCCCGAGACCACAGACTTCGCTAGTACAGGTTACATGGGACACCCTGTATATTGTGAGACAAAATCACTTAAGTGCGCTTTGCTGAGAGCACAAGGATACCTTGCCAGTCACAACGGTTGTCATGCTTCACCGCAAGACAATCTTCAGGCCAGGGATGCTTCGCTGCATGGCATAACCAAGTATTATGAAATTAATATTAATTTCAGCCTCAGAACAATGGCCTCAATTACGTGATTATTCAGACAGATGAGTGACTACACCCAGGAATAAATTCAAAGGTAAATATAAAATTAATTAATTAATCCACATTAATTAAAGGTAATTAAAACATTAAAAACCCCATTGTTCTAAGAGTACACCTGTGATGACAACAGTCATGTGAGTAGCACCACTGAGAGCCAGTGAGATTGGAAAGTGGAGGGGTAGGTCGCACATTACAGGAATGCAGAGGGTATGGCCAGGTTTAAAATTGCTGAAACACCCCCTCCACATTCCTGTGCACGGGATCCTGTATACACCTGTGGGTATCACCAGGTGTAAAATTACTGTGACACCCCCTCCACATTACTGCAGGTTGAGAATCCATACACACCTGTATGTGTGGCCAGGTGTAAAAAAGGCTTGGGGAATCCCTACCACATTCCTGCACGCGGAATCTGGAGGCCTTTTGCTTATCTGTTTTATTGCTCACATTCACATTAAAACACAAGTCAATACAAATTCCTTATCTCGTACAACGATGCAGATGCACAACAGTTTTTAGAGTATTAACAGAAAATTTTGCGGCAGGCTATGTGTACACAGTGGACAGATGGATACGTAAAAATTGCAAACTAAAAATAATTTCTATGTTGTTTATTATAAAGTATTTGTACTTTTGCCATAGCTTATCCCATTCTTTACAATAAGAGCTACACAGTCGTACACAACATCCAAACAATAGTCACTAACAATTCATAACAGTAATTATTTGTTGATAATAATAGGCTTAACATCAATTAGCTAGTGTTAACAAAAGGCCTAGCATTTATTAGTTGATAACAACAGGACTTATATTTATTAGTTATTGATTGGTTAACAAAATCGATGTATTGATAAAATACGAGAGAGGCTTCCAGTAAAACTTCGTTTTATATGTTCTTTCAAATATACACGATCAGTACATGTGGTCATTGGGTTATGATACCCCCCACCCAGTAATTTTCTCTTTTCCTGTCAACCCTTCGAATATATCAAAGTTTTAAAAAATAATTTCACTTCCGTTTCATAATAAAATACTAGTTGCTTAGGCTTTCCAGCTGTAATTTTCATTTGGATAGTTATTGTAGAAATATTTATTGTACCTTTTTTGTTACTTTATCGTCGCATTGGGTAATTAATTTTCAAGCGATGGGTAATTAATCGATGTTTTTCTCCAGTATCAATCTTATACTATACCCGAAAAACTATAAATCTAAACGCCTTAAATTTATCTGAAATATATATCGAATATTTATAAATATAGATGTTTCATTCAACGGGAAAAATATTATTATTTCGATATCGAATGTGCTCCAGCAATGAATGAAGTGTAGCCGATACAGGTGTTCAAATTTCCCAGGATTACTGTGCGAAGCTAATCCGATTCTGATTGGCTACTGCGTGCGCGGATTCGCTAAATATCTAGACTGTCTAGATTCGAGAAATCCGCCTGCAATCTGCTTGTTTATTGTATCTTTATTTTCTGGTGAAATGACCGGTTTTGCAGAAAACACCCTCTACGCGTTGCGGACTCCGCATTTGCCCATTTTCTGCACGCATACCCTAATTGTGAAACAGGCTTACTGGCGTACTACCGTACTATAGTGCGTGGATTTCTATGTGTACCAGGACTGCAGAGATCTACTCGCATGAAAACAAAAAATTAATTAGGTAACATTATTTTTTCGAGATGATAATTAAAACTTTATGAGTTCCCTTTGTATATCATACTACTCGTAAAAAAGTGTCATGAATGAATATAACGAGTAATTTATGGTAGTTGGAATTTTTAGTAGTACGTGTTTTAATGGTACCTTTGGAAACTTTCAATGCTAAAATATGACGTGTAATTTATCAACCAGCTCCTTTCGAGTTCTAAGATCTTTTGTTCTCCATAGCTTATTGGTATTAGAGGATATTGTTATCCTTAACTAATTACTGTGACACATTGCTAATTGCTAGAAGCTATAGCTTGCTCCAACAGTAGATGATAACGTAGAAACGCTTTAGTAATAGAATATGAAGAATAATAGAAATAATAGATCCTTGCACCGAACGCTTCAGCACTTAAGGCCCACTTCGTTTAACATTATGTGGGAATGTCTACAAATTATAGAATTTGTATTGTTCAAACATATAAAGAATAACTACACTCTACATTTAATCTTAGAGTTCTTCAAGTTTATTCGTTTAAATTCTCTATTTACGTTAGTTTACTTAAATAGTAATTTACAATTTAGTTTACATATTTCTATATTTTCTCTTAAGTGCTTTAAAATGTAGGTTAATTCTAGATATCCATGTATGATGCTATAACACGAAATACTGCTCCTTTTTTAATTTTAGTGGTAAAATCAGTCTTGTTTTCAATTATAAAAGATCAGAAATGGATGTTGAAATTTGGAAAATGTCAAATTTGTTTGGGTGCTTAGTAATAAATTTTGTGTGGAGGAGTTGGCTTTGTAGATTTCACCAAGAGTTCTATATATCCATTAGCCAAATAATTATCATCCAAATACCTAAACATCTCATTCTGTACCACACACACACATTCCAATGCATCCTTTACCCACGAACTCTATCCAACAATAAAGCAAAATTCAAAAAGATTCCTGTGTGTACTGCCTGGATTGCACCTTATGTGAAAAATTCTATATTGGACTCTCCAACACGAAATTTTTCAATAAGATGCAAAGAGAAAGGTGCATCATTGAAAAGTAAAATCAGTAAATCCACCCATGCAAACCACCCTCTCGTAACAGACAACCTTATCAATCCCGTCGATGAAAGTATGACCATACAACAGAACTCCAATAGTCCTTTCAAAATCAAAATTCTAGAAAGTATTGAATTCTACAAAGCCTTCTCCTACACACAAAATTTGTCACTAAACACCCAGATAAACTTTGAACTTTTTCAAATCTCTGATCCATTTCTGATATTTTATATTTGAAAAAAAATTGTCCATTATTTGTATTTATCCTATATATAAGAAAAGGAGATACAGAATAGTAATAGGTAGTGTTTTATTATAAGATCAACGCGTTTTGTGGAAGGCTCATCGTCAGGATAGAGAAAAACTACAAAAGAGGCAGGACAATCGAACAGTGAAGTTAAAAGAAAGACGCGAATGGTCCAGGAGTGAAGCTCACTTTGCACGTTCGCCCAAAGAGTAAACCAGAGGAGGCACACTGAACTGGGTGAGAAGCCTGATAAACCTCTTAAGTCCTCCAGAGAAGAAGTCCCCAGAAGGGACGAGAGTCAGATTGTAGATTGACGAATAGAGTCCCCAAAAAATCAGCAGGATCTAAAAGATCCAATAGTTGGGGAAGGCGGCCTTGTTAACGTCATCAAAGCAGACATCCAGGATATGGCGCGGTCTTCGAAACCTGAGGAGATTCTTTGGAACGAGTCGATGGTCCAGAATACCAGAAACCAGGGTGTTTTCATGATTCTCCATTTTGGGTAGCATGTTCATCATAAGTGTCTGGACAAAGGTGCCCATGTGGGTCATAGATAGAGTGGTTGTTGGCAACTCTTCTGTCAAGTTGGGCAATGGTTCGGAGAGCAACATTTTGGAAGGTCTGGAGATCCCTCCACCTAGATTTGCAAATAGAAGCCCAAGCAGGCATTCCATGAAGCAAAATAGTACGAATCACAACCTTGTATATCAAGAGTTTGTTATCTACACCAAAAGCGCTGTTTCGCCCCAGAAGTGCAATCAAATTGAAATTCGCTGTCTTTGCCTTGTTGAGCGCGTAATGGACTTGGTCGTTCCAGTTTAGTTTGGAGTCGATCATGACAACAAGATATTTATAGATTTTTATCCACTCAAGTTTCTTACCAAATAAGAAGAGGGGCTTTGGAGGGTTTTTGCATTTGCGTGTGATAAACATAACCTTGCACTTTTTGACATTCAGCTTTAATCGCCACTTAGTGAACCAGCTCTCACACTTTGTAAGGCTTTTTGTAGTCGAGTGATGACATCTGCTGGGTTTCGTGCCCAGGTCATGATGGAACCGTCGTCAGCAAACATGTAGAGATTACACTTTGCAATCTCGGGGAAGTCATGGATAAAGAAGTTGAATAAGGCTGGCCTTGGGGTACACCAGCGTTAACATCGCAGGGTTCAGACAAAGAGTCCCCAACCTTAACACGAAGTGTCCTCTTTGACGGGAAGGAGCGAATCAGAGCAATTAGATCGTCAGGGAACCCGTAGGTAATCATTTTGTAAATGAGCCCATCATGCCAGACTTGGTCAAATGCCTTTTGGACATCGAGGAAAACGAGAACACCAAACATAGAGAGGTTGAGAGGACCGTTTAAATCAGCAACGAGCCTTCATAACTAAAGCTGACAAGAGTGGCCTGGACGGAAGCCAAATTGCTCACTACGAATGAGGTTGTCTGCCTCGCAGTACTCGTTGAACCTCTTGAGTATAGTGCGCTCAAAGACCTTCGAAAGCATGGGCAACAAGCTAATGGGCCTATAACTTGTGGGAAGATCAGGATCCAGTCCAAGTTTAGGAATGGTGATAATGACTGAGTCCTTCCAGGCACTAGGGAAATGGCCGCTAAGCCATCAGCCATTCATGACCTTAGTGATGATGCAGATAACACTGGGAGGCAAATTCTTGAGAGCACTGTTGGTAATGGTGTCGATGCCGGCTGCCTTTTTGCTTTTCAGGCGCTTTATGATGTCCAATTTCTCAGAGGTGCCAATGACATCTGGAGAGCCAAGAGTGCGCTGTGTGTGGCCATACCCTCACTAGTGATATTGACCAGATCATCCTCTTTGGGCGCAGAGAATTGGCTCATCAGTGAATCGGCGATAATTTTTGCTTTGTTTTGGTCACTGCTAATGAAATCGCCACCCTCTGTAAGCAGAGGAGGGAGAATAATAGTCCTGTTGCTTTTGAGGGCCCTCACCATACTCGAGAGAGAGCTATCCTGGACGGACAGACTTTTAACTTTGTCGTTCCATCTTTGATTCCTTAAATCCTTAATCTGAATACTGACCTTGCGGGATATCCTGTTGTACTTCGTCTTGAAGTGGAAAAACCTTATTCCGAAGCGGTTTTTTCGTGGACGAGTTGGCTGATGGAGGGAGGAAGTTCCAGATGGTCTGGCCGCTTGCAATCCACCAGAGTAGCACTAGCATTTTCGTCAATGTCACTGCTGTTGACGCGATCCTTATAGGAAATGTTACTGTTGTTCAAAAGTTCTCTAAAAAATTTCCAGTCCTGCTTATAACGAAGATTTATTCTCAGGTCGATATTTATACCCTCAAAATTTAGTTCAACTGGTAGGTGATCAGATGATAAAGCATTTATTGTAAAAATATTGTAGGGTTTTAAAAACCCCTTGAGAACAGCAATGTCAAGCACGTCCCTAGCGGGTGAGTGATCACAGTAGTATGTATCTTCAAGAGGACCAATAACGGAAGTGTCTAACTGATCTACCATGTACCTATAAAGTACCAAGCCACTTTGATTAGTGCATGCGGAGTTCCAGTCTGGGTGTTTCGCATTCAAATCACTCGCCATAACGACTGGGGTGGGCCAAGTTCATTCAAGTTGCGAGGGTCTAGCTTGTGCCTGGGTGGGTTGTATAGGGAAGTAAACCTGTTCTCTCCAACATCAGCATCTTTGATGACAATGGAAACTACTTCCATATTGACAAGGTTAGGTTTGACAATCTTAGTGTGATTAATACCTCTTTTTACAAATATAGCTACCCCACCAGGGCCTGGATCTGAATCTTTTTTTAGGGGGCCTATTTTTCCAGTAAACATAGTACCCTGGTATATTGAAAGCCTCACTCTGTTTGAGATGGGTTTCGCACAAAAAGGCAACATCAATGTTCCAGCTTGTGAGGAATTGTAGAACTCATGACACCTGCGAGGAATGCCCCTCGCATTCCATATAGTGCAACGTAGCTTACCTTGATTTATAACTTTGTAGGAGTGTCTATCCATGATTATTGTCTTGTCTCAGTTTGAGTGGTCTGTGGCAACACTTTGCCACCATCCTTTAACATATTCATTAGGTTACCAAAATACTTTTGAATTTTAACCAATTCGTCGTGGTCAGCGACTCCCTGACCAATAGAAGCAGAAGCAACGGATGCAAAAGTTCTTCCTTCAGCTACTTTGGAAGTTCTATTCCTTTTAAGTTGTGGGTATTTGGGACACTTAGTATAAATCGATGTGTGCTGGCCTTCGCATCGAATACATTTATGACGGTCTTGTCCTTTTATATTGGTGCAATCCCTTGACTGGTGGTCAGCCGCGCACTTGTTGCAACGCGGTGACTAGGTGTAGCCCTGGGACACGTGCCCAAAACGTAAGCACTAGTAACATTTTAAGGGCTTCTTGTTGCCCCTAAACAATTCAATTGTTACAGCAAGTGGACCAATGCGCTTTAAATTTAGGAAAGATTTATTGTGTTCAGTGTTTTGTAGGAGTACTAGAACCATTGGCATCTCAACTTCACCATTTGCATTTTTAAGTCTAACTGCCTTATCGGGAAAGTAGTTAGCGTTTCTAAGGTCTGTGCAAAAATCTTCCATGTCATACGTTATATCTACATTACGGACAACTTATTTCAACAGTTTCTCAGATTTGAGCTGATGATGCTGGATTTTAAGCACACCATTCATTTTGATCCATGACACGAGGGTTTTATGTGTCTCCTCATCGTGGCATTTAACCTTGATAGTGTCTGAGCGTCCTGTATGTGCAGTAATCTTATCTAACGTTACGTGATTTTTTTATCTCATTTAGCACTTCTTTAATCGGTTTCCCGTGATGTCTAACGATAATAGAGGGAATGTAAATAGTTTTCCCTTCACTTACCATAATCTGGGAATTTTCCGGCCTAGTCCCCCTTCTGGGTATTTTGTTACGAACAACTGGCCAGACACTGTCTTCCACTTTTCCATCACTTCCGTCAGAATGGCTTCTTTTGTTGCCACCGTTTGTCGAACAGTCACGATCATCACTTATTTCAATGGACTCCGAGATAGGTTGAAAATTATCTCATATCTTATTATCTTCCGTGGAGTTTCCCGCCTTTGGAGTCCCAGAACATTTCACAAAGGAATTTCTAAAATCATTTATCTTGCTGATGACTTTGAATTTCCCTGTTGATTCCATTGAATTTCTCGTCAAAACTTTTTCGTAAGGAGTCGACTTTCGCCTCCAGTGCATTGTACTTAAAGTTTATATCATTCCTGAGAGTTTCTAGCATTTCATTAAATACTAGGTCAAATGCAGCAAACCTAGGATCCAAACAAGCATCCCTTTGAATTTGCTTGTTGAAATGAGTGGAAATTGCAACAACGCTAACCCTTTCGCAGGACAAACTTTTACCGTCAGGTGCTAGCAACAACTCCTGTGCCGACTTCAACGTGTTTAATTTGGACGAAGCCATCATATATAATGTATAGAACCAGGGCGGGAGTAACCTCGCAGCTAGGTGTGTGCTAAAGCAACCGTCCTAAGAAGGACGCACCTATCTTTAAGAAAAAAGAACAAGTCAGGTTTGCGAGAAAATTAATTCTATGCCAGGGACCCACTCGTGAATGATTAGAATAATAATAGATGATATGAAAAAATGTCCTTAGTTAGGTTTGCGAGGAAATTAATCCCAACGCCAGGGACCCAGAAGGATAATGAGCGTCTCGATGTACTGATTTAGGGAACATTAATTCCAACGCCAGGAAACAGCACATAAGACGTAAGAGGAGGTGACTATCGCCCTGAAAAGGGCGCACCGTGAAATGAGAGTAATGAGATGATACCTGAAAAGAGAGTGGAGTGATATCTTGAAGAGCTAGTCCGTTTTGATCGTCCTGATCGTCCTCAGCCTGATTCCGAAAGATCCCATGTGAAAGAGGCAGGGGGGTACCACTTGTTTATATGGATAACGCCTACCAACCAGCGTGAAACAAGTCAGCGCCGATTGGCAGGCTAATAAAAGTTAAAGGTAAAATCAAATAGGTTTTTTATGCAAGGTTTGTAGACGATGCAATTGGCTTTAATCGAAATACTAGAGCCATGCGATCGATGCTTGAAACTTCGCAACAGCGATGTTTGCATCGATATCAGAAAAGCTACTCGATGCTGAACGAGAAAACATCGAGGTTAGTATAGATGTCAGAAATACATCTCAGTACCTAATGAGAATGCACGTGATGTGCACTGAGTTAGCAAAACTCATGGGATAGCAAGCACATTGATTGATGGGCATGGCTCACGAATTCACAGGGGTAAGAGCTTGGATAAGATTCTGGGTATGGACCATTAGACGTTGTGGGAAGAGCTTGGATAAGTGATTAATCAGAAATGGCAAGTCGTCGCGAGTTGACCTCTTTTGAACCGGGTATGATAGTAGGTGCCCGACACATGGGATGTTCCATTTTGGCAGTGGTGCAGGAATTTGGCTTTCCCCGCTCAACTGTCTCCAGGGTGTATCGGGAATGGCTGGATGAAGGCATCACAGTCCACAACAGGCACCATACCGGGACGTATAATGACCGTGACTGGCGACACCTGGGACGAATGATTCAGAGAGACAGGAACGCAACAGTGCAGCAAATCACAGACCAGTTCAATACTGGCCGCACTAGAAACGTCTCTCGGTGGACAATCCGTCGGAATCTGCATGCCCTCAGGTTTGGCAGCCGTCGCCCTACACAGATGCAAATGCTTACCCAGCGTCATCGGACACTCCGGCGTGCATTTGCCACCAACCATCTTGGCTGGACTCTGCAACAGTGGCGTAACGTCATATGGTCAGATGAGTCACGATATCAACTGTACCACGCTGATGGGAGGCACCGTGTGTGGCGCAGGCCTCACGAAACGATGGATCCCGCATGCCAACAGGTGGTGGTGCAGGGTGGTGGGGCGTCAGTGATGGTCTGGGGTGCATTTTTCTGGTTTGGAATGGGCCCTCTGGTTATCCTGGACTAAACGCTGAATGGTCCACGGTATCGTCAATTCATCGGAGACCATCTGCACCTTTTTTCGACATTTCATCATCCTGACGACGTAGCAGTCTTTCAAGATGACAATGCTCCACCACATCGCTCCAATGTCGTCCGCGAATGGTTCAAGGAGTATGCAGGAGAGATCCAACGACTGAGCTGGCCAGCCCGGAGCCCTGACATGAATCCCATCGAACATATCTGGGATGCTGTTGAAGTCAGGCTCCGGGCATTGGATCATCCGCCCACGAACGGGCAGCAACTATCTTCGGTTCTGCAGACTATCTGGTGTCAACTGCCTCCAGAATTGTACCAGGGACTTGCAGACTCCCACGCCATATTGCTGCACTCCACAGGGCCAGAGGTGGCCCGACCAGATATTAAGTAACTATCCCATGAGTTTTGCTAACTCAGTGTATTTGTTAACTACATTCAGCTAAATCAAAACAGCAAAATTTAATACAAGGTGGGTTCGAAAAGTTTGGTGAATAATCTCATAAAATAAAGGAAACAAGATAACAGGGTGACTCAAACTTATCCAGTATAATTGTTTATGAACATTGTATGCTTCAAATGGACCAAAATGTCCTATATCATATTACATCTCCCATATTACATTAATCTCCTATATTACATCTAGTTTCAATCGTGTGTGAGATATCGAAGTTTGTCTATTTTCTCTTATTTCGAGTCTTTCCTAGAAAAAACGTTGTTTACCTATTTATTCTTAAATGTACTCTTACTGTTTTGCGTATGCCAAACAGTAAGAGGAATCGTCATACTTGTAACATGTGTGAAAGGTATTTTATTGCTTTGACGGTTGATTTGAGCAGTTGCTCATATTGT
Organism: Rhysida immarginata; assembly: GCA_023313115.1. Lineage (NCBI taxonomy): Eukaryota > Metazoa > Arthropoda > Chilopoda > Scolopendromorpha > Scolopendridae > Rhysida > Rhysida immarginata. The sequence goes on from JAHWFO010054680.1 coordinate 65,141, forward strand.
GCGACATATTTCTCTCCATTAATTTTATGGAAGGATGAAGCTACGTTCACCCGATGAAGAGTATTAAATATTCACAATCCCTGGGCACACGAGAATGCTCATGCGACAGCTGAAGACCGTTTCCAACACCAGTTCAGTGTTAATGTGTGGATGGACATACTTATTAATCAACTCATTGGTCCCCATTTTCTACCTCATTGGCAGAGTAAACATCGCAGTTTTTCTTGATTTTTTCCAAGATCACCTTTACATCCTTTTGGAGGACGTGCCATTAGATGTGCGATAAAACTTCCGACAGCAATTGGACGGATTGCCGGCCCACATTAGTAGAGGAGTGCAAGACTGGTTGAATGTCAATTATCCGGACATACAGATCGGTAGAGGTGGTCCAGTGGCTTGGCCTCTTAGGTCACCAAATTACGAAAACAGCGCAACAAATCCTGAATACCTTCAACACCTTCCATAAAAATATGTCATAGACCATGGAAAAAAAATCTGATAACATAATCAACTTCTTGAACTTATCCATAAACAAGAACGAGATAAAGAATAAACTAGAATTCAACGTATATAGAAAGCCCACAGCGACATGTAATATCATTAAGTATGATTCAAACCATCCCCACCAACACAAAACCGTTGCTTTAAGTTACATGTTCCATAAAACACTGACATACTTAGTCATTAATAAGGACAAAGATAATGAAATCCGACTGGCATATGATATAGCTAGAGTCAACTCCTTCCCAGATTATGTTGCACGGTCTATATTCCAGAGAATAATATATAACATCAGACTAAAACAAGAAAAGGAACCTCAATGCAATTTCACTACGTTAACCTACACAGTTCCTGAAATAACGAGGATTTCGAACATATTCCGTGAACGCGGAATAATGATTGCTCATCGAAACGGCAAATAAGTGCAGGTACGCAATTAACTTCAAGATACCGGCTATCCACCGAAAAATATACACGAAATGTGGGATATACAATTGACTTATCCTACGTGTGGGTGCTACTAAATGGGATGTAAACAAAGAACTTTTAAGGAAAGATTTTCTAAACACAGAAGATCATAGAATAACGGTGACCATAAATCGGCGTTCATTTATTTATTTATTTATTTATTTATTTATTTATTTATTGCAAGCAACAGGCTTAAAAGTTGCCCAATGACAGCTTACAGGCAAACAAATAGAAGAAGAAAAATTGAGACATCAAAACAAATATTGAAACAAAAATACTTTACAATAAGCATCAATAATAACAACAAGGGTTTAGATTCATATGTTATTACTTTAAATTCATTATAATTTAAAAAGTTAATTCAATTAAATTTGAGAATATATTACCGGATTATTTAATTTAGCAAGGACACAATTTTGGGGCGATCAATGAAGTCATGTCCATACTAAAAGGTGTAAAGGATCCCAAGAAGATATTGATATATGAAGCTCTAGCCATCAGACAATCCCTAAGGACAGACAAAGAAAAAGTGCTAAATAACCAGACCAACTTCGAAAAACCCTTTATCAGACGTTGTCAACAATATCATCTACCCCGGCAAGGAACGCCGCCTCATGTTAACACTAGAGTAAACACTAATAAGGACTATCACTGAGAAACAGTTCTCAATTCCCTGGCTTAGCCACATGGACATTTGCCCTACTATTTTATAGATCCGGCGATTCTGGACGTGTGCCCCAATTTCTTGTTCACTTCAGTCTTAAAAAATTTTATTTCTCCTCGAGTCTACGACTTATGTGTACTATTCGATGTAATCAGTTGCCAAATAGCTAATATTATAATTAACTTAATTATTCTTAACTTGCCATCAACAATGTTCTTCACAATGGTTATTATATTTTATTCTATACTAAACTATTTTCACTCCTTACCATAGTTCATCCTATTCATTTGACACAATAATGCCTAATAGTTTTTGTTCTACGGACATTCGATGTAGATCCGATGGTACCGGTCATTTGCCCCAATCTTGATGTAGAAGTGCCGATGCTGGTCATTT
>JAHWFO010054680.1:74272-103363 GCA_023313115.1 Rhysida immarginata
CCTTGCTGTTATCAACCGGTATATCTTCCTTGGAGTTACCTGCCTTCAGAGTCCCGGAGCATTTCCCAAAGGCTTCTTTCAGTTCGCTTGTCTTGTTAATAACATCTCAATAAGAGTCCTTAATTTCCTTGTTGATACCTTCGAAATTCTCTTCAAAACTTTTGTGTAGGGATTTGACTGTTTCTTCCAGTGGCCTATACTTAGCATTTACTTCATCCCGGAGAGCTTCTAACATTTTGTTGAACACTAGGTCAAAAGCAGCAAACCTACCATCCAAGCAGGCATCCTGGTAGGCCTTTTTGCAGGAGACAGTTTTACCATCTGCCACTAACAATGGCACTTTAGCCGACTCCAACATGGTTGATTTGGACGAAGCCATCATAATGGTAAAATATAATTGTATAGAACTATTGGGGGGGGGGGTAACCTTGCAGCTAGGTGTGTGCTAAAGAAGCTGTCCTAAGCAGTACTCACCTACCTTGAATGAAAAAAAACAGTCAGGTTTGCGAGAAAGTTAATTCTACGCCAGGGACCCACTCATGAATGATTAGAATAATAATAGATGATATGAAAAGTCCTTAGCTAGATTTAGAAGGAAATTAATCCCAATGCCAGGGACCCAGAGAGATAATGAGCGTCTTGATTTACTGGTTTACAGGAATATTAATTCCAACGCCAGGGACCAGTACATAAGACGTGATAGAAGGTGAATATCGCCCTGAAAAGGGCGCACCGTAAAATAATAGTAATGAGATGATACCTGAAAAGAGAGTAGAGGCGGTACCTTGAAAAGCTAGTCCTTTTGGATCCTGACAATCGACAATCGAACAGAACAAGAGACTCTGGAGGACGCTTGAGCTTCCTATTGAGGTACAAAGCCTTGCACTTTCCGACGTTAAGGTTCAATATCCAGCAGGTAAACCAGTCTTCGAACTGCTTCAAGGCGCACTGCAGCTGAGTGATGACGTGAGCCGGCTGGTGTGCCCATGTCATAATGTCAGCATTATCCGCATAAAAATACAGATTACAATTATCGGGTTTTGGGAAATCATGTACAAAGTAATTGAATAGCACAGGCACGAGGACAGAACCCGGCCTTTACAACACGGGGCGTGGAAAGATTTTCTCCAACTTTGGCTTGATAGGATCTGCCTTCAAGAAAGGATTTCACCAACAAAATCAAATCGGCAAGGAACCCGTCTCTGATCATTTTGTAGATAAGGCCCTCATGCTACACATGGTCAAAAGCTTTACTGATATCGAGAAATACCACCGTACAGTACTAGGAGTGGTTCAGAGGGGTGCTCAGGTCTTCAACGAGCCTCCATATCTGCTTCGGACAAGAGTGGCCAGCACGAAAGCCAAACTGCTCTTCCCGAAAATATCATTTGCTAGACAGTGGTTTTGGAATCTGACGAGAATCGTTTTCTCTAACACTTTGGACATCGAGGGTAGCAGGCTAATAGGTCGGTAGCTCGAGGGAATTGCAGGATTTTGCCCCTGCTTGGGGATGCTCAACACAATAGATTGCTTCGAGGCCACAGAGAAGTAAGAAAATTTCCAGCAGACGTTAATGATATTAGTGAGATAGTCAATAAAGTTCTTCAGGAGATTTATAAGGGCGTTATTACTCACCTTGTGTCTTCCTGGAGCCTTCTTCTTTTTCAGTTTACTTATGATGGTGGCGACCTCTCCAGCCTCGATGCTGTTCTTCGTTAAATGCTGTGGGACTTCATCAAAGTTGACAATACCCTCTTCCACACGCTGAGATATGATTTGGTTCTCGGGCTTATTGTTGGTAGGAGTAACAAACTGCATTACCAGTGAATCTGCAATGACTTGGGCCTTGTCCTGATCAGTTTGCACATAGTCACCTTGTGGTGTACGGAGTGTTGGAAGCGTAACATTCTTCTTCTTCTGTAAAGCTCTAACCATACTCCAAATGGAATTGTCGCGATCCGACAAGCTTTTGAGTTTTTCATTCCTTCTAGTGTCGCGAAGCTCTTTTATCTCCTCTTGAAATCTTCGCACTAACCTGTTGTAATTGGTTTTGAGCCAAGGTTCACGATAGCGTCGCCATAGTCTACGGTTCCTGTTTCTTTCAGCAATTAGGCGTTGGATTCCAGGAGTGAGTTGGATTCGATAAGAAGGTTTATTCTCTGATGAATACTTACTAGTTTCTATGGCACTCTTAATACATCTGGTGATGTCATCAACAAGTCGATTGATGTCCTCTATACAGTAAGCAACATCGGGATGGTAGCCATAGTCCTTAAGAATATCTTTGTTGAGCTTCCAGTTTTGATGATGTGCGAGTTCCTCTCGGAAATTTATGTCAACATTGTCAAAGTTCAACGCCACAGTCTTGTGGTCAGAAGAAAGGTCATCAATCGTGAAGATATTGTACGGTTTGAAGATATTGTCACTTTGGAACTAGACATAGTTTGAACCTGGGGCTATTTTGGACATTTCGTGTAGCTTGATGTGTGCTGTCCACCTCATTTGATGCCCTTTGGGAGGTCTTGTCCTTTGATCTCTGGGCAATCTCTTGACTGGTGCCCCTCAGCACATTTATTACAACGAGGATCTTCCATGCAGCCTATGGATACGTGTCCAAAGCGCAGGCAGTTGTAACACTGTAGTGGCTTCTTGTTCCCTCGAAAGGCCTCCACTGAAACTGCCAGGATCCTGTGTCCTGATCGATATGATTATTTATAGTGCGCTCACCTGATATATACTCAAGTGCGAATAAAGCACCAATGGGAGGCCAGCGCCAAATTTCGAAAAAGGATTGGCTACTATATCCAGTAAAAGAACAATGATATGACCTAATCACGCCTCTGGTCTTCGATAGGTCTTCTCGTCTCCTCTTCGTTTTAATAATTATCTAACACCAGGTTTTTTTTTGTTATTGGACAATAATTTCGCCCAAAAATCGTCACGAAATTCGCACAAAAAAATAACCCAAAAATCGCAAATGTGAAATTTTAGTAGCCCAATTCAGTCGCAATCACAGATTTGAAATTTTAGTCGCAATTTGAACAAAAAAGTAGCCCCATTTGCGATAAATTGCCCAACCCGGCAACTACCTGGTGCTGCGCTACATCCCTTAATAATGGGGAGTCATTTGTCTCTAGTTTAGTACTCTAACCCCACCCTAACTGTGACTAAAACTACCAGTGAGAGGGGTGTAGCAGGACTGTTTCTTTTGCCCAAGAAGCTGAATGTTGAATGGGTAATAGCCACGGACGACAACGCTATCGAACTAATTATTTACCCTGTTATTGTTTTTATTTTTAAGCTGCATTACAAATCATTTTAATAATTACATGAACTTATAAGATTGGCTGTGAGGATCTGTGAGGCTACAGGGCGTTGAAAAATAATAAAAAACATTAGTTCATTCCTCTTTAAAGTCAGTTATAGCAATCACTCATTTTCTTAAAATGGAACGTATTTCTTCCGCTACATTTGAAATTAAGCCCAAAACGTGAAAAATTAATTTAGTAACAAAGCTATCCACAAAAGCAATATTTTCCTTTGAAAAAAAAAACAATTAAATCTGAAGAAACTTTTATATAACTTTAAATTAATACGTGACATTTCAGCTTTCCCGGGGAGAGTGTTCATATACAGAGTTCAAAGGTAAGTATTCGAATTGTTTCTCTTTAAATTATCTTTACTCTTGATTTCCATGTGTTTATTTCTAGTCCAAATACAGTTTATTCTTTCTTTTACATGTTAGAGGTGTACGCACGGGGAATATTTCCTCCTCTCACCTCGGTCTATAACGCTCCCTCAATGGGAAGATAGGTAAGTGGTAGGGGGAGGGGCTTAAGGTACGGGACATTTCGCAAGGATAACATTAATCGTGTAAGTATGGGCCCGTCAACTTGGCAGCTAAATACGACCTAAATACGTCTATTTCCCAAATATCAGATTTTCCTAGTTCTATTTCTTTTGTCTCGAATGCGCTGGTAAATAGAAAAATAAAACTCCTATCAACAGCAAAGGTTAATAATTACAAAATGGCCAGTAATTAACGACCTATACCGGACATTTACTTGTGAATGCTCGTGTTCCTTAGCTAAGTGTTAGGCCTAAGCAGCTGCGTTGTTTTCCGTCGAGCACGTTAATTTTCATGAGCCTTGTCTGAACGGTTCCGGGTTACTCTCTTCATTACTGGTTCATAAATTCTTTTAGTACTGTTTGCCTTCATTTTAAGCAGGGAAAACGCGACTCTGAGCTTCCCCGAGGTTTTCATGTCGACCTCTCATGTCCAAGTCGGCAAGCAACTAACCTTAAAAACTAACCTTCCGTCGCCTGGTTACCGAGCCGCAACAATGTCGAATCCTTCCGTTACTGCTGTATTATTGCTCTCGCAGTTAAATAACAATGGAATTCTGAAGATAACATATTACTGATTTTATACGCAAATAAAAGATTGGCCTGTATTATTTTTCGCAGTAATCTTCTAAATAATCCTTTTCATTTTAGCTACACGATTTTTTGACACCAGACACCAATACACTGCTCCAAACACATCTCGAGGTTGGAGGAGAGGCATTCACCATTCTCACACCGAAGATATTTTCAGAGTCCATTATAAAGCATCCAAGAAAATTCTTTTTTTTTTCTTGACGTAAACAATAAAATTATCCAAAAATCGTCTTTGAGCTCAAAAATTTTATCTTTGGTGCTGCAATACATACAAAAACACATACTTATGAAGTTTGGCACACCTGTTTTTAAGCCCACGTAGACTAACATATACGAATATTGTGCAATTCCAACAATATTCCATACATACTAGTCGAATTGATAACCTCCTTTTTTGATGTCGGATAAAAAGCAGCTTGTATTAAACTGGTCAAACACATACACTATATGATCAAAAATATCCGGACACCCCTCACAGATCATCGATTGGCCCAATGTCACATGATAATGACTTGCACATCATTTAAATAGCTTCCCACACCTTCAGACACAACTCTGCTTGGACATTGGCATGAATGGGTCGTTCGGCAGAGCTCAGTGAGTTCCAATGTGGAACCATCCTTGGATGTCACCTATGCGGCAAGTCCGTGCGTGACATTTCCAGCCTTCTTCAGATACCCAAGTCAACAGTAGGCGATGTCATTATGAAATGGAAGACCCGGGGATCAACAACAGTTCAACAACGAACCGGTAGACCCAAGAAACTAATGGACAGAGACCGTCGAGTGTTTCGTCGTGTCACCCGCAGCAACCGGAAGGCCTCGGCGGAAAAAATTGTCACAGAGTTTCGAAACGCCTCTGCAAATGATGCCATGACAATTCATCGGGAACTGCACACGATGGGATTCCATGGCCTTGCTGCTGCCCACAAGCCCCACATCAGCAGGGTCAACGCCAAGCGAAGTCTGGAGTGGTGCAGAGCCCACAGAAACTGGACAATGGACCAATGGAAAGTGTAATGTGGACAGACGAATCTCGCTACACACTCTGGCAATCCGATGGACGAGTTTGGGTTTGGCGCATACCTGGAGAACGCTTCTTACCTGAGTGCACAGAGCCCACAGTCAAGTTCGGAGGAGGAGGAGTCATGGTGTGGGGCTCATTTTCATGGTACGGACTGGGCCAGCTCGTTCCTGTGCAAGGAATCATGAACTCCGACCGTTATCTGAATGTTTTGGACAACTGTGCACTTCCAACGTTGTGGCAATTTTTCGGAAACGGGCCATTTCTCTACCAACACGACAATGCTCTTGTGCCACAAAGCGAGGCGTGTACAGCAGTGGTTTGCGGACTCAGGGGTCGAAGAAATGGGTTGGCCGGCACAAAGTCCCGACCTCAATCCTATAGAGAGTCTGTGGGATGAATTGGAAAGACCCTTGCGGGCCAGATCACATCGGCCAACTTCTGTACCTGAACTGATTCTCGCTCTTCGGGAGGAATGGAGGAACATTCCGGAAAATACCTACCAACATTTGGTGGAAAGTCTTCCCTGAAGGGTGGAAGCTGTGATTCGGGCAAAGGGATGTGCAACGCCCTATTGATTTCCATGAAATCGTAGCTAGAGCGCAAACGTGCATGTGTCCGGATATTTGTGATCATATAGTGTATTTTGCTGCCTATCATTTAAAATTCATTTTATGGTAAATTTGTTGCACTGACTTCGAATATGACATCAGTTTTTTCAAATTGGCTCTATATTTTGAGATATTTACAATGTCACTTAAACACACAAAAACTACAAAAAAAAAATCAAATCACATAAATATATATCATTATCACGAAAATATGTATCAAAATGGTTAAGTGTCATGTGTAAATAACAAACAGTGAATGCGAAACTTGCAAAGGCAAAGAAACAAAGTTTATTAAGTATAAATACACTCACATGCCAAAAGATATGGGACAGCACCTTAACAGTGAGTGTTGGACCTCCTCAATCCCGGCGAAGTGCCACAGTGCGACGGTGCATTGATTCCACAAATCGGTGGAAGACATCTGAAGACATTGCCAACCATTCCGACTGGAGAGCTTCCCACAATTGCACGGTTGTTTGAAGTGCAGGAGCCCATGAACGAATGGCCCACTAGATCACATCCCATATATGTTCAACTGGATTCATTTTTTGTCATCAGGGTGGCCATATCAGGAGCTGGAATTGCCCCGAATGCTCCTCAAACCAGTCGCGAACAATCATGGTCGGATGGCATGGTGCATTGTGTTCCTGTAAAATCCCATCGTTGTCAGGTTATGCGAAGTCATTGAAAGGCTGCAGATGGTCAGCAAGCAGCTGGACAGAGCGCTGGCCAGTGAGTGAACAGTCTCAGGACGCAAGCTATGCCACGAAAAAATACCCCACACCATTACAGAGCCATTACCGGATTGCACAGTGCATGCTTGACAACTTAGATCCATGTCCTCATGGGGTGCCCCACACTCGAACCCTATAATCAGCTCGTATCAGCTGGAATCGCAACCATTTGGGTGGTTTTTGGTGGAAAACAGGAAAGTTTGGACAAACGTGTGCAGGAAACTGAAAATCCACCCATTTGGGTCGTTTTCAGGGTAAAACTGGAAAATTAGGCCAAATTTGTGCACGAACTGGCAGAGACTGATTAGATCAGGTCACAAGTTTCCATTTGTGAAGTGTTCAGTCGATGTGTTCATGGACCCAGGAGAGACGTTGCTGACGATGTCTTGTTGTTTGTAAGGGCACCCTCATGGCTCTCCTGCTACCATATCCCATGGTCACCAAATTTCTTTGCACCGTTTGCATTGAAACAGCTCTAGTATCACCCTGGTTAAAATCTGATGTCATTTGGCTTACTGTCAGTTGCTTGTTAGCAGTGACCATCCTACTCAGAAGCCTTTGATTCCGTTCATTGAGAAGGTGTGGTCAACCACTGCGTTGTTCGTGGTGGGAGATAATGCCGTCAAGTTGGTACTCTCGGCAGACTCTTAAAACAGTGGAACGTGGGATGCTGAATTCTTGAGCCACCTCCGATGTTGAATGACCCATACGTTGTGCTCCACATACCAGGCCACGTTCGAACTCAGATAGCTCTCGTCGTGTATCCATTGTCACACTGAATACCTCAGCCCTTACTCATGACAGTGTAACTAAACCTACTGGCATTTATTTGTATATTCACACTGTTTGCATATGATACTACTGCCACTGCTATCCCTTGACTTTTGGCGTGTGAGTGTGTATAGAATAGCGGTCCCCCCCCCGCCCGCTTCTGCGTCTGGTTCAATTTAATGGGAAAATCCTTGTTCAACTTCTTCACGATAATGCTTTGTATGACTTCATGACTTTGTATGACTCGATAATAATTAGAAGGAATTGCCCTTGCAGAAATATGATTTACTTTCTTTGAACGATCAACAATGAGAGACAAACGTCACAATGTAAAAAATAACGAAGTTTCATAAACTAGACATCGTGCCGTTGCCGAGTGACAGGAGAGAAGCTCAGCCGAGCGGACTCTTGCTACTTCGTTCTTCTTGACAAATGGAAAAGACTGAAAAGTGTGGAAAACGCAAAATAATAAGTCGAAACCAAGAATCAAATTCAAGTAACCTCATTATATTCCCATATTCTTGAAAAATTACCGTTGCTTAAAACCTTTCGAAAATGTTAACCCTTTTACTTACCGAATCGTGTGTAAGCATTTGAAACACCGGCGGACCTTTTCCGCAGCTGCTGTGATGTGCCTTTTGAACGCCTGAGTCGTCCATCCCCGTCTTGCCACGAATGATGACTGCAAAACAAGTAAAAACAGTTTCTTTATTTCGTTTTGCGGGCCCACTGTCAGGGCAGTTTGAAATCACTATCAAGAACTTTACTTTGAAAGCTTCCGGTTGAAATGTAGCTGTCGACCTTCTTGTCGTTTCCCTGGGACCAGGGTGGGGTCCTTTATTAACATTACCCCTATCTTTACCCTAGTATGCATGTTTCAGTGAATGGTTTAGGCCCCACCCCCCCCCACTCAGTTTAGTCCTCTTTGACTCCAGCGAAGTACGATCCTCGACCGGTATCAACAGCCTTCAAAGTTTTTTACCCTGGCCCCTTCCCCTACGAAACTTACCTTGAAAATCACCTGCCCAGCAGTGCCCGAATTAAGAAAAGTGACCCTGAATCAGGAACTGAAAAAGGAAAAGTATCATGAATTGGAAAAGTATGCAAGAGAAATTATGTCCCCCTTAAAAAATATTTATTAAATAGATAATTTTATCTAAAATTTTATACAGACGTTAAAAAAATATTTAAGAAAAGTGGGATATCATATCTTCGAAACGGGGACAATAATTAGAACCCCCACCCCCGCCCTTTTAACTAAACTACGAAAAAACTTATCTTGGGAAAACCTCTTTGACATGAACTGTTAACCTATAAATGAGATAAAAGATGGGACTATAATAATGGAATTGTAGAATTAAGTACATGAACGAATAAGTAAACCCAAAACTAGTGACTAAGTGCTACTGCAGGAAAAATTTAACTCACGTAACTTTGCGAGACCGAGTCTCTCTTAAACAAACCTCAGACAGAGAGAATTAGATATAATTTAAACCACCTAGACCCGATCCTTAGAGACAATGTAAAAAAAATTAAGGCCTTAGTCAGTGATTGAAAGAAAGAAAGAAAATAGACTTTATAGACTTTATTCTTTTACATGTCATGGAATAGCGTCGCTAGAAATTAAATGATTTGAAAATCGTTATTAATAGAGCTCTTAGTTGCGTTAAACTTTAATAACATTACTTTTTTTTCTTTTGTTTGGCCTTAGCACCTGTGACGCTTTTGTCCTTAGTGAATTATAAACCCATCTTTAAGCAAATAAATATTACCCTTCACAGGAGAGACCAACCAACGTTAGAGTAGTAAAACGTCATTTCTTACAATTTAAGATAAAGAATAACCATAAACTTAAGAGTCTGATTAAATGAAACAGATCAGTGTGAATTGTTTGCAGCACTGCACCAGTTGGGCTGCTACAATATACAGCGTGATCCAAACTTAACCAGCATAATTGGTTACGAACATTGTATGGTTCAAATAGAACAAAAAAAAATCTTATAAACATTACATCTACTTTCGATCGTGTGTGAGATATGGACGTTTGTCTATTTTCTTTTATTTAGAGTCTCTTTTCCTAAAAAAAAACATTTTACCTATTTATTCTTAAATGTATTCTTTCTGCATATGCAAAACAGGAAGAGGAATCGTCGTACATGTAACTTGTGTGAAAGGTATTTTATTGATTTAGCAGTTGATTTGAGCAGTTGCTTATGTTGTGCAATGCAACGTCGAAGTTCATTATGCCGTTTGTTTTCACAAATGAAGAAAAAGCGGACATTCATTTTAGTTTTGTTTTCTGGTTCAATGTGATGTTCTGTCAGTATGCAGAATAAAAGTGGTCTGCATTCTCAAGTGTTTTATTTATTTGCTTTAACAATTCTACAAGAAAATAGCCCATTGACAACGCCGTAAACTTCCAAATTAGAATGCGTCTAAAACTTGCAGAAAGCACTTAATCACCTCACTCACATCTTTTTTGGAGGTACTGACAACGATCTCACGTTGTATGCCGCTAACCAAGCAGGCGACTGTGAAACACACAAAAATAAAATATGAATGTGTACAATTGAAATAATTAGAGTACATGAATTTCCAGGTAATTAAGGCTTAAATATTCCAAGAGTTGGACAAAATTATCTTAATAGCTAAAGGGCGTCAATACGCAATCTACTCCGAAAATTAACCCTTAATCATATGTATTAAGAAGCATCTAAGAAACTGTTTCTATATGATAATTTGAAGCCAAAGTCCTAGTCATATCTTTTAAATTGAATTGAGACGATATAACGTCGATTCCTTAAATATCGCCTATTGCAAATGTAAAAGAGAGGTATGTTCCTCTTCACTAATTAGCATGCCACCAATATCGACCATCAAAATAGGAAAGGAGGAAAATATTCCATTTAAGAAAACTCTATCTCGCACCTAGGAGGCTTCCGAAAATACGAAGTTCAGATGTTGAAAGTTCTCAGCTTAAAAAATTGCGAGGCCATTAAGTAAAAAGACTGTTACGTGACTAGATAGCAACTGAATCTTGAGATGAAATAGAGATATTACCATTCACTCTGCTATTTAACTCCAAATCGCTGAAATCGCTCTCTGGCATGGGAATCCGTTCACTCTTGTTGATTTTCCTTCTCTCGTTCTGCAATAAATAATGAAATTTAAATGTCCGTTGCTGAGTTCGTCATTAAATAAAGTTCATTACAGTTCTCATCCTGCGAATGCGGCGCAAAAAGATTTTCTGGGTCGAAGGCGATTCCAATAACGGCGGAGAAATCCGAGTCGCAGGTTATCTTTCTTCCAAATCATTTATGAACCTAAATATCCGTCAAATATTCTTTTCTGCTAAACTTGACGACTCTAATGCTCTGCACGAGCCGTCGTCTGAATGCCATAGATGAGGCCATTCCTTTCTGCTCTTTTCAGTCCGCCTTTCAAAGTTTCTTGATACCATCTGCCACCTCCGATATCTTCGCTCTCTCCCTTCAACGAGGGCGAACCATTTCATGGAAGGGGTGAGTACGAGATCGAGCAAACATTCTTGTTCCACAAAATTCTCTTTCTGAAACATCGAGCCCGCGACTCCCCGATTCCGCTGTTGCTAGCTTTAACTTTCCCAGCAAAATCACGTGACATTTAAACTAGGAGCATGAAACAACAAATATGACACTCAGTTCGGTACAACAAATAATAAACATAATTTTTACCAAAAAAATCGTCGTCTGTATGATTTCCATGTGTGCGGATCATCAGGAAAATCACGTTGAAGACTCCAAAAATAGTCAGCCATCATATGCGTGTCCCACCATCCTTGATGTCTTTCTTGCATAACTTTTATATCTTGGTGGAGCCTCTACCCTTGTTCCTCACTATAAGCACCAAGTCTATCTGGAAATCGATCTAAGAGACTATGAAGACAGTGAACTTTTATGCTCATGATAGCACCCAAATTTTTTAAATTTAAAAGCTTGTTTTTTTACGAGTTCTTCAGAGTTGTCAGCTTTGTGGTAACCAAGGAAGTTCTTAATAACCAAGACAAAAGTGTTCCAGACAAATGCTTCAATATCTGTCATGGATTTAATGAAATTTATATCTTTTGAGCAGTTGGCGAAAATGAGGAACATTAAAGATCCCAGCATTGAGTTTATCCATACACAATCTAGGAAAAAATCTGCAAATATATTTGAAGCAATCATCACCTTTATTTATGGTCCTTTATTTCTTGAACAACTTGAAATTGTGTTCTCAAGAACTAGAGCCAATCTGCACAAAGTTTTTCCAGATCTGCAATCAGCACAGTTAATCTTTCTTTCTTCTCTTCCCTGTCTTCTTTATATACAGGGTTGTGCATAACCTTTTGCTAGGGGTCTGGAAAATAAATAAAACTAAGTGGAATGTTCTGCGGTTGATAATCAAAAAGTACGTTTATTTCTGCTTTTATCACATCATTATTTAGTGTGGCCACCACCTGCTTCTCGAACAGCACGCATCCGTTTTTCCAAGCTTGGCTTTAATTTCCTGTGCAACGTTGACACAGCTGCGACGTCTTTTGCCACTGTTATTAGCAATGATGTTTTTGCTTTCCTGTGATAATTTCTCGGGCCTACCCTCAGCAAATTCGGCATGGCAGTTATCATAACCTTTCTTCCAATTGTCCGTTACCCATCTATCCGATCGGTTTAACTTGTTCGCAACCCATTTGCGATTAATAAAAGACGCACCTGCTTCCATTGCCTCTCGATATGCATTTGCACGAACTCTATCCATGAAACGCTGCTCTTCACTGTCATTTATTAAACCAGCCATATTTGTTTGATACCAATAGACGCACAATGAACTACTCTCTGCCGAAGCGTCATAAGAGTGTGCTACAACGCTGCGGTTTAAGTCGCAGCCCCCTAGCAAAAGGTTATGCACAACCCCGTACACTAGCTGACAAAAAAAGTGAAGCACCCAGAAGCAGTGGTCCAATATTTCCATTTTCGGTACACATGCATACCATTAATGTGTGAGTAAACGATTAGATTCACAAGGATCTGTGATGTCTAGAATGCTCACCAGAGAACATTCGTGATGTCAACTCCATGCTATTGATAAGTTGTTACCAGTCAACTGCAGTTACGCAAGACGTTCGGACAGGATTACTCTACTGTACAAAGCACAAAGCACCCGCGATGGCTCGCAAGCGCGTTAGACATCCTATACACCAACTGACAGCATTTGATAGGGGCCGCTTTGTGGGACTACATGAGGCTGGGTGGTCGTATCGTGCAATTGCTAGGCATGTGAGCCACTCAGATGTTACAGTGGCCCGATGATGGAATCAATTGGTACATGATGGCACCCAAGCACGTCATGCAGGCTCGGGTCGACCAACGAACACCACCCCAAGGGAGGACCGTCGTATGGTGCTTCAAACATTAATGAATCTCATGACATCGGCACCCGCCATCCGAGAACATGTACTGGAGATTCTACAACACCCTGTGAGTTCCCATATATTGTCTCAACGATTCGCATCCGCTAGATTGGGGTCCTAATGCACCATCCGTCGGTTGCCATTAACACCACAACACCAACGCCTGCGTTTAGGGTGGTGCCTTGCCCGGGAGGCACGCACAAAGGATGAATGGCGTCGTACCATGTTTAGTGATGACACTCGCTGCTCCATGACCTCCGAAAACAATCCTGTTCATCGATGACTAGGGCAGAGAGCAAAAACCTACCATATTGTGGACAGACACACAGGCGTAACCCCTGGCATCTTTGTGTGGGAAGCCATTGGGTATGCGTTCAGGTCACCTCTAATAGTGCTTCAGCAGACTTTGATGGCACAGCGAGACGTCACAGACATTCTCCGTCCGCACGTCCTACCCCTTCTGGCACAGCACCTTGGTTTAACGTACGACCACACGCGGCGCGTGTGTCTATGGACTGCCTACAGCATGTTGAGGTCCTCCCGTGGAGAGCAAGATCCCGGATCTCTCAACCATTGAACACGTGTGGGAAGGAGACTCTGTCCCAGTACCAACCTGCAGGATCTGGAGGAACAGCTGCAACAACTGTGGACTGGCTTGCTTCAAGAGAGGATCCACATGCTGTTTGACACCATTCCGACCCCATAATGGCATGCATTAGGGCCAGAGGGGGTACCACACCCTACTGATCTGGCACCAACATTCTGTCTGTACTGCCAACAGCGTTGCCATTTCATCTCGTATTGTAATCAGTACAATAAAGTCACATGCCCTTTCATTATATGTCATTTCATTCACATTCACCCAGTCCTTCTGGGTGCTTCACTTTTTTGTCAGCTACTGGATATAAAAATGGACGTTGGTATATATGAGATTATCCCGGGCAACGCCGGGACCTCTGCTAGTATATTATATAGAGCCCGACCAATGCCTGGTTTATCTACTATTTTTATATAAATTCGTCGAAACATCTTCGGAGCCGAATTTTTTTTGTTGACCAGTGTTATCATCCTGAAGAAGTCAAGTGTAAAAGGCGAAACCGGTTGTTAGCCATTTCTCCCATTGAAAATGTATATTAAAGCTTCTATCCCCTTCATTAATCAACACAATACAAAGACTTTTCACAGCTCTGCTAATATCTAAATTACCCTTAAAAGTTAGACAACTGCTGCAGGATCTGGCTCTACTTAATAACGTTACATTGGAATAGTTACTGGGAAAAAAATAAATAGTTGATAATCAACTTGCTGATACTTTTGCTAATCTAGGTGCCAAACTGGTACCAATTGGCCCTGAACCTCTCTGTGGAATCTCTACGCAAATCGCAGCAGGAGAAATAAATGTCATTACATTTAACGAGACGCAGAGAAGGTGGGAACAGACCAGAAACGTGCTAGGCTCATGAACAAGGAATCTACCCTGACTATAACATTTAACATTCTACAAACTAGTACAAGAAAAAACGAATTACCATGCTTTTTTACAGACCATGATATATTGAAGAAACATCTTCACAGGATATGGATCTATCAGGATGACCCACTGTGTAGAATATGTAATTTGCGGGCAGAAACTGACGACTACATTTTATTCATGTACTAAACACAACATCCCCCACATAAACCAAAACATCACTCTCAAATTGGCGTGATTGATTACTAACACGACAATGTTACAGTATGTATCCCGAATTTCTAAGGCGAATAAATGAGCAGATGACTATTGGATTCGTCCTCCTAAAATAAATAAATCGATGAGGTCATTTATTTTTAATAACTGATACATCAAATTTACAGGGGGCGTACAAAAGGCAAAAAAAAACTATTTTGTATTATCAACGTAAAGAGTAGCGGTCGAAACTAATTAATTAAATAAAATCTTCTAGTAAACTCAAATAGTCAAGTGCATTGCTCTATAGTTCACATTTCTCAATAAGTATTAGATTTTTCTGACTTTCAGTTAATTAGTTCACCCAAAGGTATCGTAAAATTCATTCACTGTTCAGTTTATTTTGAACGGGAATCGGCTATTCTAGTTGTAGGTCAAAGAGTCGATATATTCCTTTAAATTTGGGTCAATATTAATCAAAAGTAACGCAGAGAATTATGAAACTTATTTCTTCGCTCAATAGGGTCACTAGCATTCTTTATCAAAGGGTGAAGAATGGAAGTCGATAAAATTCAGGGTCAAATACGGAAAGAGAACGTCTGTCGATTATCTTCGAGCAAGTAGTTTTTCCTGGTCAGGTAAGAAAAATATAGTTTCGAATGGGAATAACGCGGGTGATGGAGGGGGGTGTACTACTGACCGTTGGACTGGCAATGATAAATGCTCGTAAATTTTAAAGATATCCCTAACGCTTTAAAAATAAATCGTCATAGATCCGCGTTAAACCTTACATCACAGTCAGATAAGGTGGCTAGGGGAAAGCTATGGATTTTAATATATTATCAATAGCTTGGTTGTTCCCTCTCCTGTGATGCTGGTCTGACAAAGCAACAGCTTGACTCTTTTAGTCAGCCTATCAGTACCAGTAAGGAGGGCGTCATATCCTTATCTGTTCTAGGAAGAGGTAAGACCAAACCGATGGCAATTATTTGCCATCTTTGGGAGGGAACTTCTAAGGATTGTAAATTACCGAAAGATTTCTGCCGCTCGACTTGAGACATCGACTAATAAAGGCCATTATATCCTTAGTCATACTTGGCCAAAAATTTTCCCTGTTAGTGTTTTGCAGAATCCGAAGTGCCCTGCTGCGGGATCGTAGTGTAACGCCTTTATGATGCGCTCCACCAAATTCTTCTGGTTAGGCTATATCAATTTTGTGCCTTTAACTGTCCGCAATATAAATCAGCCCTTCTTTTATGAAGTACAGCTATTCAATTTTACTTAACCACTTTTTTGCATACGCGCATCGCTGATAGCCTGCGCGAATTTCCTTATATAATCCCTCATCAAATTTTCAGTTTCATAATCGCATTAAATTTCTCTTCGTGTGACGCTTTAGCATTTTGAAATTATCCCTCATCGGAATAGCTTTGCACTAACTGCCTTGCTTGACTTAATGATTTGGGAGAATCAGGCATTAGACTTTCCTTTATTTCTCCTCGGAAGTTTTTTCGGTATAGTTCGACCTTAAACTCTTCCTCTACTTTGCTTAATTGGTCGGTCAAATGCTGAACGCATTGGTTGAACTCCTGGATGTTTTGTTTAGCAAAGCTTGTCCATGTTAGGAACTTGTGAATTGATTTCTCTAATCTTTCTTGCTCTTTTTCTGGATTTTCCCCCATTATGCCTAAATATAACAGGTAAATATTCAAAGATATTAATTAGAAAAGAGTGCACAGCAATTAAAGTATATGCTGTGATGTCATACGCACATATTCTAACAAGAAATAATGTAAACAACAACTAAAGCGCAATACAAAGGAAAAAAACTCTTTTCTACTATGAGGGTAATTCAATAAGTTAGTTAGTGCATGACAATGCCCGTCCTCATAGTGCCAATCAGACCACAGTGACGCTGAGGTCATTCGAGTGGGAGGTCCTCCAACATCCACCTTACAGCCCAGACCTTGCCCCGAGCGATTTCCACTTGTTTGGCCCTTTGAAACATTATCTTTCGGGAGAACGCTTTCCTGACGATGAAGCAGTTGAAAGAGCAGTGCGCGCGATGTTCCAACAGCAACCAAAAAAATTTTACGCCACAGGTTTCCAGGGACTTTTGAAACGGTGGGACAGGTGCTTAAATTTGCAAGGAGATTATGTTGAAAAAAAAATGTTGTTTGTATGTCATTATCTCCTTTCATTTCTTTTCAATCACGATTCGTAACTTACTTATTGAATGGCCCTCGAACTATCAAAAACAACGACACTATATCCTATTTACACAATGCCACGCAAGGATTAAATCCGAGTAAAAAAACATATGACACACTAACAGCGCTAAAATTTAGACTCCTCTAGGTAAACAACGTAAAAGTTTAGTAATCCTAACTAAGCGAAAGCGAAAACTGTCACGCTCTGGTTACCACTACAACTAGTGGAAACTAAAAACAAAAACGCCAAGACCTCCGTGAAAAGTGCTACTAAAATATATTCTCACGTACCACATTGATGGTGCAGTAGAAATAACTTAATTTGATAATAGATACTAAGGCCATATGCATTATTTGATAATTAATTAATATTTATTCATAAACTAAATCAAACAAATAAAATTTCGGAGTAAATTAAATGAAATTATGAATAACAATACAACACCTACTAACACGCAGGTAATTCTCTATAATGCTATCGGTTGCTGTTGTTAATTATGTGATAAATAATGGTTTGAAGTTAATTTCCACAGTATGCATGAACAACTGATTTTAACATATATTGTTCCCGCTATCTTTTAGATTAACAAGACTTGATTAATTGTTCATTAAACGGGATGTAAGCAATAATAGCTTAATAACTTTAATTCGTTATTAAAGTCCTCTGGACAAGATTAAGTAGCATTGAATATTTTTGTCTTAAGCTCGAAGGACTAATTCAAAAATGGTACAACTAACATACAGCTGGACTAACTGGGAAAGTGGCGATGCTGAGCGATTATATCCTGGACGCTGTCTCAGGGAAAGCTACAAGAGTAATAGAAACATAATGAGTGCATGAGAGAGATTAATTCTCAAATTAATTAACCCCTCTCCTTTAGCAATAAAGAATGTTAATTGATAAAACGCGACTCTTACCCCATAGAAAGTATGACTATGCTATTACGCATTATTTAGTAAACTTTCGCGCCATTAATTTGTCTACTGATAGAACCTAGCATGGAGGCGCAAGAATAAAATTAATGCGCTGTAGGCGAGCGGAGACTGAGAAATTCTGAGAGAAAGATAGAGCTCTATCATTAACTTATATCAGCTAACGTGAAACATGGGGCGATGCAGCCGAGGCCTTTACTCAGAAATACTGGCAGGTTACATAAGAAAATTTCCGATACTCGGGACATGGGCGGAATTTCTCCGTCGTCGAAAATTCCAGGCAGGTATGGGCAACAAACCTGGAGATTGCCATCTGGCAGATTGACTATCTTCCTTGTGGGGGCTACGCGAAACTCATACACTGAAGCGGCTGGTTGGTGTGAAGACGATGTTGGAACACCGAAGAAATGACTGCTGCTAGATAATCTTCTCCGTGGACTGGGCTGGCTCTCGATGAATTGCCCTCCAACGATTCAATGGGTTTCGATAAACCAGTCACTGACTAGTCCGACGTATCAGTCGAGAAAGCTATTGGAAGAGTTAAATCATTTAACTTTTCTTGCACACTAGCATTACACAACAACAATCTCTCTTATCTGACTGGGTGCATGGCGAAACTCCTACACAAACGTCGGCCATTCTCGAGGAATCCATCGTATCGTAGGACTCATTAGTGGGGAATTGTGTAACGGAAATTTCCACAAAAGTTCCCATGGCCAAAGATGACTGTATGTCACAATACCCAGAATCTCCTCGATATGATTCTCCCTCTCACGCATTACACTTTTGCATTCTTTTCTCCACTGCCAGCGTGTCTTCCGCCTATGCATCTTCCTTTGAGTAATTTCTTCGTCCTTCATCTTCAAGATGCGCGGCATATTGTCAAGAGAAGGAGCCAGAATATAAATAACATTACTTGCTTGCAAAGATCGTCTGCTAGCAATATTGGCTTGTGATCTCGTATCTGTTGCAATGGTTTGTGACAGAAAGCTAAACGATCCTTTGTTTCTTCTTGTAATAAAATATAAATCTATGGGATTTGATTAGAAAGAATAATGTAGATACAAAAACAAGGTTATCTCCATAGAAAGACTTAGACAATGCAAACTTGTATGATCATATATTGAATTTGACAAAAACTTGAATATTTGCAGTTACGTCGAATGACTAATTATTATATACAACATTTAAAAATCATGAGAGAGACGTTATTATAAATCAAACTCAACAAGCTTTATCCTGGTTGGAGGAATGGTATAGGATTAGAGGTATTAAATTGCACGCAAAACACACGATAAATTAAAATGTCTAGGAAAAAAGGTTCCTATCACCATCTGACATTTTTAGGGTTTCAATTTGACACTAATTTTAACATCACCTCTCAAGTAAATAATAATAATTATTAACTGGACAAGCGTCTCCAAGCAAAGGTAATGATTTTTCAATTGAAAAATGGAAGGAAAAGTTCTGCGACCCGGATTCGAACCAGGAACCTCGACTATCATGCCCAATGCCTCTACCAATTGGGCTAACGCAGACACCACGAACAGCCAAGCTGTCTCAAGGTGTCTTAAAGACAACCAAGTTGTCATGGTTGAAAGCCCAATGGGAGACAGGAACCTGGGGGTCTAGGCTCAGCTCATCGACAAGCAGTCGACTGTCGACAAGTGTCGATGGTCACGTGGCTAATGACGCATTTGTCGATTCGAGCTAGCATGAACACGACTTGTCTACAGTGTCTACAAAGTCTACAGTGTAGACTTGTCTACTTGTCTACAGAGTCTACAGTGTACAGACTCTCCTACGTCGATTTTCTAGTGTAGACTTTGACTATCGACAACTGCCTTAAGAGAAGTCGACTATGCACATTCTTGTCTACAATTCAAGAGCAGTCGACTACGCGGTTGGCGATCATTATTTCAGAATTTAGCAACAGATTGCTTATTAAAATCTTTTATCCTTCGTTTCCGGCCTGCAGGCTAAATACACATAGCTCAAGAATACACATTTTCTGAAAATATTAACAAAAACTTGTTTAAAAATATTTACATACAAGAAGCACTCTCTTGTGCTACAAAACTTCAACTGTGAAAATAATAATATACTGTGTCTACACGTATGTTTTTATGTATGATACATGGATAAATGTGTAAAATTATGTGTAAATGTTTGTAAACTTGTGTATATCAATGTATATCATCTAGCCATACGTGTGTAAACTTGTGTATAAATGTGAAATATGCCACTTATCGACGGTTAGATTTTGTCGAGATCGACAGCTTGTCGATGAGTTCAGCCTAGACCCCTGGCCCGCAGATCGAGAATTTCTCCACTCCAAACCATCAGAAAGTTGATGAACTCACAAGTAAATAATAACAATTATTAACTGGAGAAGCGTCTCCAAGCAAAGGTTCATTAGTGTGGAAGGAGGAAAGAGATTCAGTAAGGGTAATGGAATTTTGGACATTATAGGTGTTTGGCAATAGTTTAAGGTTGAAAAGAATTGAGGAGTGGGACTTAGCAACGCGATGAGCAGGGGCGGGGATGAAAAATGGAAGGAAAAGTTCTGCGACCCAGATTCGAACCAGGAACCTCGACTATCATGCCCAATGCCTTACCAATTGGGCTAACGCAGACACCACGACCAGCCAAGCTGTCTCAAGGTTTCTTAAAGACAACCAAGTTGTCATGGTTGAAAACCCAATGGGAGACAGGAACCTGGCCCGCAGATTGAAAATCAATTGAAAAATCATTACTTTGCTTGGAGACGCTTCTCCAGTTAATAATTATTATTATTTACTTGTGAGTTCATCAACTTTCTGATGGTTTGGAGTGGAGAAATTCTCGATCTGCGAGCCAGGTTCCCGTCTCCCATTGGGCTTTCAACCATGACAGCTTGGTTGTTTTTAAGACACGTTGAGACAGCTTGGCTGTTCGTGGTGTCTGCGATAGCCCAATTTGGTAGAGGCATCGGCCATGATAGTCGAGGTTCCTGGTTCGTATCTGGGTCGCAGAATTTTTCCTTCCATTTTTCAATTGAAAAATCATTACCTTTGCTTGGAGACGCTTCTCCAGTTAATAATTATTATTATTTACTTGTGAGTTCATCAACTTTCTGATGGTTTGGAGTGGAGAAATTCTCGATCTGCGGGCCAGGTTTCCTTCTCCCATTGGGCTTTCAACCATGACAACTTGGTTGTCTTTAAGACACCTTGAGACAGCTTGGCTGTTCGTGGTGTCTGCGTTAGCCCAATTGGTGGAGGCATCGGGCATGATAGTCGAGGTTCCTGGTTCGAATCCGGGTCGGAGAATTTTTCCTTCCATTTTTCATTTGAAAAATCATCACCTCCCAATGTGAAAAGTTGATAGCTGGTCTAAAAAGCCGCAATATTTAATCAAAATATTACGCTCAAGATTCTCTAGGAAGGAACTGAGAGTAAACATAGTTATCAAGTTATTCCCTATTCTTTATTATACGGTTATTACTTGGGCGAGCGTTCCTACATATAATTTCTCTAGACTAAAGGTTGCTCATAATGTAATTTTAAGAAAGGCTTTCAATATTTCCTCTCATGCTTCAATATCGGTCTTAAAAAGTTAACAAAATTTACCAACTTTGGATACGATGAGAAATACTGGCGAAGTTGATAAGGTTATTAAATCCATGAAGAAAGGAAAATGTCCTGGAGAGGATGGAATTACAATTGTCCTTATTAAGGAAGCAGGAGAAAAATTTAACATGTTACTGACAGGGGTTTTAGCTAAATGCCTTGAGACATCAGATGTACCAGAAGATTGGAATAATGCAATGATGGTTCTTTTTTTTAGAAAAAGGGATAAAAATATCCAACACTATCATCTTATCAGCCTTTTGTCAGTTATAAGATCTTCAGTAAAGTCTTGACAAAGAGACTTGATTCAGGGGTAGACTTGGCACAACCAGCAGATCAAGCAGGCTTTCAAAGCGGATATAGCACGATCGTCCACATTAGAGAACTCATGGAACAACACAACGAATACTAAATACCACTTTGCTTCGCCTTCATCGACTTTGAGAAAGCTTTCGACTCAGTGTTCACACCTGCTGTAGTGAAAGCTCTGGAAGGAACGAGAGTAGTCAGTAATTATATAAGTATTCTGCAGAAGAATTTTAGTATAATGACTGCAATCAATAGTATAGCAAAATTCTCTACAATTTTCTAAAAATCATTCAAATACATACTTTTATCGTTAATTGTTGAAGTCATCTTCGCTGAAAGCTCTTTGCTTGTTGCTGCTCGCTGTCTCGCACTCATCTACACACTAAAGACTAAGACTGCAGCTGACTGTCTAACTGGTGCTCACGTTCTCGCATTCCATTAACCCACATCCAACCCCTTCTTTATGTTAAATAAAATGAACTTTTGCTCGCTGATGTCCCTTAGCTGAGGTCATGTCTACCCCCACCCCCACTTTTTTACCACTTTGGTTACTTGCTTCCTTGTTTTATATTTTATAAAATTTTTCGATTATGTGTTTTTCTAATTTTTGTACTTTCACGTCTTTTCATTTTGTTTTAATTTAATGTTGTTTAGTTATCTATTAAGGTTAACATTATTTTCACAATTTCTTCATGTCTACTCATAAAGTGCAACATATTAGGTGCAACATTATTATTAACCATATACACATATTTTGCATTACGTTCGTATTTGACCCTTCAAGTGGTTTATCATCCATCGTGACTGTTGAATAGTTTACAAAACTGCTTTGTTTCCTAATATCAGATGATAATAATTCTTAATTTCAGCTGGTTATAATTCTTTTTCTAAAATTTTGTT
This sequence comes from Rhysida immarginata, assembly GCA_023313115.1. Taxonomy (NCBI): domain Eukaryota; kingdom Metazoa; phylum Arthropoda; class Chilopoda; order Scolopendromorpha; family Scolopendridae; genus Rhysida; species Rhysida immarginata. The sequence continues at coordinate 96,906 of JAHWFO010054680.1, forward strand.
GGTCATTGACATAGTTTAAAATACATGTTATCACTTCACGTGTTACATCGCAACTGAGTCAATCTGATTTGGACTGCTAATGTCATTCAATCGGTTTCAGACGTTTGTTTAAAGTTTTAGAATAATTTCTATCCATTTTTCTAAATGTTCTTAGCATACAAGTTTTTATATTAAAAAAACAAATGGATGACTCATTCAACACGTTCACACATGTCAATTACACTTACCCCTAGAGTTCACATTCCATAATCCATCCGGGGTTCAACGCTCTTGCTACCTGATGTCCATCATCTGATGTCATATCTACCATTACCCCTTATTTTTTTTACCACTTAAGACACTTTCTTTCTTTTTTTAATATTTTATAAATTTTTTCCATTATGCGTTTTTCTAACTTTCTAACTTTTATGTCTTTTTCACTACTTTTAATTTTACATTGTATTCATTAGGAATAAATTTTTTATCCAATTTCTTCGTGTCAATTCATAAACTGCAATGATAATATTATCATTATTATTATTATTATTATTATTATTATTATTATTATTAACCATATACACATATTTCGTATTAAGTTCGTCTTTGACCCTTCAAATGGTTTATCATTCACCGTGACTGTTGAATAGTTTATAATACTGGGCTTTTTTCTGAATTTCAGATGGTAATAATTCTTAATTTCATTTGGTTATAATTCTTTTCTAAAATTTTAAGTCATTGACAAAAAGTTTAAAATACATGCTATCACTTCACGTGTGATTCCTCATATTTTAATCAATCTGATTTGGACTGCTATTGTCAATTCCATCGGTTTCAGACATTTGTTTTAAGTTTTAGAAATACTTTCTATCCATTTTCTAAATGTTCTTCGTATAAAAGTTCTTATATTAAAAAAAAATAATGGTTGACTCATTCAACAGGTTCACACATGCTTATCGCGTTTACCCCCACTCTTGTTACATCATGACCTACATTTTTATAATCTCAACTGGGGGTGGTTCATTTCATTTTTTATAATTTCGTATGGGTGGGCTTTATCATTAATGATGTCTTTTTTTTATTATTGGCTCACTTAGAGATTGATAATTTCATGTTGGCACGTTATTGGTAAAGATGTCATAATTTATGGTATTAACATGTTAATGTATGTTAAAAAATTGTTTAAATACTGGGATTTCGACTGGCTTAATCACTGATTCACCTTTCAGTAATCAATCCATTCTTCCCAGTTTTTCTCCGAGTTTTCTCCGAGTTTTTCTCCAAGCTTTTTATTTCTACCAGCACAACCATCAACGTTTTGATCAGTATTTTTTTAAATTTTTCTCAATTTTTACTATCATTCTATCTTCCAAATTTTACTTTTCATATTTATTTTTCTCTCTCTCTCTCTTACTCTTTTGGGTTGTTTTCTTTAGTAGCATCCTTTAACTCAGTTCCATCTTCATCATCCTCTGCTACGTCTAACGCTGTAGATTCCAACCCAGGTTTCTACAGAGAGAGACCGCATCAACCTTCAACACCAGTACGCATTTTCTTTTTTCTTTTTTCCTGCCTTTATTTTTCTTTTTATAATTGCATCTTTTTTATTTAGGCCATGTTAGAGTCACCAGTGACTCGATGCACCAGTACGAAAGTTGAGGCAGGGGATTTCATTAGGGTTGAGCCAGTTAGTAGTTTTCTTGTGCATATTTTTGTTTAATGGTTGTTTTTTTATTTTTATTAATTTTCACTTTATTTATATTTTTAGTGCCACAAATCCCTGCATTATACTGCAGACGACGGGTCCGCGATACCGAGATCGCCCACAACACCAAAAAGACGGCTTTCGCCATCGCCCCCTCCTTCGCCACCTTCAGATTCCGAGCCATTGTCGGGGGTTTTCAAACACAATCGTTTCGACACGCCAACGTTTGATGATCTATTCACAGTGGTTCAAGCACCACCAGGAAGAGCGGGGTTTGCAGTGACCAAGAGTTCAAAGATCCAGAATATCGTGTAAAACACGAATGGCCCCTGTTGCGAGAGCGTGTTAAACCCGTAAGTTATTATTTATTTATACTTTTTACTTAAATACTCTAGACTTCCTTTTTAATTTCAAGCTCTGATAGGTATTTTCTCTTTCTCTCTCTTTTTCTTCCTTTTCTCTACTTAGCTCCAAAGTGGGAAGTGTATATGTTTTGTGTATACGATCCGCATTAACTTATTGAATAGTAATGATAATAAATTCGGGCCTTTCACCTATGGTATAAAGGATCTGACAGATGATGTTATTAAAAAACGCAGTCATAATTTTAAAGTTCTTGATGAATGCTATGCTGCTGCACAAACGAAACTGGATTCTATTTTAACTGAATTAACACGTTTTGAAAAACTTCATTCCTACATTGAAGTCAAAGTTTTTGAAAAAGAGATTGTGTATAGGCAATGTCTTAACTTTCGTCTTCTCACGTATGTTGGTCCTTCAAAGTTTTGCAATCGGCTTTTTTTTTCCTCGTGTTTTCAATTTGAAAACACAGATTCTAAACTCAAACGTACTGGTTTTTGGTACCAAACGTTGTCAGAACTTTTTGAACCTGAAGATTTGAATGGCTATGCACTTGCAGTTGAAAAGGTTTTGACAAATTGTGATATAGCAGATAGTCATTTTGTTTCCTGTCAATCCTATCACTTATTTAAAGCTGCAAAGAACATTCAAGTGTTCCTAGGTTCTTCTCATGTTTACGAGCGTGATTATCACACCGATAAGCAACTCGTGTTAGAAGAAGAGAAATGGATGATAATACTATTAAATTTTTTGCTTTGATGCGTCTTCATTTCCCGCAGTTCTTTCATCATAAACATAATTTCGTTTGTAATGTTTAATTTCCTATACACTATTCTTTTCATCTCTTACATTCTAGTTCAGTGAATTGGCAAGTTACAATGCTGTAACAAAATTCAACCTGGTTTTATTAAAAAAAAGATTCCACGGGGGAATATTTCATTTCTTTGTCGAGAAAAACGAAAACGAACAAGACTTTTTGTTTCAAGTCCAATCAGTTCAAGGAAATCATAGACAGATTGGAAGAAATTTATAAAATTGCAATAAACGAGGCACCCTTAATCCCTAGTACATCAATCTGTCCGATTAGATCGATAGACTTTCAAGTTAACGATAACGCAGTTATTACAATTAACTGCGTTTACAATAACGGGGCGATTCGTTTTTTTATATACAAAAATCGGACGTTACATAACAAGAGGGCACTTTCATTATTGCGTGCAGAGGTCTATTTAATCCTTTATTTCTTTCCACAATTATATCATCGTGTCTAAACTTTACTTTTTTTTTTTCCTTTCTTCGATTTAGTCAGATTTTTACTTTTCTCTTTCATCATGTGCATTATTTTTTAACTTTCCTATTCCACCTTTTAAAATGTGTTCGTACTCTTCTACCTATTCTAACTCTCAGCAATCCAGCCCTCTCAATCTCTGTATCTATGAACAGAATCTTCTTCTTCTTCTTCGTCTACTTCAACCCAGCCTCTTAATCTCTGTGTGCATGATGAACTACGTTCATCGCAAAATGATTTATACCCTTTGACGCAGACAGAACCTTTAAATTTGTTCATGACAAGGCAACCTCTCTCAGCAGATAGCAACCATTCGCAGAGGTTGATGAGCTCAAATGATCATAAAACACTTGTAACGACGTATTCTATCCCTACTCTACCTTCTTCTCCTATTCCTTCTACATCTACAAACCCCAATTCTCCTCAACTACCCCGCAAAATGTGACATATGGATAGGCGAATGCTTTCCTTTAGTTTCAACGTGGTCGAGGTATATCCTCACTCATGACTGTCCCTCCACCACCACCACCACCATCATCATCATCATCCTCTTTCAACCCTCCCCAGAATCCACTTACTACTCCTACCCTGTCTTCTGCTCCCCATTCAGCTACACATGTAGCTGCTCCTATTGCTTCAACATCATTAGCTTCAACTCGTGGTTCCCTAAATGATCAATCGTTAACAGACTTCAATTCATATTTTACTTTACGAGAATTAGGCATATCATTCCTGCAAATTTAAAGTGGAATCAACCACATACGAGATGATATTTTCTCGTAACTTAAATTCCGTGCCTCTTGCAAGTGTTCCTGATATGCTACGGTCTATTTTTGACTGTTAATTCCAGCGCATAATACACACTCGCATTGTAGTCAAAGCACCATCCCTGAACAATGCTATCAATCTTAGGTTTCGCCTAATTGATTCATTTTCAGGTCAGATGGTCCTTGATACTTTGCAAGCTGTCGAGCAGTCATGGAGCGGTCTGTTGACGAATGATCAATTAGAGATCCACGTGGTTTTACTTCAAAGGCCTATTCCTGCTTCTGGGGGTAGTAGCGTTGCTCGCAAGTCAGTAATACTTGCTGACCACCTGGCTCGGTCAGGCTCGGTCATCCGTATTCAAAACACTGATGAGCTCTGTTTACCTAGTGTGTTATTGGTTGCAATGGCCTGCGCAGAGAAGGATGCAGTTATTGAGGAACACAAAAATAACCCTGTTCTCGCTGAGGCTTGAGTTAAGGGGTATAAAGCATTTTGTGATGTACGTAATTCGCTTCAGAAAAAAGCTGCTCTTGAGATATGCAAAGCAGTGGGTGTAAACCCCTCGAACCCTGGAAGTGTTGAATGTTTGGATAAATTCCAGGCATTACTTCTCGGTGACAAGTATGTCAATAAATTTGAAATCATTATACATGCAGGTTCATCGATAAATGAGATATTTTACCCGCAGCATTTTGTAGAACCTAAACCTAAACATACACTGCATTTATTATTAACAAATAATCATCACAATATCATCGCTGCGGGGTTCGAGGGGTAAAAAACACCATATCTGTGGGGGATGATGCTCGTACTGTGGATGTTCACTGTCCGCTGTGCGAGCTTTATTTTAGCTGGGGCTAAGAATTATTGTTTGCATTACTCGAACGGCACAACCGAACTTAAACTTAAGGGCGTGACGCTCACATGTAATGCAAACGAGATTCTAACACCAGCTGCAATCGAAGAGTTCGTTTGAGGCATGGGTTTGAGTAAGACCTCCACCCTCCAAGTCCCCGTTTCATTTAATCTGGTGCGCAATAAGAATAAAGCCACAATTTTCAATAAACCATTTTTAAAAACTTACTGGTGCACCAATGAGAAAAGGTTTGTAAGAGACGGAGACCTTAGTATTAGTTACCCTTATGGTTATATTAATTATTAATCGCCCATAGCTTATTGTAAAAAATAGTTGTAAATATTTATATTTATTATTGTATATAATTATTTATTATATATATATTACTTACACTGTACATTTGTAAATATTTACAACTATTCTAGTCCACAGTGTTCTATTCTATTTAATTTTACCATTCAACAATTTGCATTTTTTCAAATTATTTAACTTTCTAGTCCTCAATGTTCTATTTTATTTAATTTTTAACATTCAAATCTTTGTATTTTTCAAATTATTTAACTTTCATAATATTAATTTTATTCCATTACCTAATGTTTTTATTTTTTCTATTATCCATTTTTATTCACATAGCCTCTGTATTTAATTTTTAACATTCAAATCTTTGTATTTATCAAATTATTTAACTTTCATAATATTATATTATATTTGTTGTGTAAGGTTTTGAGAATTAATTAGCTAGAATTTGAATATTCAGATTATTTATGCAAATGAGCTGTTTTATTTTTTGCGTTCAGGATTGTCTATTTAGATTCAGAAGTTAAGAGTTTATATAAAGTTTAGAAGAGTTTTTATGCAGAGAAAGAATTAAATAAAGTATTAATTGTTTTAAATATTTTTTTATGCGTAGGTGTAAGGATTTGTTAGTAAGGAGCCACGTTTTAAGGTTTGTCAGAGGGAGAAAGCAAGAGTCAGTTTACACAGCTTGTTTTGATCGTTAGAATCATATTCAAGGATAGAAATTGTATGGGCAGTGTAGGACAAGTGAATTGGAAACCGGATGAACAGATAGAAAGCAAGAAAGATGAATGTAAGGATTGAACTTTGGATCTTGAAGAGAGAAAAGAAACAGGGAATGATCACGTGGATGCCGATGCTTGATTGGCTATCGAACATCGAAATTGTTAGTTCTGAGATGCTAAGTAAAAGAGTTTAGTCAGTAGCAATGTAACGATTCCCGTAGCCGAGTGTGCGGCGAACGACTCAAAAATTTATATACTAATTCGGCCTCCATTTGGTAATCTTAGGATTCCAGATGGGAAGTTTAAAATTGTAATATTAATCCAGTTTGCGTTGTAGTTTAATGAAAATGTAACCGTCAGATTGAAATTTAGTTAGCTCGCGTTATCGAGGTGTTTTTGAAGAGTTTCTATCGAGCTGAGAACCAGCGTTATCAATTCCAATAATTTCATGGTTTGCGAGGGATGTTGCAAGAATGTGTACCG